>JBBPNE010000003.1:0-361777 GCA_038090735.1 Xerocomellus amylosporus | reverse complement strand
TGGCGTTCTGCTTTCTGCAGAGGTCGTCTCCTTCCACCACGAGATGGACGAGTACTGGTTCCGCATCGATGCCATCTTCCAACCATACGATCCCCTCGACCCCCACGTTCTCCCCAAAGCCAAACAGCTCGTCCTCTTCAGACCCTACAACGACTTTTACGATTTCCAAGTAAACCTTTTGGAAACCTTCCCTCAAGAGGCTGGTCGCGAACCCGGCTCGAACCGCATTCTCCCATTCATGCCCGGTCCGGCCGACAAGGTCGACGATGAAGTCACCGCCGCCCGACGGCTTGAGCTCGACCAATACATCCGCAAGCTCTGCGACTTGAATTCCGTTGGCGCCTCCTACGTCTTGGAGCACCAACTCATTCGCTCCTTCCTTGCTCTGAAACCAGGCGATGTAGAGAACGACATCGAACCTCGGTATGAGGAAATTAGCGCACTCTTTTCCGACGCTGCAGAGCAGGGCCCTGCAGGCGTCGCCCATGGTGATTTGGTCACACGCGAATTTGAACAGGAAGTTCGCGACACGCTTGGCGAGATGAAACTATCCGACAGGGATGAACGCAGCGACGGTTCCGACTATGGGGAGGATCACACTCCCCCTTCCCAATCCTACTCGAGAGCCACCGGGGCTACACACCAACGGTCCGACACACACCCTCATATTCGTCAGGCAGATGCGCTCCTTTATCAAAGCGGGGACATCTCAGCGCATCACGGTGAACGGTCAAATGGTCACACGACTGTTTTACGGGCATCACGTGGATCAGCTATTTCAAATAATCCATGGCCCGAGTATGCGACGTCGTCACCGTCGTCGCTGCACTCGTCGCAACCGTCCGTCACATCCCGCTCGCGTTCACATTCCACAGCCACTACCACCCTGAATGCACCCCGCATGTCTGCAGGCAACCCTCAGATTGCCTTTGTCAAGATCAAGATTTTCGACCGTGTCACTGATGACCTGATCGCAATGCGCGTTCATCCCAAGGTGACACACTCTGAGCTCATGAGCAAGGTCCAGGCTCGCCTCGGTGCGAGCATATCCAGTCTGCGGTACCGCGATAGTCTCCATCACGACTTCATAGGACTCGAGGGGGACCACGACTTGCGCGACTGGCTAGAAAGTGCAGAGAAGCACGTCTTGTATGCTGATTGATGTTCTAGTAATAACTGGATATGTCTGTATGTGGGTGGAGATATCGGGTTATATCCTAGATCTCTACAAAGTTCGTTCTCTAGTGTTCTGTATTACTCTCACTTTGTTGTTACCTCCGTGTTCTACGTTGCACTAATATTATGTAGCGGTCATTTTATTCTCACAACTTTCTTTCACTCGGACATGTCTCGACCTCAAGGCATCCAAGCATCCTCTGAAACACTTCCGCCAACAGCCAGAGCAATCGCGCTCTTCCTCGCATCGACCCCCACCGTCCAGGATGCCCAACCGGGTGTTCTCCATCAGCTCCTCGAGTTTGCACATCGCTACACGACCCAAGCGCTGTCGGATGCACAAGTGTACGCAGAACACGCCGGACGCTCCGGCGTGTCCAAAATCGAGATGGACGACATCGTCTTGGCAGTGCAGGCGCGCGTCGGATGGGAGTTTGGGGGCCGCGTGCCCAAGGAGGTGCGTCACGCCCATGGAGAGCGGCAACCCGACGGACCATGATCACGATCCCGCTCACGCCCCCATGTACGCATACTAGTATCTAATGTCCCTCGCCTCGCAAACCAACGCGACGCCCCTCCCCGCTGTGCCGGAAGTCTTTGGCGTCCGGCTCCCATCGTCCTCGGAAACGCTGACCTCCGTCGACTTTGATCTCGTCCCGAACAAGCCTCCGCCGACCGTCAAACTGTACGACGAGGAAATAGAAGAGATCGAGGACGACGAGGAAGAAGAGGAGGTGCCGGTGGCGCAAGAGGACGAAGAGGAGGACGCTGACATGGAGCCCACTGCGATTCCGGTCACGCACGCTCCGATAACCCCTACCGATATCGAGATGGGAGGTACGCCTGCGCCGATCATAGCAGGTGATGCACCGGAAGAGGGCAGCGAGAATGGAGAAGAAGTGGATTTGTTTGGAGGGGGTGGAGATGATGACGATGAAGAAAGCAATGGAGATGAAGCGATGGAGGAGGTACAGACCAGCACACCTTCTAGTGGTGTCAAGCGGAAACTGGTGGAGGAGGAGGATTACGATTGATCAAATTCGACCGAAATGCATCGACCAGCCTGGGTGTAGTTTAGGACAATCTAATATGTATCATAAATACAACGAGCGACAGGATTTGAACCCAAACTAAGCTGCAGAGAGCATCGTCTACGGCCACGTTCACTGCTGCATCAGGACAGCAATAATGATGATTACTATAGCAATGATAATGAGAATGATGCTGTTCCATGCTGGTAAGGAACATGAGGTTAACGCAAGGAAGAATAGGAAGAAAAAGAACTAACATTGACCCCCGAGGACTTCAGGGATACTGACCACGCGTATAGAGCTGTCAACGCCACCTGACACGAGCAGCCTTGAGGTAGGACTGAATCGAAGGGTAGTGATTGGGAACTCGTGTGCTTTCAAGATGGACAACAACGGCTATCGATTTCGGCCTGTTAATGTCATAGCGCAGGCGGTCTGTACAGTCCAGCTCACTGTCAAAGTATCCGAGTCCAAAACACCGAGACTGTAGTCAGATGCACCGAACGCAAGCAGCCTGCCGTCCGAGCTGTGAAACTTCATCTGGCCTGCTGGTCTACATGTGTCAAAGAAGCAAACGTACCTCACATCAAAGCACGTCAGGTTACCATCATAGACTTTCCGGATAGTTTCTACGCAGGCGTCGAAGGAACCGTCCTTTTCCGTAATCTTCCACTTTAGAACGTATGCTCGCTTCTTGGCAAGCTTCTCGTTCTTAACACGAGGGAGGGTCACGTTGATCGCAGAATACAACGTGTCCTGGCGAGTGGGGTGTAACCTGGGGAGATGGTGACTAGAATTGAGTAAGTTCCACGTGTGGACTCACCGTGCAGCGCGAAACGTGATGTTAGACCGAGAGGGAACTCCGGATATCGAGGGAAGATCGATGGTTTTAATCACGTCAAGCCCTTTATTATCCGAGGTCGACGACGGGATGCCATCGTTAGCTATACTGTTGTGCTTGTCGCCATCTGCATGGGTAGGAAGAGCATATACCAAAATATCTGAACTAGTAGCAAGAAAAAGCTGGAACGATAGGGTTTCGAAGGAAGCATCAGGGACGGGAAGAGGGTTGACGTACGTGCGATGACGAGATAGTCACATCGTATATTTCTCTTTTGCTGACATGTATTGAGGGGATCACAGGCAAAAGGGAGTCATAGTCGAGGAGAGAAAACTGAAGGGATTGGTTGAGATGGATTGTAAAGTACAAATGGGGAACGTGTTACTTCATGAGCGCCAGCAATAGCTAGATATTTGCCATTCGGTGAGATGACAGTCACGCGCTGTAGGTCGGGTGGATATGATATTTGTCTGTGGTGGTTAAAAGGCGAACCTGATAATCATCTAAGCTGCCCGAGGTGAGCGTGCTGCACGTCGCAAGCTGTGCAAACCTTGGCGACGAAGTTAACGGCGAACAATGGGTAGATTGGGAGACGTACTTGTGTTCGTCTGTGCTCACTGAAAACTTTCTACAATTCTCATTCTCCCCTTTCTCCACCCTTTCTGCGCTGCTATTTATACCGCAGACGAAAGTCCTGCTCTGCAACCATGCGTTACTGGAAATCCGAGGACGTGTCGAGTATGCGCTACCTGGGGATGAGCTGCCATGCTCATTGGCGCGTCCTCATCTTTATCGAGCTCCAGCTCGCTGAGAATGTGTAGCTGTCTGTCATCAGATACACGGAATAGTCTCTAGTCGAGGGTGGGTGAATGGACGGGTCCCGGTGCGCAGTGAACATACTAGTTTGTTCTTTATTCCTGTCCTCGAAGCGCCGCCTCCGGCACCGATGAGGACTTGATCGCCGGCGATGAATGCACAGGAATAGACAGGAAAGGCGGGAAACGAATGTGCAGTGTGTTGGGCGCGCATGACCGTACTACTTCACCTCGCGTTCAAAGGAACCCGTATGAACGATGTGTGAGAAAAACCTTCCTTAACGGGCGGCTCATATCAAGCCAAGTAACTTTCGTCGGTTGTGTCACTGTGCGAGGACAGTCTTTCATGCAATGGGCGATCCTGGAATCGCCATACCCCACCTCACCCTCCAGACCGCCATCGGAATCACCGTGGCCATTTCCGGCAATGTGCTCATCTCCTTTGCCCTTAACCTCCAAAAACTCGCCCACCTAAGACTCGACCGCGGGCGCCAAAACAGTCCACCGGACGTGGAAAGGGAGAGCAGACCGCCAAGGCGCGACACGAACGCGAGGATCACCCATTCAGACTCTGCCACTCGTTTTGGCGCACCCCAGCAGCCCTTGGAAGAGAACAACCAGTTCGAGACGCAGCCACTCATACCCCACCGATCCCCCAGCCAACCTCCTCCATCGTCCTATGGCTTGGCTCAATACGATGTCCCTGTCGCTGGAGATGATACTAGAAGCCGGAAAAGCAGCAGTGCTGCGCGACCCAGACGGCATCAGCGAAAACGTTCCTTCGCTGCGCGCTTTCTACCTTTGCGGTTGATGCTTGGGGATGATTCTTCGGATTCGTTGAATGGCCGTGTACATCGTTCAGATAACTCTGCTATACCGGTTGAGGGCGTCTTTCCCCAACGAAACACGCGCACGAGCCATCAAGGCAAAGGCAAAGCCTCTTCCCGGGACATGATCGAAGATGGAAAAGAGAGCGATTACCTACGCTCGAAACTATGGTTCGTTGCTCGTGATTTCTTGAATCTTTGATCCAACTCGTCACGTAGGTGGCTCGGTTTCGTCCTGATGAACATCGGCGAGACTGGGAATTTCATTTCTTACGCATTTGCATCCGCTTCGCTCGTTGCGCCACTTGGGACGGTGAGACGCTTATCACTCTATCAAAGTGACCATTCCCCTCACTTACTTTTCTAGTTTGCTTTGGTTGCAAATTGCTTTTTCGCACCTTTGCTTCTCAACGAACGCTTCCGCCCGGTAAAGTAGATTCAGTGCGACCCAGGAATGGGAGCCTTAATAAGCACACATAGCGTGACATATTCGGGATCCTGCTTGCCGTCATCGGGGCGACAACGGTGGTACTTTCCTCTCCATCATCGGACGGTCCGCCACCCGTGCTGACACCCGATGCTCTGGTTGAGGCGATAACCCAGCGTCCTTTTGTGATCTTTTCGATCATATACTTGGTGGCTGCTGTCATTCTTGGTGGACTTAGTGAAGGTAGCACGGGGAGGCGGGTGGTTGCGGTCGACGTTGGTTTATGTGCTATTTATGGTAGGGTGTCGTGAGTTTGCGCGATTCGATCGCGGGCTAACCCTCTTGACAGGCGGCTTTACGGTGTTAGCGACCAAAGCGATTTCCACGCTTCTGACAAGGGAATGGGTGAAGATAGTGACCGAATGGGTTACGTACCCCATCCTAGCAGTCAGCCTAGTCACTCTGCGTATGGACCTTGCGCTGATCACGCTTATAGGTACTTGCCATCACCGGTGTCCTTCAAATTCGGTATCTCAACCGAGCGTTGAAACGTTTTGACTCCAAAATCGTCATTCCAACCCAATTTGTGCTTTTCACATTATCTGCCATCGTCGGATCTGCGGTCCTATATGGCGACTTCCGACGAGCCTCATTCCACGAAATGCTGACATTTCTCTATGGCTGTGCCGCTACGTTTGGAGGAGTATTCGTCATTGCAAGTGGAAATCCAGGCGAGCCGGTACACGATGAAGAACGGCGTGATCCGGGAGGCAGGCGGCAGGTGGCCTCGAGGATCGAGGGGGTTAGTTCGGTGGTGGCACAAAACCATCCAGCTCAAGGACCACCGAAAGTCGGTGCGCGCGAGATCCCGGTGCTCAGGCACAGGCAAAGCACACTGAGTCTGGTGGGGTACACGCCCGTGCAAAATATTTTACTGGTACAAACTCCACCAAGAGAGCGAGTGGAACACCAGGAGAGTGACGCAGGAGATTGCTGAATATTTCTCTGCACATATGCACCCACATCAAAATTTTAAATTATTTTATGCATTACATCACTTTCCAAAAAAGGAACTGGGGCGAGACCGGTGCATGACGTCAGGCAGCGGAGCTCCAACAAACTGGAATGTCAAAAAGGACGTGGTGCATACTCACCTCCCTCCAGTTTTCCGCCCCCACTCCTTCCTCTACGTTCAGCGTCCTAAAAATCGTCGATAGCGTTGACAATGCCCGCCGTCGTGACCGCCTTCAAGAGTATGTCTACCCCTCACCTATTTAGAAGGCCGCAATCTGACTCCGACCCCCAACCTCCACGTCGGCCAGATCTCATCCGCAAACACCAAAATCCTCGTCAGGACACACAGGAACACATAAAGTTACCACCGGAGGCACCTCAGAATACCACCACACAGCCTCAACGCTCGGAACCCGCAATATCACAATCCCACTCTTCTCCCGAAGCGAGTACGAAAGGAGGGATGGTTGCTGCATCGGATGGACACCATCCAAAGCCAAACTTGCCCACGTACAAGGGACTTGAGAACTTCAAGCTCCTAGCTCAGATGGGAGAGTCAGTATTTACTGTACACGTATCTGAGGGACTAAAATAACATTGGCGTTTAGTGGTGCCTTCTCGACTGTCTACAAGGCGATCGACCTTTCGACTGGTGAAAAAGTAGCTGGTGAGTGCATCAATATGGGTGTCGGCTCTTTCCCTTGCCTAAATGTGTTGCTCAGTCAAAGTAGTTCGAAAACACGAACTTAACGCATCACAGGTAAGTACCCACACCCAGGATCGTTCTCCAGTAGTTCATATCACCCCACCCCACCACCCCTCCTTTCCACCATCCTTCCCGATCCCCGCCTACGCACATATCACACACCCACCACATCGTCCCTCTGTAAGGCCGGCGAAAAATATCTCAGCTCCCATTTTAAGAAAAAGCCGCGCGTCACAGAGGTGACATCTTTACTTTCTGCTCGACATCTGATACTGTGCCACTAATCATACTTTCTTTGCCTCAAGCGTGCGAACATTCTTAAAGGTACGTTTAACCTGTCGGAGACGATGATGAGTCCTTAATGATTCGCAGAGGTCCAAATAATGCGCGGTATGAATCACCCATCAGTAGTCAAATTACTCTCGTTTTCCGAATCACTGGATCATTACTTCCTTATACTCGAACGTAAGTAGCCATGCTCCTCCGATTCGGCAGTCTTGGCCCACGCATATCTTTAGTCTTGGAGGGAGGGGAACTGTTCCACCAGATTGTTAAACTCACCTACTTCAGCGAAAGTCTTGCAAGGCACGTCATTCTTCAAGTTGCCCAGGGCATCCGATATCTGCACGAGGAGCGCGGCGTGGTTCATCGGTGAGCCTCTCTAGAAAACGACGTTGCCCTTACCATTATTATTAACTCTTCCGGGTTGTATAGGGATATCAAACCAGAGAACTTGCTCTTCGAAAGAAGATCCATAATCCCCTCTAAGATGGTCATACGACGTCCGTATGACGAGGAAAAGGAAGACGAGGGTGAATTTATACCCGGGCTCGGTGGCGGCGGCATCGGGCGAGTCAAGATCGCTGACTTTGGCTTATCGAAAGTAGTTTGGAACGAGGAAACTATGACGCCATGCGGAACCGTTGGTTATACCGCTCCTGAAATCGTCAAGGATGAGCGTTATTCCAAAAGTGTCGACATGTGGGCACTTGGTTGCGTGCTCTACACGCTCCTTTGCGGATTCCCTCCCTTTTATGACGAGAGCATAAATGTTCTGACCGAAAAAGTCGCCCGAGGATATTATACGTTTTTGAGCCCTTTCTGGGATCACATCAGTAGCCCAGGTATCTTCACAGTTTTCGGATATGTGACCATCGATCTCATTGCATTTCTAGCCAAGGACATCGTAGAGCATCTGCTTTGTGTGGATCCAGCTCAACGATATACCATAGACGAATTCCTGGCGCATCCTTGGTGTAGCACAGCTCCGGTTCCGCTACCTCTGCCAACACCCAACACTTATCCCCGGACTCCACCTCTTGATTCACCCCTCTTGACCGCTGCACATGGTGGAATCGAATCGGCACGCTCCCCCGGGTTGGCGACCTTGAAGGAAACCTTCGACATCACATACGCGGTGCACCGAATGGAAGAAGAAGGGGCACGTCGCCGCGCCTACAACGGACGAGGCGGTGCAGGAGCAAGAGGATTCTTGCATGGGCTCAACGAGGATGATGAAGACGGCGATGCGGATGACGAAAGCCTACTCAATGACGTTCGCCATCGACAGAATCAAGCTGATGGTGCCCCAGCAGGCACGAAGGTAGCTGCAGCACGAAAGGTGGATGTACCTGCAGTCGTGAATGTAGTCCCGGAGAGGAATCTATGGGACGGGCGAGCCGGACCCCGCGATCGCGGCCGCGCGCGCGCTGGAGGTCCGAAAGGGTTCGAGTTGGACATAGACAGCGCAACGCTGCTCGGCCGTCGCAACAAGAGGACGGCAATAGACGCTGTGAGTCCTATAGCGCAGAAGATAATACCTCCAGGAAGCCCGATGCGAGTCGAGTAGTGCGCTCGCTTCCTAGCCCCCATCCGACCTGCCCTCCATTGGACATTATTTCGAGCTGGTCATTTGACTCTTTGTTCCCAGCATTCCCATTTCTGTGATTGCCGTCACACTGTTCGGAGCTCACCAGATGGGCTTCATACCTCTGCGATGCACATCTTTCCCACTTGCATGCCGTACTCTTCTCCCTCAGAACGATATAACTGTGCATAATGTAATATGGCGAAGGACACGATCTTCCGGCCATGTTTTTAATGATTCCCACACGCTGTATTCTACCTCAATATCAATATCATTGTTGTTTGTTGTACTTAGATACTTAGTGTGCGCGTTGCGATCAAACACGGTGCCAGATTCACGCAAATCACGGTTACGACGATGGGAGTAAGCAAAACTTCGATAGAAATATGGTACAAAGTCTTAAATGATAGCATCTTCAATCCTCTACAACGAGTATAGAAGCACCACCGTCTTTTGTGACGCGACGACGTGTCTTCATCAATACATACCGCCTTCCGAATTGGTTCAACTTCGGGATTTGGATTGAAGCGACAGTCCTTTGAGCGCCTTGAGCAATCGATACCTGCGGTCCGTCCGGAAATACACCAAATCCAGAAGGTGCGAGCACGATAGCCTCCCCAGTCTGTACAACATGGCTGATTAAGCGCCAATCATAAAGTATATGTGCATAGTCTCACCTCAAGTCTGACCACGCGGTCAAACGCATCATCTGCAGAGATGTCGGCGGAGACGTGTTTCGCGAGGTGCTCCCACCAAGACGGGGAGGAGAATCGATGCAAGATGGCGACGGTACAGAGATCGAGGAGAACCGGGGGAACGACGGTCGGTTCTAGAGACGAATGTTAACAAGGGCCTGATCTGGATCGGGAACGGGACGCTCGCCTTGGGTGCTTATGATTAAACGCATGGCGAGATGCCTTTGCTCCCGAGCCAGCGTCAACAAGCACTTTGTGAGTCCTGACACAGTTTTGTGTGGAGATAGATACTAGATACGGGGAGGGTTCGTGAGCGACGTATACTATGGGATCGTTCATGATCACGTACTTTGTGAGCTTCGTCCACGACAAGCACCTTACCGGTTCCGACTTCTGCCCGGACAAAGAGGCGAGTAATAATTTCGAACAACCCACATGCCGAGGCCGGATCGATGAAAGGATCGGAAAGGTCAATGATGGTGAGCTGTCCAGCTGCAAATCGTTCGTTTCGCGGACCGGGGCGGGGGCGCGTATCCAGAAAAGACGTTAACAAGGCCATGCGTTGTTCCAGGCCGGTCAGCTGGGCTGGGTTGAACGTCTCTTTCTTGCCCTCTAGTCGTTTTATGAATTCGTCATACGAAAAATCTTCCCCAAGACCTCTAAGAATTGACTGGAACCGATCAGTCTCGACAGAAAACGGAACAAAGTATTCACTTACAAGGACCCCTTGGATGTAAAGCGGAGCGGACTCGGATGATCCAACTGCCATCATTGACAGGAATGCCTGAGCATCGAGCTCATCCTTTTTGAGGAGAAGCGGTTCAACTGTTACCCGCTTCCCGAGAGGGGCATAAACAGCCGTCATCGTCTTAAGCGACGAACGTGAAACATAGACTTTAACTCTAGGAGTCTGAACTGTAGGTACATCAGACAAAGCTACCCAGGCAGCTTCGCTGGGCCTGGCGCCGGGGCCTCCTTCGCCGAAGTGAAGAACAAGGCCCGAAAGTGGCTTCTGCAAGAAGCCAAGCGGACGCACGTTGGGAATGAACATGCTCTCCAATAGGATCGAAACAGTATGAGATTTTCCTGATCCTTGCACCCCGCAGACGATTGCGGAGAACGGCGCATTCTGTAATCCGCGAACGAGGTTGAGCTTATTGAAGATAAATGAACATTGTTCTAACCGTATTGATATACAGGCGTGGGTCTGTCGGCGAGTATGCTTGAGATTTATTGCTAAAAAATTATAATATATCAGGCAAGAATTTGGAACCCTGTACCGACATACAATATATGCAGTGCGCGTCCCAGGACACCGTACTGAGTCATGTTGTCGCGGTATCCCGCAGCAACATAGGCATCACGGGTAACTATAGGGGCAGTTCGAAGCTCGTGGTCTCTGCTGCGACCCTTGGCGTCGTTTGCGCCGTCATGAAGGAGGGTAAGCTCTTCCTGAAACCTGCGTGTTAAAGAAATGCATTCGACATAAACGTTTCCGATACGCACGTAGACGGACCCCGAGTCTGGAGGGGGTAGAGATGATGCAGTGCCGTTCAGATTGTTTTCCGAGTTCTAGAAGCAATACGACCGGTGCGAAAACCCCAACCCTGTCAGCCAGCCGGATTGTGTCGACAGCAAAGCGACGCACGTATGAAGCAGTATGCTGCGCGGCACTCTTTGGAATACCCATTTCTATGGTTGTCGCTGGATTCGTGGTAGGGGCACCTGAGACCGAAACCTGTATCAACTCAGTAAAATAAAAGGGCGCGGATGAAGAGAATCATCCACCGTTGCCGCCGCAACCGAAGAAGGAGATGCATGTCTGATGGATCCAGGCCCGCCACTTGCGGATCTCGAAGAGGAGGTATCGCCGTTCTGCAACTTTTGAATCAGAGGTGCATTATTACTGTAATTGATGTGCCCACACCTGGGAAAGGCGCAAATTAGGCGCGTGAGGATCCAACACAGAATGAATGGTATTCTGGGGCAACGGGCGAGAAGACGACACTTGGGAGTCCGTTTTGAGCTTCTTTTGTACAGAACCTGCCAAGGTCGGTACAGCCCCTTTGTTCCCCGTTCCGTTCATTGGCTCGGATGGAAGGGATGGAGCAGGACCTGGAAGTTCGGGTTCAAGTTGCGATGAAGGTCTCTTTATACCTGCCATACGACACGCTGCACGAGTCACCGATAGGAGCTAAGTGAGGCGTGTGAGAGGCGTGCTAGCGTCGATGGACTAGCTGTCAAAACGCGGCGTCCGCGTTGGTGTCCCATCACGGAGAAACGATGCCCTTCTTCTCAGGTTTTCGACACGAGTCATTCGAAGGTTGAAACGTTGATGCTTGAATCCAGTGACTACGTAATGGCCTAGACCGTTTACTAGTCCCGGGTTGGAGTGCGACTCGCGGCTAAACCGTACACAAAATGCCAGCCTTGTTCGACGTTCCCGGCTGGTCCGTGCCATCTGCCCCAGTCTCTACCCAGCGCCAGTCAAAGAAGCGCAAGCACGCTGCCAGTTCGGAGGAGCAGGATCTACTCCGCAATGCCCAGGTCAACCTTGACAAATTGATAAATTCTCTCGGTGGCAGCGCTGACGACGCAGGCGATGGATCATCGAAGAAAAAGAAAAAGAAAAATGCGAACGAGCCCACATCCAAACCTTCTCACCGTGATCAGCGTGGCCTCCATCCCCATGGAAAGCTGCATAGCCAGGCAAAAGTTTCAGTTCCTTCGCCGGAAGACCCATCCACCACTTCCAACAAAGCCGCTTTGCCAGGTAAGAACGCAAAGAAGAAAAACGCGAAGCCTGTAGTTCAGCCCAAGGGCACGCCCGAGCATTCTGCCATTGCCCAGGACACGGGTAATCTAACCCCACTCCAACGAAGTTTAAAGAAAAGTTTGGATGGGGCTCGCTTCAGGTTTGTCCTTGAATCCATGAAGACCCATTGGGTTGACCTGTCTGATGACCCAGACTGCTAAACGAAGCTTTGTACAAGTCAGGTAGCGTTGAAGCAGTCAAGATGATGAAGGAGGATCCCAAAAATTTTGACGACGTGAGTGCGAACGATTACGACCCTGGCGCGAGCTCACTCAGATGCAGTACCATGTCGGTTTCAGACGACAAGTGCAATCTTGGCCGTCAAATCCAGTCTCGCACTACATTTCGGAATTATCATCATATCCTACCAAAACAGTGATCGCAGACTTGGGATGTGGGGATGCTGCACTTGCCCGGGCTCTTCTGACAAAGAACTTTACCGTCTTATCATTCGATCTGGTTTCTGATGGGGCCTATGTAATCGAGGCGGACATCTGTTCTCGGGTGCCGTTGCCAGGTTCCGAGCCACAATCTGCAAAGGCCAGCCAGGGCGAGGCTCAAGTCGTCGATGTCGTGGTGTGTGCGCTCAGCCTCATGAGTACCAACTGGCCCAAATGCATAAGTGAGGCATGGAGAATCCTTCGACCGGGGTGCGCAGCATAACATGACCTTGCTAAATTGGGACACTTACGGAGCCGATAGGGGTGAGTTGATGATCGCCGAGGTCGCGAGCCGCTTTACGAGTGTGCACGACTTCACCTCGTTGGTAAATGCCATTGGCTTCAAGCTTCTGCACAAGGTAGTCGTTGTCCTGCCGTCGGTTGCCAATGTGTGACACCATTCACAGGACGATCGCAACAGTCACTTTACGCTATTTCAGTTTGAAAAGACAGCGAGGGCGGTAATTTCAGAGCAGGAGTGGACCGGGCTTGTGTCTCGTGGTCGCGTTTTGAAGTCTTGCGAGTATAAGAGACGATGAGCCCATACTTTGAGATGGTGTTGATAAGGCGTCTCCTTATATGGGAAGGCCGTTATCGTGTCGTTGCAACACTTGTCTTGATCGTGATGCCAGGAAAACGCAATATTGTATCACACCCTATCGTCAATGCACGCTTGTCGCAACTCCGGTTGGCGACGACCAATCCCAAGGATTTCCGTGAGGTGGGTTGTACTACACCGAACGACAACACCAGCTGAGGCATGCGCAGGGTATCCACGACATCAGCTTTATCTTGGGGGTGGAGGCGTCAAGGGATCTTGAGCAGGAGCCATTCCATGGGGTGAGCGTGGTTCCGATCGCCGTGCCGACACCGTGCTGACGGCCGCCGATAGCACACTCCCGTTGGACCGTTCACAGGGACTGTCATCAAGCCGCGAATTGGCCTGACACCAATTCTCAGGGCTGGCTTGGGTATGGCGGATGCGCTTCTGAAGCTTTTCCCGTACGTGAACAGCCATGTCGTGGAATGGGTCTCACACCGTTCCTGTGATCTATTCACGGACGCGCAGTGCAGCGCCAGTTTACCACCTTGGCCTATTCCGAGAGAAAGTTAGCCTGCAGCCAGTCGAATGTGCGTATCTACGCTACTGCAGAGTTGCCTCTTAATGCTTTTGCAGATTATTCCAAGTTGCCATCTGTAACGCCAGTGGATGCAGTATTTCTCTTGGACCCGCTCGTTGCTACGGGCGGGACTGCATGCGCTGCGTTGTCTATGTTGCTTGACTGGGGAATTCCTTGTGAGTAGCACTTGTCCCGACATCCGCACCGGAAGTCACGCGACACAGTGAGCAAGATAAGGCTACTCGTTGTGCTCGGGTCAGAGCCCGGCCTCAAGCACATTGAGGACATCCATCCAGATCTCGAGGTGACTGCCCAAATTCACCTGTTGTTCTTGACAGTCGACTGAGGCGTCTACGCCAGATCTGGGTTGCCGCTGTGGACCCGGACCTGACTCCAGATGGACTAATCTCGCCTGGACTCGGGGACACTGTGAGTCGCAAGCACAGTTGGTCTGATCCTCATTGATGTTGCTGACAGGGTGACCGGTTGTTCAACACGGTACGGGAGTAGACCGGTAATCCAGATGTTGTACGAGTATTGTACACTGGTGTAGACAGTCATGATGATGGATCAATTCGCTGACTGAGTCATGTCTCCGGTCATGGCCGACGGACATGACCAATCCTCCGTTCCGTTGACACGTGATCCGGTATTGCACGACCATGGCACAATCGTGTCCCACACGACCCCACCTTCAAAATGGCTCGAAAATTTAGAGGCAAGTCTGTCTCAAACACCCCAAATGGCCTCGGGTTCCGCCTCCCCATCTCCTTCCCCTACCCTCGTCGGTCCCGCTGACGAGCTCAAGCCTGACCTCCTCTCTCTCCCCGGAGGTCCCTCCCAACTTACCTCCGCCTCAGACCTCGTCGAGTTCCTTGCTTCCCGCGCTGCAGTCAGCTCTGCTGTCTATGTCTACGACGTTGCTGAACAGATTGGCTTCGGAACACTCACAAAGTCGTGGGCCGCGTCTCTCGACTACACCGCCCCTGTAATTCCCATCCAGACCAGGGCGGGCGCTGGCCTCGGTCTCGTCGGGCGCTTGTCCGAGGGCACTAGCCAGGATGCGATCAATGGTTCCATCCTCACCGCCTACACTACCCCGGCTGGCCTGGCTGCGATGGCAGCCTCCCTAACCCATCTACCCCCTCCTTCCTCTCGCAGCAGGTTGATCGTGCAGGTTCCTGCGGCCACTCCCGTAGGAGACACATTCGCACTGTCCCCCACCCTTGCCTCGCTTTCCACGTCGTTCGGCATCTTTCCCGAGTCCCTCGCGATCTTATTGTCAGCAACCCCGCAGGAATCAGTCGACCTCGCACTGCTTGCATACAAGCTCAAGAATTGGCATGTAGCGCACATCTTCGATCACCACAGCGCCGCTCGTGAACTCGGTCACAATTTTGTTTCAGACCACTCAAAGGATGTTTCCGGCTTGCCTATATTGGAGGCTGTCCGCTTGGCTGGCTATGCGCCTTTCGAATTCGCCGGCGACAGGAGTGCGCGTACTGTCTTTGTTCTTTTGAACGGGCAGCTCGCTCTTATTGCCAAGGCCTTGGCCTCCAGGACTGTGGGAGTAGCAGTTGTGATCGTGAGGGTCCTCCGTCCATGGGCGGCCGATGAATTTCAGAAAATCATTCCCTCCACTGCGGAAGAAATCTATGTCTTCGACGACGTCCCTCATGAAACTACCCGAGGTCCCCTTTTTGCCGACGTATTTGCATCTCTATACGATCCCACTCGTTCCGGGCCAATTATCCGCGCGCAGCGAGTTACCCCAGAGAAAGGAAAGGAGTTCATTTCCGACCCGACTCAGTTCTGCTCCCACTTGGGCTCATTTTTTGATCACGCTCCCGCCGATCTTCGCCTAGAAAATCCGTGGACGAAAATTGCGCTCCTCAGTACCCCATCGAACCAACTCGCTTTCTTCCATCAGCTCGTCGCCGATACGTTCTCTCGTGGAATTTCTATGCGTCGACTGACCGACCATGACGTTTTTAGCAGAGCAGGGGGGATTACTGCAGATCGCATCATCATCTCCCCAAACAAGGACGATGGCAATTTCCTGCCCATCTCCTTAGCACTGCCATTGAACGGCAGTAGCTTGACGGATTTCACGTGTATCATCGAATCCCACCTGCTCAAGTCCCATTCTGTCCTGGATTGCGCTAAACCGGGTTCCGCCGTCCTCGTCATCACATCTTGGTCGAGCGCTGAATTGCTAGGAAACCTCCCACCTCAAGTATTGGGATTGGTCCTGGAACGAAAGTTTAGGTTATATACTATCGACGCAAAATTGATAGCATCAGAGCTATCCACAGATACCGTGACCAGGGAGACGGCTGAAGGGTTGGTAATTTATCTCACGTTCTTGAGGCTATACCTCGGGAAAGTGTCCAACCAGGCTGCTGTTGGCAGATTTGCTCTGGGGCCAGTTCCCGACGGCTTGCGCGAGGATATTTTTTCCAAAATCAATGCGCGTACCTGGGAATCCCTTCTTCAAGTCGAGTTGCCCGTAGATCATGAAGTCCCCTCCCACATATTGGATACAGCCGCGAATACCTTTCTTACACTCAGGCGCTTCGAGTTCAATACCATTGCGGTTGATACCGGTTCCGGGCAGACCGTCTACAATGGTTCAGAGGTATCCTCCTGGCATGAGGCAGCGAAGCACCTCCTGTTTCCCTCGGTTTTCACTCCCCTTCTACCCGCCCCGCCGGAAAACGAAGAGTTTCCGCAACTTCCTTCTCTCCACCCTGAACTCTCAGACCGTACTTTTCTGGTGACCTGTACCGTCAACCGCCGCCTCACTCCACTCGATTACGACCGTAACGTGTTCCACCTCGAGTTCGACAGCGAAGGCACTGGTCTCAAGTATGCCATTGGAGAAGCGCTTGGAGTACACGGATGGAATGATGCAGAAGAGGTGTTGGACTTTTGTGCATGGTATGGCGTGGATCCCGATCGGGTAATCACCATCCCTGTCCAAGGCGGGGAGAAAATGCACAGCCGTACCATATTCCAGGTTCTTCAACAACAGATCGACCTTTTCGGAGAACCACCCAAGTCATTCTATACCGACCTTGCACCATATGCTACCGACCCCGCGGAGAAATTTGCCTTGCAATTTATTGGTTCTCCGGAAGGCTCCTCGACGTTCAAGAAGCTTAACGAAAAGGACACGGTCACCTATGCGCAGGTTCTCCAGCGGTATCGCAGTGCCATACCGGGCATTGAGACACTCTGTGAGATCATTGGCGACATCAAACCCAGGCACTACAGTATAGCAAGTGCGCAGAGTGTCGTAGGCAATCGCGTCGACCTGTTGGTCGTCACAGTTGACTGGACAGCCCCGAATGGTGAATATTTATTACTTCATCATTGAAAAGCGCTAAATAGTCGGTCAGGGAATGTTCGTTATGGTCAATGTACTAGATATCTTGCCGGCCTTAAGATCGGGCAAAAAGTGACTGTCTCCATCAAGCCTAGTGTCATGAAGGTGCGAATAGTCTCAGCATTCACCCTTTTCCCACTGCTGATGCACGGAATAGTTACCTCCAGATAATACCCAACCTATCATCATGGCTGGTCTCGGTACTGGTGCTGCACCGTTCCGTGCTTTCCTCCAACACCGCGCGTGGCTCTCCCAGCAAGGCATCAATGTCGGTCCAACATATTACTATTTCGGTTCTCGTCACCAACACCAAGAATTCCTCTATGGGGAGGAGATAGAGTCCTACATCCTCGACAAAATCATCACCAAGGCCGGTCTAGCATTTTCCCGTGATGGCCCCAAGAAAGTCTATATCCAACACAAGATGTTGGAGGACGCTGGATCACTGGCGGATATGCTGAAAAACAGGGCCGGTGTGTTCTATCTGTGTGGGCCCACTTGGCCCGTGCCAGACGTCTACGAGGCCTTGGTAGGTGCATTGGTGAAGAACGAAAGCATGACAAGAGAATCAGCTGGCGAGTTTCTCGAGTCCTTGAAGGAAGAGGAACGTTATGTGCTCGAGGTAATTTCTCCGGCGTTTGCTTGTGGCGATTTACTGACAATTCTGCTCGATAGGTTTATTGAACCATAACCGACATTTGGAACCTTGATCTGGAAGACATCTTTTACTGTATCGGTGGGGAATGTATACACAATTCATAATTCCATATAGATTTGTGAATGGGATAGGTTTTTGCTGCGTCATCTATCATTTTTCTGGTGCTCTGTCGAGTCATTGAGGAAGATGAACAGGGTATTGGTGGATGCGGCGCCCTGGTCGGTGGATAGACAGTATAAAACACGTCTAATACCTTGTTTGCGGGGTCTCGCTCGGTCAGCCCCTGATTGATATCGACAATCGAAGTGGTTTTATGCATGCGAAAAACTCTGAAATGAAGAGCAAAGTACTAATAGAATGTCGGATGATAGTCTCCACGATATACTAACCAGCCCCACCACCCAACCAATGAGAAGATAACTACACCCGCAAGACCAACGACAACTCCCATTGCGATCTGCCCGGTCTGAGTGAGTTGTGGGCCAGCGCAGCCCTCTTGGTATGCTGCGTCGCATGGCATGCCCTGCGGGCGTTTGGAGTCGTAGGTACCAGCTTGCAAAGATGTATAATATGGGTCCGAGGTATCATTGAGAACGTGCATAGCAGCAAGGGTCAACATAGGCGCGTTGTAATCCAGGGCAGGCTGGAAAGTAGATAAGCATTGGACACACCAACCACGACCAACGAACCTCGGTCTCCGGCCAGTCAGCGCGGATGTCGAAGTAACGGTCGTACTTGTCTGGTCCACCGATAACAGCACCATATAATACATAAGCTTCTTGAGGAGGATCATTGTTGATATCGCTAATATTGTTTCCACCGCTTGCCATCGCCGAATGCGGGTTCTGCGGTGAATTAGGGTTGACACCGACAACGTACGGAACTGCGAATGGCACGAATACGTCAGAAACAGACTACTCAAGTGGCCCGAAAACAACACTTACCGGACATTGGGTTGCCGCCCAGGGCATACTCTACCTGGCTCTTCGCAAAGTTCTGGGTTCCACGATCAATCACGGAGAAGCAGAAGGGCGGTGAGTATTTACATAGTAGTCTTGCTTCTTCGTCTGCGTCGAGGCCAGCGGGACGTATCGATTCAAAAGCATAGCTGCATTGAGTGCAGGGTTTAGACTAGCTTCGTCGGAGTCTCCTGGGTAATATAGAAGACCCCCTGTCGACTGATGAGATGCCAGCCCAAGTATAAATCAAGACACCATACCGGTAGTGGTATACCCATCTCCGCCTCCGTATACAACTCCATCGAAGTACGTTTCAGCTTGGTCCTGCCAAGTGGAGATGTTGCCGAAAGTAGGATTTGCTTGTGCAATCTGTGCGAATAATACAGGAATTCCAGGGGTTTTTGTATCCCAGTTAAAAACACCTTGGTAGCCAGAGAGATTGTACTGCGAGTAGTAGGATTGTGCATCTTCATAGAGCGACGAGGAGTTTGTTGCCCAAGAAAGGAATAACGCTGCTATAGCAAGTTCGTCGCCAAACCCCGAGGACGGATACGCATCGCTAACTGCGGGGACAGAGTTTTGATATTCAGTCTTGCTAGCACCCGTAGCGAAAGCATATAGTGCTTGTGCATGCTGTAAAAGCAACGATGCATATGTAGAATTTTGAAGCGTTGCCGGTCCTGAGTAGGAATTTGAGAAGACACGATTTTGGTAGAGATTAGAGCAAGCTGCAAAAGCTGCTGCCGCACCGGCGGCAGCATCTGTTCCGGGGCTACCGAAATTAGGAACGATGCAGAACCAAATCTCTGCATAAGACTTTACCTAGTAGAATTGATTTGATACGATGTTCGTGGATAAGGTATATTCTGGTCGCCTCCCCAGTAGTTGTTGTCCACATCAACTAGACAATTCTATAAGTAGATAATAAAAAACCGGCGGAGAGATATACCACACCATCAGAGATCTGAACGAAAAGAGTATTATTGGCTGGATGCGCCTTCGAATGTATGAATTGGGGTCTTCAAGAAACAAGGACAGCTGGCTGGCTCACTTTAATGAGCCAATCTAGGCCCCACCGTAACATGGCATCAAGGTACGGCGTTTGGTTTGCTAGGTCATAGCCTGCGCCAAGAACTTTGCAGTCGAGCCAACAATCACAGAGGCGCGAGTCTTACCCTTGCCAAAATCTGTTGCTCCCCAACATACCGACATAAGCGAGAAAGACTAGCCAGAGATGAATAAAGAGATTCAACACGGAACGGAAAACGCTAACCAACGGGAATGTACATTTGATGTAATCTGTGAGATAATAAGAGACGTTGCTTCTTGCCTGAGTCAGACAGTACCTCCTGCATCATAATACCCGCCTGTCAAGTCGAGCTGGACATCTTGGCCATCAGAGAGGGCACTGTCGTTTCGCCACTTGACGCGGTTGCTCGCAGGTAGTGTTCCACTGCGTTGTGCTTCGTAAAAGTAGAGAAGATCACCAAGCAGCGATGACCATTGGGAATTTGGTATGACACCACTGGGAGAGGTGACTGCTCCGGCGGAAGCATTTGGGGGCATGAAGGGAGGTTGCGGGAGGGGTAACTGGGCAAATGCATGCCCAGCAAGAAGGAGAGTGGAAAGTGACCACAACATGAGAATGATACAATTACCAACGGCAGTCGTCAAGAATCAAGCTAAGATTGAACACGAACGGATGGCAATAATGCTCAACACGTGATCACGTGGTCAATGACATAGCACGTGTCAATGATGTCATCCAATTGTCCGGGCAGGCGCCCGAGGAAAGCCGTTGAAGAGGTCCATATAAACTTGACGATTCCGCAGAAGTACAGAATAATCTTGCTTGAAGTGTCAAAACTTGTGTTCTTGGTTGGCCTCACACCCCCTTTATCCTTGCTCGTCCCGATCTATTCAGTCTTCGTGCCGCGTTGGCACGTAACCCGCAATCCCCTGGAGGTAAAGTTGCTTCGGCGTCGAAACCGGGATATACAGGACAGATTATCGAGATGTGGTTGGCGACAAAGAAATCGAGCTGGTGATTGTCGGTGCTCCCAACAATACTCACTATACCCTAGCAAAGGCAAGTGATGGACTTGATGCAATAGCAAAATAAAAGGGCCTTGCAAGTCCTGTATGGATGTGGGATTCGGACCCCCCTCGTCTCCCCAATATGGTCTGTATCCGAAGCCCCAGGGCAATATGTTGGACTATTTGAAAACCTGGAGGGAGCCATTGGAGGTCAAACGCAGAGACTACACAGGTCATAAGAGATGATTAACACCGAGCATACAAGAGTTCTTGTGATTGTGCACGTGACCTCCACGTATCCAAGACTGTGCTTCCTTGTCATTGACGGTCACCACTGCCATGTCCGTCTCCACTGTGGTCATCCACGTCGAGTTGCCCGCACATTCAAACTCTTTCGACATACAAGTGCCAGAAAGTGCGACGGTGCTAGATGTTAAACAAGCCATATCTTCCGCGTGCATTGGCCATCCTCGCTCAGAGGGTCAGCGCGTGATATGGAGAGGTCGGTGCTTGGATGATCAGGAGAAAATAAGCGAACTATGGCCGGTAAGAAGAGCATAGGTGCCCGGTCAAGAGTTCTCACCTCCTTTGTCCGTTTAGTGCCAAGACACCCAACGTACCGTCCATCTATCTGTGCGACCGTCCGCTTGGATGAGTGATCCACCAAGCGCCAACGCTACCACATCGCCTTCCTCGCGTGTCGTGTCTTATCCAGCCAAAGAGAGTTTTCCCATGGGGCCCCAACAACACTCATCCTCCACCCCCTCCTCAGACTCGAACGACAGTCTCGCATTCATACGCTTCAAGCACTCGCAGGCACTGTGTTGGCTTTCCGACTCCAAGTTGGCTTCCCCTAGTTCACCAGAAGATGTGGATATCAAGCGGAGTGCGGCGAAACTTGCCCTCGAGCGATTGGGATATACTTGGCCAGATATCTTGGACGCCACCTCCCCGATGACGAGCCCCACCTCTGCCGATACCCTTGACTACGAGATTATCACCATCAAGTACGAGCGTTCCATTGCGATAGGTCTCTTTGTCCTAATCATGCTTATAGCGGCAAACCATATCTCTCCCTTCTAACTCCAAGGGGGACACCATCTCCCATGCAGGTACATGCACTCAATGTTCTCACATATACCTTTTCTATTCTTTCTTTACCACCATCACGACCACCACCCACGCCTACTTCGGTGTCAAATACGACGTCCGTTCCTCCGCATGTGAATGACCTTCTCCGAGATCTTGGTCTTCCACCTCTTCGAGCAATGCCAAATGCCAACGCCGATGTCACCGTTCAGCCCGACATCGCAGGAGCGCCTGCCATCCCAGAGCATGCCGAAGGAAATATCATCAGAGAGATACCCGTGCGCGCCCTCCTCGCCCCCTTGGTAATGGTCGCCTTTCGAACGGTGCTTCTCCTGTATTTCTTTTCCCCCACACGCAAGCCCCTACTTGGATTGTGCCTTGTTGCATGGATCATTTACGAGATGTGGACTCATGTTCGCATCGTCATTCTACGACCCTTAGATAGGGCTGGCGGCGACGGGGCGGGTCTTGGTGTGAATGGTGCGCAGGCCAGAGGCGCGGCTGATGCTGCTCCTGTTGCTCCCGCAGTTCAAGACAACAATCGTGCTGGAGACCGCAATCCTCCGCGACCAGGAGTTCGTCTTCCGAATACCGAGCCGACTCGCGACGCTCAGCCAGTGCAAGGACCTCCAGTACCGAGGCCATCGAATGGGATCATAGATAGCCTTGCCCTTGCAAACGTCCATGACGACAACAAACTGCTTTGGCCCCTGCAACAGCCCACGACAATTCCTGAACCGCCAAAATTCCTTCGCAAAGTGATGTCCTTCCTCTCTTTGCTCGTGGTTACCCTACACCCAGAGGTGTATAATCGGAGAAGGGTTGCGCTCCGTCAGCGGGAAGGTCGGTTGCGTACGGAAATGAACGCCATAGGGCGGGGTGTGGAAGTGAGAAACAGTGAGGTGCCGAGCGAGGAAGAGCAAAGGAAGGATGCGTTTAGACAACAACTTCAGACTCAACACGCTCAACGGGCGGTATGGGTTCAGCGGTACGTTGAACGCGTCAGGCAAGATGACTGGATAGAGGAGTAGATGAGTATTTATCACCTTCGTTTGTGCATCCCTCATGGTATTTATGTCGAAGTATCTATCTTTCACGATTGCGCGCGATTTAACTGCAATGAATCTGATAGAACTTGTGGAGAACGGTGCATACAAACATTGTTATTCGCTTTCGTCCTCATCGTCCTCATCCTCGTCGGCGTATTCATTTAATGGAGGCCCACTGCCATCGGATCCATTGCCATCGCCAAACTCTCCTACACCCTCACTCTCATCCTCCTTATCCTCGTCATCCTCGCTTTCTCCTCCTAACTCGACGTCTTCTACACTACCTTCTTCGTCGCCACTCTCTATTTGGGGTTCTATGTTCATCTGATCCTCTTCTTCGCTTTCTCCTTCCACGTATCGAGTCGGCCGCCGGGCATTGTCTGGATGGATCGGAGTGCGGCCTTTTGATGCCAATGACGCAGGAGCCGAGGAAGATCGCATTTCAATTTGGGACAATACCGTATCAAGTTTTCCGTTCAGGGACAACAAACTTTCATGTAATCCCAATCGCGTTGTTAACGTAGCATGGAGACCTGCCAGTCTGGCGACCAGGTCCGGCATCTGGAATTGGTGAGAATTTAAGAGAGGACGAACGATTCAAAACGCACTGTCATGAGATGGCCGCTGTGTACAGTGAGCGTCGTTTTTATCCAAGTGATTAGAACTGTGCCTCTCTGTGAACTAGCACCTCCGCCACCGCCCTTCATATTCGCAGCTCTTGCACCTCTTCCTAGCCTCTCCATGCATGCCAAGAGAAGTGGTAATGAAAGTTGAGGAGGAATCCGTCGCACGGAATTTCGAATGAGTACGGTGTCAGAGTGTGCTAAACATGTCTCCAAGAGCCGTGAGTCAGACGAATGTAGAGCTTGTATGAGTGTCCGTGTAAGCGAATGCGCCGGTATGACATTGGGGGAATCTGGTTGTCTATCGGGCCTTGAAGACGTGCCCAACTGTTCGTCGTTGCCCGATTCTGAGCCCTTGTTCTCGGCGCCATTCAAGGCTGACAATCTCTGTCCCAGACTTAGTTCAGCGAGGTCTGCGTCGAGAGCTCCCTCTACTTCGCGAGCTGCGAGATCTTCGAGGGCTTGATCCCGCCCGAGTTCCGCGCCAGAGCGTATGGCCAATGTCGAAGACTCGGTATAACGAGCGTTTTTGGGTGCGATCTGAAACTATAAGACACGCAACGGCGGTCCTAGTATTCCGGTGTACTCACCGCAGGCGCGGAGTGATTTTCTACCAGTATCTCGTCGGTGGGTGTGGGGGGGTTGGTCTTCCGTACGGATGATTTTGATTTTGTACGCGGTTTTTTCGACCTCGGTGCAGAGTCCATTGTGTGGACCGATCCACCTGACCAACATTGTCAAAGTAGAGGACTTAGACGAGGACGAGTCCACGCTTACCTCGAGTTCTGTTCTAGTACTGGAAACAATAAAATTGTTTCGGTGGTCTTGCCCGATTGGTGAGTTTGCCGTTCAATGCGCATATAAAAGTGTATCTTCCACGCTGTTCCACGGCTTATCCGACAATCCCGCCATTGATCTTTGTTCCGTTCCTCTACGGTGCCCAAAGTCAACCGCTCGCCTTCTCGGCGGTGCCATTTCACAGAACTTGCAGTAGTCGTAGTCTCGCGAGTCGGTAACTACTCGTGACTCAAATCTCAGCATGAACTACATCCAGGTGAGCATGGCCTATTCGTCTCGCCATGCTTTCGTACTGACATAAACTAGCTAGAGAAACTGGGTATGGACTTTATCTTTTATTCCGATGATGGTTCCGTTCACTAAACCCGGCACAGGTGAGGGTACATACGCGACGGTGTACAAGGTATCGTGCCCGCTCCTGCTCTTGAATCCTCTTCTCACCGCGTTTGGCATAGGGACGCTCCAGGACCACCAATGAAATTGTCGCTTTAAAGGAGATCCACCTGGACGCAGAGGAAGGCACGCCATCGACTGCCATTCGGGAGATCTCTCTTATGAAGGAGTTAAAACACATCAACATCGTGCGCCTTCACGACGTTATACACACAGAGACAAAACTCGTTCTTATATTCGAGTACTGTGACCAAGATCTTAAGAAGTATATGGATCAACACGGCGACCGTGGCGCTCTCGAACCCCCGACGGTTCGAAGCTTCATGTATCAACTCCTGAAAGGCACCTCTTTCTGTCACGAGAACCGTGTCTTGCACCGCGATCTCAAGCCCCAAAATCTTCTTATCAATCGCAAAGGGGAACTCAAACTGGGCGACTTTGGATTGGCACGGGCTTTTGGAGTCCCTGTCAACACGTTCTCAAACGAGGCATGTACCGGAAATTTTGCACTTCGGATTTTCTTTCGAACTCCAATTTTAGGTTGTTACGCTGTGGTACCGCGCTCCCGACGTGCTCTTGGGCTCTCGGACGTATAATACTTCCATTGATGTTTGGTCATGCGGTTGTATATTTGCAGAGATGATCTCGGGTGTGCCTCTTTTCCGTGGCCGCGACAACCAAGATCAATTACTCCACATCATGCGGATCATAGGCACCCCGGACGACCGCGTGCTGAGGAAGATAGCCACCGATTCTGTATGCGGTCGAATTACCCCATGTTTCTACTGTCACCTCACCGTCTCTACAGCCAGAAATTACTATCAAGCAATACCCCAAATACCCTAAACTTTCCTTTCAACAAGTTCTCCCTAAAGCGCCGCCTCAGGGTACGTCTTCTGCTTCGAACGAAAAGCTCCTCGGTTGACTTGATCTTGACAGCGATCGATCTACTTGAGCGTCTGCTCCAGTTTGATCCTAGCAAGAGAATCACCGCTACAGAAGCATTATCGCACCCCTATTTTACATCTACAGCCAGCCCTTCGTATGGCCCATCTCCGACACCTGGATCGATGCCGCCCCCTCAATTTAACTTCCCACATCCTCACCCACATGCCCACCATCAGCCACAGCAGCAA
Organism: Xerocomellus amylosporus; assembly: GCA_038090735.1. Lineage (NCBI taxonomy): Eukaryota > Fungi > Basidiomycota > Agaricomycetes > Boletales > Boletaceae > Xerocomellus > Xerocomellus amylosporus. Next base: position 335,872 of record JBBPNE010000003.1, on the reverse strand, counting down.
GTTCAGCAGCAGCAAGCACAACCGCCACAACAAATAATAGTCCAGCAACCAGGACAACAACTCGTTCCTCAACAACCAGGGTACCCCCCTCACCCGCCGTCGATGTTTGTCACACAGGACGCTGCGCGTATGCAGGCTCAGGCACAAGCGCAAGCGATGGCGCAGGCACAAGCACAAGTTGCCCATGCGCACGCTCAGGCTGCGCACGTCAGCCAGCAGGGCTATGGAGCTGGCGGGTATCCGGCACAGTATCAACACCCCAGATGACCTCTACTTTGGTTTTAACGTTAATTTTCTCGTCGTGCCCGTCTCTTTACTTGTTCTGTACTGTTTCCAACGAGTCTTGTTGAGAAATTAAATCCTACGGTGTTGTACTTGTGTAAACGTGGGAGTCCCATACATAAGAACAAAGCCAGTCGCAGCACACCTTCGTCCTCGCTGTCCACGACGATGTCGACCTTTGATTCACTTGTGGCCGACTTGACTCGCGATGTGCACCGTGCACAACCAAAAGATGCTCTTCAGTTTTGCGCCAATTGGTTTCAGTCGCGCTTGGAAGAGCAGCGTACGTGTACCCGGGACGCGCTAACTACTCACCGTGGCCTCTCGTCCATACAGGAGCAGCTCCCTGCCGATTTCTATGTCGACACTCCTGTTAATCTCATCCCCCGTAACGCAACCCCGACACCCGTGTCCCCGTTCTCAAACGTCGCTTCCCAACGTCGCGTATCTCCGTTCCATACCAGCTTCTCCCACAGCCCTTTTGGCACACTCAATGTCCCCGGGAATGCATTGCTCTCCATCGATTCCAATGGTACTAGCAATGGCATGGGACCACCCACATTCACGCTTGACGGCCGCGAACTCCCTCCCACTTCTCCGCTCTCTGCCGATCCGTCAAACTCTTTTGCGCGTTATGATGCTACATCCACACCCACCATGTCCAGCTCTCTCTCGTTGGGTCTGAGTGACTACCTACAGGCCCCCTCAGCCACTATCTTGGCGCGTCGTACGTCTGTTAGCGCGGAGCCAATTGCTGTGGACAGTGGTCACGATGATCCTCTACCTATTTACCCAAAAACACCTGAGCAACTCCGCCGTATCAAAGCCTCCATCGCAAACAATTTCATATTTCGTGACCTTGATGAGGAACAAGGAACCGGCGTGCTAAATGCCATGCAGGAGCGCCACGTGAGCAAAGATGAAGTGGTCATTCGACAGGGCGATGTAGGAGAATACTTCTACGTCGTCGAATCTGGACTTTTCTATTGTTACATTCATCCCGAACCCTTGCCACCTACATGGCTTACGGACAACCCATCTTCCACCATGTCATCCCAAACCGACAAGTTCCTGCAGCCTGGCTACCATCCCGTCTACGGACGCAAGGTCATGGAGTGCAAGCCGGGGAACTCGTTCGGGGAGCTTGCCCTGATGTATGGACACCCTCGTGCAGCGACCGTACAAGCTATAGAGCCGTCGACCTTGTGGGCACTGGATCGTATGACGTTCCGCACGATCATTTTGAAGGCTGCTCACAGGCGACGGACCATGTACGAGCACTTTTTATCCACGGTCCCACTACTCTCCTCCCTTGAGCCGGGGGAAAGAAGTAAGATCGCGGACGCACTTGTGAGTAGAGTGTACCCTGAGGGAGAGGCAGTTGTCAGCCAAGGCGAGATGGGAGATACCTTTTTCTTCGTCGAGGAGGGAGAAGCCATTGTCACCAAAAAGCAGCGATGCGAGGAAGACGAGTGGCGCGAGATCACTGTTGGTCACCTTAAGAAAGGTGATTACTTTGGAGGTAAGCTTTTTGTTAGTGCACTGCGTGTATATTAAAGCTGACTTGTGTGTGACAGAGCTATCTTTGCTCCGACTTGCACCAAGAGCTGCGACAGTGAGTGCAGTGCACCGGGCTGATCAGAGTCAACCCAAGCTCAAAGTTGCGGCGCTGGATGCGCCGTCCTTTACGAGGCTCCTCGGACCGCTGAGGGAGATCATGGAGAGAACGGCTGGGGAGAGCTATGGGTTGGCGACGAGGTCCGGTCGCTGAGACGTAGAGGGGCGGTTTCTTTGTGATTTGGATTGACATTTTGTAGCATCTGGTTTGTATATAGGCGTGCGTGAGTTGCTTGGATTGTATTATTGTTGAGTTGCTGTCGCGATGCCAACAGGAGATAAGGTCGACATGGAGTGGAGCATGCCACACTAACTCCAACAACTCGGATCCAAGCAGTCTTTTTCTCCTTCTCTTCTCCTCACTTCACTCCTTTGCCTGGCGCCTGTTCACGTTCAAACGTTCATGTACCGACGACCATTCCATTTGGCGTCACTAAGTCGTGTTTAAAGACATTCCATCGGATTAACTTGCAAGTCACTCTTTTCTCGCTCCTTAAGCAACGACCTGGATATGGACCCGTACCGTGGTTTCCACCGCCGCTTTCTCAGTAAAAGACAGGGTCTTAGTGGCGGTGAGTGCCTCGTGTCAATTTTCGTGTTCGTCCTGAGTGCATCTTCCAATTGTATAGTCCTGGGAAGTTTAGTGTGAGTCCCTACCTTTGAATAGTTACGCCCCACTCTCATTTCCCTTCAGTCCTAATGGCTCGACATCGAGCTCCGCGAACCAGGGTACAACAACTTCTGCGACCTCACAGAACTCAGGGAACCTTGGCCAAATATTGACCAGTGCCGTCCCCGATATTTCAACTCTCTTCTTGCCATCGTGGGGACCTTCCTTTACTACGACATCGAGTGCCCCCCTAACACATTCATTTTCTAGGGCGACTGGCTCGACCACTGGCTCGACAACTGCCTCAGCTTCCTCAGTACAAACAACTACCTCGTAAGTTTCTCCCAAGTTTCATATGATCTCCGACTCAGACTATCAGGACATCATCGACGACCTCCACCAGCACGTCGACCACTCCTACACCGACACCTACTCCAACACCATCGGCATCCGACATTGTCTATACCTCCTCTGACGGCACTAACGTCGTCTATATCACTAGCACGCTGCCCGCTGCGTCTCCGACAACTGCTCCTCCTACATCATTCTTGCAGAATCCTTCCTTGGAGGCTGGCGTCTTTACCCTTGTCGGTATCGCTGCTCTCATAATCGTCTTCGTCGTCGTCACGTGGACCCTTCGCAAACGTCGCCGTGATCGTCTTGCAAGAGATCTTGCTGCGGCTGTCACCTTTGACCCCGTGACGGATCATTATGAACGGCAAGAAAACTCGATGGAGAAGCACCGACTGAGCGGAAGTACCTCGGGTCATGGATATGGGTATGGTATGCAGCCGGCATACGCTCCTCAGCAAGAGTATCATGGTCCCATGGGTTACGGACAATACTCCGGGGCTGCCTATCACGCTTCTTCGAACCCTGCTCCATACCATGTACCATCACCTGCCGCCCCGCAACCTGCTGCACAAGGGGGTGCGAATCTCACGCGCAAGTTCTCTGATCGCAAGCCCGTGCCTCCTCTCCTACCCAATCCCGCTTACGATCCTTCCAACACCCATGTTTCTATTCCCCCACAGTTTTATCAACAGTAAACTTGTGGGCGTATCGGCCGCTTGGTGCTGGACACGAGAGCAGTTTCGAGATGTTTTGGGTGAGCCACGTGATCTTGCCACCTTGAAGCATCTTTTGACGAAGTCAAAGGAAGTTATCCTCGAAATTTCCTACCCATATACCCCCATGACCTTAGTCGGTGTTGATACTAGCCCTAATACGTATCGCCGATCCCTCGTGCTGCTGAGCGAAATGTTGCTTTCTTTTTCTTCTTGATTTATTGTTTATTTTTTTAGAAACTAAAGAACAGCTTCCGCGTGGTTCTAACCAGGCTGATTTGCTGTGCGTATCAGCGACGCGGTTTAATTTCACCCATCATTTGTCCGTCATTCAAGTGATTGTCACATAGCATGTGTATCGTTAGCGGCTTGAACAACGCTTACCTCGTTTCACTCTGGCAGTTGACTGGCAGTCACATCGCGATGTCAAGGGTCGCCCGTGATTTGGCCATTGTGCTTACACTGGTGAAAACATGTGTGACCCTTGACCTGACTGAGTACAAAGCCTCCACGACGATGAGAGGTCAGAGATGATTTCAAAGTGAGCATATTGTTTCTGGGTTTGATGTGTACTTGGCTGGAGAAAGACATTATGGAGATCTCACGTGCAATCTCCGTGGAGGCACGCTATTTTTCGCGAGGAGTGTGGAGATGGCACCTTAAGACCGAGCTCAGGCTGAAAGAAAGGAACAACACTTAGTGTATATAGTAAGGAAGCCTGGCAACAAAACAAACGAGTGAAAGTCGAGTTCTCTGAGCGTACCCACGGCGTGACGACCCGCGTGAGTCACGTAATTAGTCTGGTGACCAGCTCCATGAGATCGATCCGTCGAGTTTGTCATAGGCGGCCTAGTCACCAGACTATCAAGGAAGAGTTCTAGCCCAAGTAGTACCAACTCTACTACATGTGCCCTGTCGTTTCCTTGTCTCGCCCGCGTTCTCGGTGCTCTAGGTGCCACACCAACCAAGTAATGCCGAGTGTCGCCGCACATGTGCATATCATGGTGATCATGCCTGTTGTAAAACGGGGAGCATCCGTCGCCGGATAGAAAAGTAGGGGCCACCAAGCATTCACCACATTGTTCCACATGCTAAACGAAAGCGTGGGGTAAGCAACCAAGCGGGCAATCGGAAGAAGATTCCTACTTCATAGATGCCAGAACGATCGCACGTTCTTGGTCGTCGTCGGCGCATATCTGATTGGCCCAACTACGTGAAGTGAGTAACGAGCGCTGAGGACTTGTGAACGCTTACTGACGCAAACGTCGTCGCTTGTCCGGAATATGCAGCACCCGCAATATCTGTCGACAGCAAGATTAGCGAATCTATCGAGAAAAGACGCGCCCTTCGACACACAGTACGCGAAAAATTTAAGGCCCGTGGGGCTGCTCCACACTAAGATGCAGATGGCAGCGATCGTGCAACAGAAGGACATGTACACGAGGACCGGCCATCGTGCGTGGGTGTTGTCTGTCCAAGTAGCACAGACGAGAGTGGACATGATGCCAAAGGCTGTCACGCCTGATGGGTAATAATCTGTGCAGTGTCAGCTAACTGTGGGTCATCCCTCGCTTCGGACTGACCAACTTGTTCAACAGAGTATCCTCCGATGGCAGAGAGCCATTGACCCATCAAGTTGTTCGAGCCAAAACTCTCTGTCTCGCCGGAGATGGCAAACTGTTGCCAAACGGGTCGTTAGGTGTAGTAGACATGATGCTCGTGAGAGCTGACCAAGAGACTGCATCCGTACCAGCGCCAGCGGGTGAGAACTCGCTTGGCTAGGTTCCAGGAAAGTGGATGCCGGATGACATCGTGATCAGATTTTAAGCGATCATATGACAGGAGGCGCTCCTGGCGATTGATCAAGTGTGCGGTCAAATCAGACTTTTTACTAATCAGCCTGGCTGACCAACCTCTTCGGTAAGATAGAACGCCGATGTCGTCGCGGGAACGTCTGGAAAGACAAGAAAGCCGTAGAGGGCTATCGGCAAGGTGATCACACCGTCGACAATGAAACTATCAGGTTGTTACTGGTGCGCTATGTTGAGGAAGAGATACTGCGTACAGCCATCTCCAACCGCTCCTACCGGCAATACCGTCGAGATGTCTGCAAGAACCTCGGCATAAGATTGTCGCCATTATAGACAGAAGGAGCTTACTGGTAGACAGCCGCTTGGAGAACGCCGGAGAAGCTAGATGGATTAGTCTTGGTTTGATATCTATATCGTCCGAGTGCTTACAGTGTCCCAGCCAAGCCAGAGCTAGTGAATATTCCAGAACGTTTGCCTAGTTCTCCGGGTTTGTACCAGCTATTGAATAGGGCAGCTGCAGTGTTCAAAGCGGAGGAAAGGGACGTACGAGCCGAGGATATAGTGTGTACCGACGAAGGTGGAAGCCTCTGATATGCCTTGTAAAAATCTGATTGCGTAGAGCTATCGAAATAGTGGTGAGCATGGGGACTAGTGGGCGGAAGCAGGCGGACCTGTTGAACGTTTTGGACTACGCTGGAACTGGATCACAGTGATCGGAGGGACCGGCAGGTCAAGACGATGGGTCGTACCAGAAAGTGAGGACGCCCCAGACTATTTGCATGAGTGGAAACCAGATTCTGGGCGGGACGCGTTGGAGCATCAAGTTGTCTAAACGACAGGCAGACATCAAGGAGAATGAGAGAAAGAATAAAAGTGAGGTACATACTTGGTATCATTCCGATGATATATCCGCAAGTAAACGTGGTATTGATTATCTGGAATGAGATGTGACAAGGTTATGGGGACGTGAATAGATGCTGCCAACGTTGAAGTCGTTTCCTTGCAGGTTGAGGTCTTGCTTCATTCCAGAGACATATGCATTGTTTACGTTGGAGCGGTCAAGATCTGAAGGGCAGGACGATGGGGAGGTGAGATAGGTAGGAAAGAGAACGTACAGTTTGTAAAGTACTGGGAGGGGCGCTGGGTAGGTCTGTGAGGACTGGAGATGTGGAGAGTGCTCGCACCATGAGACAGCAATATGATAGAATAAAGCAGTCTATTTTGAAGACAAGCTTACGCTCCGGTGTTGATGGAGACATGATCGAACGAGTCATTAAAGCCACTTGCCATAAAAGGCAAGGTTTGTCGGAAGAAGATAGCAAATATTGCTGACGTCATTTCGGTGTGTCAGATCTGTATCATCATGGCTCCTCTTCATCATCGGCACCGCGAAACCTTCATAAGCAGTCCTGCCTCGCCACCCTCTCTCGCCCTCCCCAGCCATGAGACCCTCTGCAGCGGCGCTCGCCCTTCTCCTCCTCCTTGTGCCCCTGTCCGCACTTGCCTCCCCTGCTAGTCCCGTCATTCACGATTCACATACGCACTCGGGTCTTTCCACGTCCGAAATAAACGAGACTGAGATCCTCCAATGGCATCTTCCCACTCCTCCATCTTACTGGTCCATAGACATAGACGTCCACGATCCCAACATCGCACGTTACCCTGCACTCATCACACTCCATGCTCTCTTCATGTCCCTCGCCTTTTTCGTCGCACTTCCAGCCGGTATGCTTCTTTGCTCCCTCCCCTATTTCCCCCCCTCACACCCCAGCGTGACATCCAGGAATCGCTCTTCGCTCCGCCAAACATTCATACCATGGCTTGGCCGTGGTCTCATTTTACGCCCTCTCAGCTCTTGGCTGTGCTACCAGCAGCCTCTATAGGAAACTGACACCTGATATGTAAGTCATGTCTGCCGTAATCCAACCCTCTCACTCTTTCCCTTCTCAGGTATGAAGGCTCAACCCATTCTACCCATGGTTATCTGGTTTTGCTCCTCAGCCTTGCTTTATCCGCGGTCGATATTGTCGCGTTTTTCACCCGTCTCTATGCTTTCTGCACAGCACCTTCCAAACTCAACTTGAGGCAGTTCTGGCGTTCGGTGGTGTTAGGCCACCAAGACACGTACCCCTCTCCATCAGAGTATTCCGGTGTCGTCTCGGAAGACCCTGAAGTGTATGATGACTTCAAAGCAACGTCCTCTCACAGACATAGTTGTTCATCCCTGTCCGAGCGCGTTATTTTTGACTCCGAGTCTTCTCGATCTTCAAGGCATTCGGACGACACCCTTCGCGATGTCATAGACACCCCCATCACTCTTCCTAAACAACCTTTGCTCCGCCGCATCTCACAGGCCGCATATGCCACCCTCGAGAGGTTCCTTGTATTTGCTGCATTTGGAATGGTCCTGTCCGGTGTTGTCATCTACACGGGTGGCTGTCGCGATAGCTACATCAACGGGTGTCTCGCCCATCTCATCAGTAAGAAAAGGAAGTCAATGATTCTGTAACGCCTCCCTGACTGTCTCTATTCCAGAGGGTGGAATATTCTGGTGTTATGGGCTATTTACATTCGCTCGCTTCTTGGGCTCACACTCGGAGATGGGCTGGGCATGGAATGTTTCGCCGATCGGAAACACCATCTCAGCAGAATTCGTGGAATCCACCGTTATCTTCCTGTATGGAATCACAAACACCTGGATGGAGAGGTTTGGGGCGAAACCGGGAGATCCTTACACAACGAAGCAGGTACAGCATATTAGTATTGCGGTACGTAGAATCGCTACCTGCTCTCCGCTCTCTCCGACACCCACTCTCTCAAGGTCATGTTTTGGTTTGCTGGCCTCGTAGGAATGGGAATGGAGTCTAGGCGTATACGACGTTGGCTGGCAGCTTCCGCGAAGGCCGCTCTAGGATCAGCACAGCTTTCCAGCGTTGTTGAGCCACCCAGCTACAGATCCAGTTTCAATCCTTTCCCGGCCCTTGTTATTGGTGTTACGGGCGCTGCCATGAGTGCTCATGCCCAGGCTTATGTCTTCCAGGTATAGCCCAGCTGGTGTCGTAATCACACGTTCACCATATCTGATAAGCGGACAGGTCCAGATCCATCAACTATGGGGTTGGCTTCTGCTCGGGTTTTCGGTGCTTAGATGCCTTACATATTTCTTCCTTTGGCTTGGCCCACCCAAATCCGTGCTCCCTTCTCGGCCGCCAACAGAAGCCCTGGGAAGTTTCTTCTTGGCATGCGGTGGTCTGATGTTTATGTTTAGCACGGAAGAACTTACCCTCGCAGCCATGCGGAAAGGGCGTGACGGTCAGCCGGTTTTCTTCTTTTTCGCGATACAACGTTTTGATCGGCATTTTCCAACAGATATGATGATGTTCCTGAATGTTGCGGTCGCGATTACATGCTTCGCGTTCTGCTGGACGCTTTGTGTTGTGACATTCAACGGATGGCTGAAGACTCGGAAAACGATGGCTTGATTTCTGATCGACTGCTCGTCAGTTTTGGTCACTTGGCATATCTTTTATCTCTCATTTTATTACGCTGTTGTATTCCTTGTACTTGTGGTCGTTTGTATCATTTGCGCATGGTTAGCACTGTTACATATCATCCCTACTTCTCTGGTATCAAGGTTATTTTTTACCATACCACGCCTGCCGCCATGCTAGCATGATCGACGAAGGCCCCCATGGATACCCAGAATCCAGACCACCCACAACCGACAAAGCCTCGCCAGCAACTCGCTCGGCTATCGAATTCAGTGGACCACAGAACACGAGCGAGCTGTGCCGCCCCGAGACACACGCCAAAATAAAACGGTGCACCTTGAGCATTCAAAATGCCGGCATAGGTGATAAAGGACAAGGTCGACGCTGAAAGCGCGCTCAAGACGGGTCGCGTGCGTTCGCCAAACAACAACGCTGTCGAACGAATGTCGACCTTGACGTCATCCATCTTGTCCTGTAAATAAACATTGTGAGGACGATCGCCGAGCGTACGTCGACGAGCGCGGGCTTACTTGGTGAGCATAGATGGTATCGTAGACCAGCGTCCAACATATCCCGCCTGCGTACAGGGGTAAGCAGACGTGCCAGTCGACGGCGCCTGCGACGGCAGACCAGCCTAGCAGTGCGCCCCAGTTAAACGCCAACCCTATTTACGTCGGTCCGTCAGCCCCGGGATTGGGTGAACGTGAGGCTCGGACGCGTTTAGGGGGGCGGTGGCACGTACCGAGGACGGCTTGTGGCCAGTACGTGACGCGTTTCATGAGCGGGTATATGGTGACGATGGAGAGGGAGGACGCGCCGAGGAGGATACTGTGGGGAAAAAACGACGATGAGGTCGACGGTCGACGGACGGAACGCGCAGGCGTAAACGTGCCTGTAGGTGTTGAGCTGCAGCAACACGCCCAGCCCGACGGCCAACTGTCCCGCGAGGAACCCGAGCGCCTGACGACGCGTGATATCGCCGCGCGCGAGCGGCCTTGCGCGTGTTCTCTCTGAATTTTGAAACAAGGGGGAGGAAAAGTCACGAGGCGTGCGACGACGACGAACGATACGCGGAACTGACCGACCGCCTTGTCGAGATCCTTGTCCCACATGTCGTTGATGGTACATCCCGCGCCGCGCATTACGAGCGCGCCGAGACCGAATAGACCGAGGTATGTCAGCGAGGTCGTGAGCGGCGCCTCGTGCGCGTAGGAAGCCATGGTGATGGACCACGCTGGTAAATAGTATGGGGCATGTTTCAGTGGAACAAAAGATGGCACCGTCGGTACCGACGACGCGCGCGCGGAAAGACGTACCGCACGGGTAGAAGAGCAACAGCGTCCCGATGGGCTTGTCAGCCCTGGTTAGATAGATGTATGGTCGTATGCTGGCCGGAAAGCGGTCTACCCATGTCGTCGGAGGGGTATCAACGCTGGAAGTATAACGAACGAGAGGCCTTGGTGCGATGGGGGTGTTTGGTCTGGCTGCAAGGCAAGATTTTGGACTGCAACGAAATACCAAGTTTCGCGTAGACCACGACAGCGAACTCGTTCGCAAGGAATTCCGGGCAATGCTTGCCAACATGTGTGACAGTCGCCAGGGTTATAAAGTCACCAAGCGACACGACCGGCCTAGACTAGAACTGGGGGTGAGTTTATTGTTTCCACACAAACGCTGTCACGGACTCGCGTCAAAGTCAAAAAAAAAATTGTAATGGGTAACAACCAGACACGACCCTTAAAACATACAGACTGGTACATGCAGGACAATACGGAGTTGTAGTATGCAAAAGAATGCCCGAGAACGATGCAAAAACTAGGAGAAAACCGACGCCCATCGTTCACCACTCTTTCGCGAGCTTGAAAGACCATTCCCAGTCTGTCCATGATGCCCGTCAACAAACTGGAGCGTGCTTGCGAGATTCAGGGGACGTACCGGCATAGACTCCGCCGTCGTCGTCGACGACACGACTCCTGACGTTGAATGAACCCATGCGAGCAAGAGTACCTGATGGTGACTCTTCGGGGTCAAAGTCCTTGGTGTATGGCTCCCCCGCGGGATTAGGGCCATAGGAACCAAGCATCTGCTCTAATCTGTCCACTAAACACTGGTTAACCAACAGATCGTTTACCAATCAACCGCGCGGGTTCTCACCAGTGACACCAGCCCTCTTCACGGCTTGCAAATAACGGACACCCTAATCCCCCGTGAGCACATCCACCACGAGATCTAAGCAAAAGAGAACCATACCGAGATGATGGAGTGGTTCACTTTGAATGTAATGCGCACGCTGATACGATGTAAGATAGACGACGACGGGGAGGAGGACGATACACACTTGTACTCGACACCTTCCTTGATGATGATGGGGTTCTTTTTGGTATCCGCAAGCTTTGCCTTGTCTGCGAGGTCGAAAATGATCTTCTTGCCTGGAGGGAGCGTGGGCGATTCGAGTTCGAGGGTGAGGACGGTGACCTGACGGAGACGCGCGATGAATACGGGTGCCACCCGATGGCGGAGGCATACCTTTGGGAGATTGATGTCTCCAGCGGCTACGCCGGGCACGATGCCTAGAGTGGCTTTCCAGCGCGCGAGACTTTCATCCTCGGCATCCAGTTTGGCGTACTCTTCGGCGGTCTTTGCAGCGGTCGGCTTGTAGCCTGGAAATCGGGGTGAGATTGGACCGGCCTGTTTGGCGCGCCTGACGCACCTGGGGTGACGGATGGTTTGAGATCGTCCTGTTCTTCGTGCTAGAGGGGGATTTGGTCAGTCGATGGTGGGCGGGGGAAGACGAAGACTGACTGAAGCCATGCTGGGAGAGAGCAAAAGGTGGCGAGAGCGTTGAATCTGCGTTTGCAAGTCGTTATCATTGATTTCACACGGGTGTTAATCACTCAAACCCGCACGACTAAATTGCTATTGCAAAAACAAGAAATGGGCCGGTCCAGTTCTACATACTTATCCAAGAAAACGAGCGAAGATGGTATAACCGTGACGGCACGATAACTGAAAAAAAAGAGTGGACGCTTTAAAAGCACAAACGCGGGATCTAAACATTCAAGCACACGCGCAGGGGCGTGGCGTGCGCTCGCAAACTACTAAAGGGTATCAAAAAATCGACAGTTGCGGCGAGGCGATGTCGTGCATGCCCTCTGCCCAGGGTCGCGTCATTGAGCGCACACACAACCTGATTTCAGGGGACACACGCACCGCCTTTAAACCAGCATTTGCCTTTGCTCAGGTGGAAGCATTTAGAACCATTCGGGCAGGTGTGCCCCCAGCAACAGCGGTCGCCATATGGGCATTGGAGGCCTGATAGGACATCTAAGTAAACGCGCCACGGCTGTCCATCAGGCACCGCACCATTTTTGAGAAAGTTACAGGGGGCTTTTTTAGCATTGGAAGCCAAGGTTGCCAATTGATCCGGGGTCAGCACATAGTCGTGAGAGTATTTACAGGTCCCCTGTGCGCGTGCTTCAGCGTCAGACCGACGTCCAGTAACATTGCATACTTACGCCTTTAGTGCAGGACATCAGGTAAAATTCATTACAAGGGGGAGGTGAATCTGCTTAGGTGCGTGTCAGTCCGGTAAACTCGGAAAAGAGACCGTCGACGGACGTTTGTGAAGCGGCTGTTAATACAAATTAGCACGACGACCTCGAGTACCACCAGTCATGTACTTGCCAAGTTTGGGTCAATCAACTTGCCAGTCGAGGGTGTTGTTACACTGGGAGGGGAGCGTGGTGTTGGCAAGCCACCAGTCATATGAGAGGGACTCAGACCAGTGACAATCAAAGGAGGGGGGTGGTGAGTGGCACTGGGAGGCGGCGTGGCTTGATGCGTCATGAATACATTGTCGACGTGAAGAGTAGGCAAGCGGAATCGAGGAGAGTGTTTCGCACTAGCACCCCCCGCTTCAAGGAATACCAGTTTGCCCACCAAGCCATCGCTCTGGAGCGTGGCGATTGTCGACGCGTATGCACTATCAGAACCACCTGCATCCGCGTCAATCACTTGCCAGTTGCCTGTTATGGTGGAGCGTCTCACCAGCAAGGAATATCCGCTGTGTCTGTGGAAAACGAATGTAGGTTTGCAGATATTCTTTGACCGCCCAAATTGAATACAGTGGACGAGAAACACAGAAGACAAGCAACAAACCTGTGATCTTTGTAAACGTAGCATCTTTGCCATACCCGACATCCACCAGCAAGAATCTTGGGGACGCCTGGCTAAAGCCCATTGTAAAGGCCTCCAACTGCTCAGGGGTACATAGTTGATGTCGCTCGAGAGCGCTGGCGAGTCCTATCCTGTTATAATAAATGGTGATCCAAAAGGACAGATGCCCCAGAACATGAATGTCTTCGCTGGTTAAATAGTCGGCGACTGCCTTGGTCAGCTGCTGAGCAGCCTGGCGACCACCAGCATGGCCTTGTTTGAGGAGGGCCTCAGTAAATACACAAGCATCACCGTCGACGACGCAGAGAATTAACTGGCTCTGGCTCTGTTCGGGAGCGATGATGAAACCGGTGCGTCAAAGCGTCACAGAAAAAAACGGACCATCAGGGACTCCAAGGATGCAACTTGACTGTTGAGAGACGTGAGTCTTCCTTTAAGGGCTTTTGCCTCCAGTTCTGCCCCCTCGAGAGCAGTAGCGTGAGCTTGCTTCCATACTGCTAGCTCGACTTCTAGCTCTGCTAGACGGTTCTCCAGATCGACGTTTCGCTTAATTGTCGCGGAGGAGAGGGCTTCCGAGAAGGGTCAGAGTGCCCAGAAGTGTGGTTTGACATGTGGAACGTACTCAACAGTCGCGTGATCGTCTCGTCCCTTGCAAGGAGAAAACGAGACCGTCGAATCAAGGCCTGTAGCACAATGCTCAGGATCAAGTACACTTACCAAGCCTGTTGGCTGACCTCGTTGACTTGGGGAGATGCCATAATAAAGGCAAGTAGGGCGAAGAGAAAATGGCGGGCGAAAGCAGGCCGACCCTTTTTAAAGAATGCACAGGTCGATGACCAGCGCCTATGAGTAGTTAATCAGGCTAGATCGCGGGGTTCTGGGCGAGCCGATAAGGGGAGCATCTTGATCTCGAGCTAGAGAAGATGACACGGTTTCAGTAAATGACGACCGAGTCACGCGAACCTGCCAATGCAGTTCGCCTCCGCTGCGAATCACACTGCGGCAGTGGAGGGTCGAGTACGTCAAAGAAAACGTTGACGTGTTCATTAAAGCTCGCGGCGTTCGAGGCCTGAGAAGAAAACAAAAAAAATTTGGTGAAGCACATATATGTACAAATAGCTTGGCACGCGAACAAAGATCCCGACGACATTTGCCCCCCATATCTCGACAATGCCGTGTCCTCGATGCACGAGCGCGTATGAATTCAAGAGTTGCGGTGCATTCCAGCTATACAGGGTCTAAGAGCGGTGTTTAGTGACATAATTGAAGACGGACCAGCTTGGAATTTGCATTTGCCCAGTTTGAGGAAGTAACAGGTTGGACCTTGGGGACATACGTGCCCGTACACGCAGTCATCGCCCCAAGAACAGATTCCGCCTATGAAGATCGATGAGAGGCAAGGAAAGTAAAATGGGAGAGTTGACAGACCCTCGTTGGCGACCTTGCAGGGAGTCTTTTTAGCATTCTCGCTCAGTTCTTGATAGTCTTCCTCCTCGAGTATATAGTCATGAGCGTATCTGCAGTCTGATCCGTGTCGGCACTGTTGAAGGTAAAAGAGGGTGCAAGGTGCAGGGATATCTGTAGCCACGAGTGAGTGTCTAGAATGCATGAATGAGTGATGCGGATCAACGAACGCTTCGACAAGGGCTGATAGGGTGGGAAGGCTGAGTTAATCAGGTGTTAGACAAGAGGATAGACTCAACTAATTTGGGGTTGAGGCGGCGTTGTTTCCCTGACGACGTCGACCTGCTGGTGAACTGCCAGTGATAGAGTTGCGGTTCATTTGCGTCTGTGGAAGCGCTGCTGTCGCTGGCTTCATAATCATTGCGACCGGTGAGCGCCGCTGTTTTATAAGTTTGAAATGAGTTACGTCTGGGAGTGGGATTTGGAATATCTGCGGGAGCGTGAGCTGGTGTTACTGAAGTTATAGATGAATTGGAGTTCTGGGGATCCGGTGCTGCCAGCCTGGCGAGTAGACCAGGAGGAGGACCGGAAGCAATAGATGTGTAAGAGGGAGCAACGAGTTTAGTAGTGATGAATAAATCTGGGATGCGAAGCTCGGGAAGCACGAGGGCCTTGATGTCGAGCGCGACTTCGGAGTAACCAGGGATTAGAATGAGTTTGTCGCGGAAGCCTTCAGTAATGACAGAACGAAGGACATTGACGTATCCATTATCGTGGGAACCTGGCCAAGTGATGGGTGTACGGGGATAGAAGGAGAGGGGAAAGAGTACCTCCAAATATAATTTTGTGGGTGTGGGGAAGGCGAATATTATCTTCGAGATAAACTGCGGAGGAACGTGTGGGGGGTGAGGCGAGGGACGACATCTGGAAAGGAAATGACCTTTAATTTTAGCATCTGCAGCCTCCTTACTACCGCCGACGTCGACCATGAGGAAGCGCTCGGCGGCCTGATTGAAGCCAATGATAAAGTCATCAAACTTGAGTCTGGCGGCGGAGAGGCCGACTCTGTTAAAGGTTTCGAGGAGGCCACGCTTGTTGTAAAATAGGTAGACCCAGAGATGGAATTTCTGGTGGCCGAGGTCGGAGGAAAGATGGCGACGCACGCCCTCGGTCAGCAGCCTGGCAGCCTCGTGGCCACCTTCTTGGCCTTGATTGATGAGGTCTGGGGAGAATATGGTTCCGTCGCCATCCAAGAGACAGATGACGCGCTTCTCGTGTGCCTGGGAGGGCGTGAGAGGGAGAGGGAGAGGAGGGAGGGAGGCAGACCTTTAACGCATGGAGTTCTGCGAGGAGGGCTGCAGCCTCGTCTGATTTACGTTTTATGTCGTCCTGCGAGCTGGTGTAGGCCGCACGGAAAGCACCCAGGCTGGTGGAGAGCTCCTCTATGCGGGCATTGTAATCGCGCTCTTTTACAAGCAAGGCGTCGATTTCGGCTAATCAGGGATGTGAGCGAGAAGCGAGGAGGGGGAAAGAGACGCACATGAGAGATGAGAGAGCGCGCTGCGACTGGGGAGGGTGAGCAGGGAGAGAGGGACGGACGGGGGGCTTACATGGGGTGGTCGTCCATGTCCATGGTGGTGGGGCGTGTGGCGTGCATGCGGCGAGGCGTTATCAGGCGTGTGACTGTGTCACGTGGGCGTGTCTCGATCACACGCGACGTGTCTCAGGTCGCGCATGTCTCTCTACGCCTCCCTCTGCGTGAAGAAGCGCGTCTGCGCCAGCTCAGACGACTCCACCCCAAAGAGACGCAGAGTCGCGCCACCCACCCCGCCCCGCTCCGTCCGCAAACCCCCGCGCTCCCTCCCCGCCCACCTCCTCCGCCTCCTCAACATCCATTCCGCACTCCAGCACGCCCTCTCGCACGCCCTCGCGACATGTGCCGTCGCCCCTTCCGACGAGGGCATCGTCCGCAACGTCCTCAACCACCTCTCCATCGCCACCTACGCTGGCTTCACCACAAAGTTTGGCGAGCACGATCTCAGCCGTCTCTGCTGGATCTGGGAATGGGACCCCACTTCCCTCCCACTCACGCCCACCCAGGACGACCCCAATCCGTTCCTCGCTCCCAAGGACTGGTCCCGTGCGTCGATGGGCTTCGTCATCAGTCCCACCTCCCATTACTCAAAGACCGCCGCAAAACGCGTCCCTGCATACGGCATCGGCATCGAGGTCGAGATGGACATTGACAAGGGCATGACCGGTGGCATGGCTGCCGTCGCAAGATGGACCGCGGACGCAGATAAACGACGCGCAGAGTTTCGCTCGAGGCTCGAATCGTGGCTCAACGTACCCTGTTTCCCATTCTTCGTCCTCTCCCAGCTCACCCTTCTTTTCGCAGATCCATTCTGGTACCACCCCGATCCCAAACGTGCCCTTGGCAGACTTGCCTCCACTCGCCATTCACTCCGCCCAGCCTTCGTCCCTCACCCGGGCGCTTGCATCCGCGTCTCCAAAGGGTGCAGCCGCCCTTTCCTGCCCCTCCCCTCCCTCCAAGTCCCCTTCCAAATCCACTCCATTCCCTGTCCCCTTTCCGATTGCGAAAACGCCATCTAAACCTTTCCCTTCACTCCTTCACACCCCGTCTCGGCGGGTCGATCCTCTCGCGGGTCTCCTCACTCCACAGACCCCTGCTCGTAAACGTCTCCTATCCGACGCACTCCCCACAACACCCGTCCACCAACGTGGCCCCGACGCCCAGACAACACCATCCACTCCAAGCACCTCTCGACGCGAAGCGCTCTATGATCGCGTCCGCCTCAAATCACTGACCTCCACCCCGGTCAAAGCCAAGAGTGCCGAAGTCACAGGCGGTAAACTCACCAGAGACCAGATTCAGAAAATGGGTCAGGAAGAGATCCGCCGACGTTGCCTCCTCGGTCGCCTGGGTGGTGTCGCCGAAAGTACCTGGATGTAAGTGCAAAACCCCTTGATCAGTGTTTTACGAATTAACATCACCAGGTTGTTCTCGTCCCCGGTTGGGTCCGCCGCAACGCCTGCGGTGCGTAAGCGCAAAGCTCTCCCCGCCAGCGAGGTCATGGCTGCCGTCGTGAAATCCTCCCCCGTACCAATGTCGACGTCCGAAGCCTCTGAATCGCTGAAACTGCTGACGACGCTATGTCCGTTCTTCCTCAGACCGCTTGATATTAATGGCGAAGAATGGCTCGAAATGCCTCCTGCCGCATCCACCTCGGACTCCACCGAAGGCTCTGCAAAACAGGACTCCTCGAGTCCGACAAAGCCATCGGGAAGCAAACTGGCCCCCCCTAGCCCTGGATCCAAACTATTTGGTGGCCCGCCCGCGAGCCCCGGATCCAAACTCCGTCTGGACAGTGCAAAGCAGTTGCTTACCCGGAGTCCCCGGAGAGTCAAGCGCGAGGCAGGAGGCATCAGGGAAGTCAGAGAGATAATCAGAAGAGAGCTGGAACTTCATGATTGATCAACAGTGCTTTCATTTATTTACGTTACTACTTGCGATACCTCCCTTTGTTACACCCCTCGTTGATTTGTTTTGCGACACCTTGTACTCGATCACACTTGCAGTAGCGACACCAATTCTACTCTACCTTGTCCAAAAATTCTCCCCAAACATCCTCCAGGTGGTATAAAATACTGAGATGTCCGCCATGAACCATCTTGACCTTGGTGTTCTTGTAAGATTTAGCCAAGTGGTGCGTCCACCCTTCAGGGGCGTCTTTGTCCTCTGGACTTGTCACCAGCATGACAAACGGACGAGAATGCTCCTCGTCCAATGCGTCCGGCCGAAATCCCCAGTCCGAGTGCAGGACAAACGACATGAGCTTGAACCCCTCCCAAGACCTCGCCACGCTCCGCACGACGTTCGTCGCCATCCTCCTTTCCGTCTCCCCCTCCGCGATACCCTCCCTGGCCCTCCACTGCGCAAACTCCTCCCTCTCCACCTCGTCCATCTTGTCGAAAAGGAACCCCCGCAAAAACCTCTCCGCGCCCTCGACCGTAGACATCTTTCTCGCCAACCCACACGCCATGACATTCACAAACGCGCGTCTGAGCGAGAACCACTGGCTGAGGGGACCGACCAAAAAGTAGTTTCCCCACGTCATGTGCGCCGCGTAGTCTTCCTGATAGCGGAAAGGCGAGATCGATCCCATGAGCAACACGCCGACGATGCGCCGCCCGTATGGGAACTTGTCGTACGGCGCACCGTATAGTATCTGTGCTGGGACCGTGCCAAAGGACCCCCCGGAGAGGTAAAGTTTGATACCGCCGCGTTTACGTTCGGGATAGAGGTGATCGAGGAGGGCGGTCATGTCGCCGGCGAGACAGTCGACGTACGAGGTGGACGGGGGAGGGGGGGACGTGTTTCCCCAACCGGGGAGCGTGGGGCAGACGTAGTGGACGTCCTTGGACGCGATGGTACGGGAGACCTTGGACGTCTCTCCGACCGTGAAGGCGCCGTGGAGATAGAGGAGAACGGTCGTGCTGGACGCGTTTCCGGAGGTGGCATAGGCCAGCGTACGACCGCCTGGCAGCGCGAGCGTGCTCTCGGGGGTGGAGTTGTCCGACATGTTATCAAATAGGTATGTCGTTTCGCGGTGACTGGGTGCTCTATTTGAGTGATTGCGGCGCGCAGTTGCCCGCCACGATCATGCCATGCGCACACTGCGGCTGAGCCAGGCCTTCGCGTCCACAGGACCGCAGCTGAAGACGGGCAACATTGATATCTCGAACGGTCACTGCGCCGCGCAGTCTAGGAGCCCAAGTATCGAAATGTCTGAGATAGTCCTGGAGCCTTACCTGAGTGATTGCCCGCTTAGCTCAGTGGTAGAGCGCGTCACTTGTAATGATGAGGTCGGTTGTTCAATCCAGCCAGTGGGCATCTTTTTGCTTTCTTATGATTGCCAATCTGCAAAGCAGCTGAGATGAGCGGCCTCGTCGGCCCAGCGATCCCAAAAGGTGTCTTATTTACTCGATACCTCCTCGGGAAATGAAGTTCCACCATATATCCATACACGACGCCAATGGTTAAAGTTACACCCAGTTATTACGATCTTAGTTCCGTCCGGATCTTCCTCTCATACTGCGCACAATCCACGACTTTGCCTTCCCTCCGGCTCTGCTCCGCAGCGAATACCGTAAGATGACTCGTCAATATTTCTCCGACATCAACGCCAAGAATTGATTGATCGCCCGCCCGCACCGCGTCGACGAACATTCGGATAAGGCCTAGGTCTCCCCCTCCATGACCGCCTCCATTGGGAGGATGATGCGCTGTCCGCTTGCCAGTTCGGAAGTCGGTCACCGTAAATGTATTCATGTCGCCGACTATCTCGCCGTGCGTAAAATGAAGGCGTGTTTGCCGTTCGCAAACGAGCGACGTATACGCGACCATCGTGAAGGAGGCTGTCGCTCCAGAAGAGAACTCGATATTGACCACCTGTGGCACGGGATCAGTGGGCACTGGCAACCACGAGAAGACACGTACTTGGTGATCACAGACATCATTGTTGCTTTCGTAGACGCATTTACC
This sequence comes from Xerocomellus amylosporus, assembly GCA_038090735.1. NCBI lineage: Eukaryota > Fungi > Basidiomycota > Agaricomycetes > Boletales > Boletaceae > Xerocomellus > Xerocomellus amylosporus. The sequence goes on along the minus strand of JBBPNE010000003.1, from coordinate 315,848 downwards.
GTAAGGACCGTTGCGTAATGCCTCTGCTATGTTCTCGATGTCGGGTGTGCCGTCTACAAGGGTGCTTGCAGGCCAACGGGTATTTCCTTGGGACACGGGATCCAGGTATACTGTGGGCAGTTTAGGGACAAGGCACCAGTCAAGTGCGCAAAGATAGCATACTTTTCTTTGCGCTGTATGGACATTCATTTTCGATGGGACATTCGAGGCATCGCGATGCATTCCCAGCAGCTGCGGGTTTCCTTTCTTTCCTGAAATGATGTAGAGATCCAAACGAGGACACCCTGGCGGGAGTAGCTGGGGACAGCCAGTGACAAAGAATGTCGATATCGCTGGATAGCATCATTCGATGAGAGCGCGATCAGGTGAAAGACGATAGAGATTTACTGGCAACTCTTGGTCATGAGGGAAAATGAGCTCTCTGCTTCCTTTGCCCAGTTACCCCTGACGAACGAATGGGCAAAGTGGAAATAACCGACGGGCTCGACGTGCACGGCATTCACGAGCTCTCCTAGCTGGCCAGAGCGAACTACGTCTGTGACTGCCCTGCCGTATGGCGAGTAGCGCAACACTATGCCGAGGTCATCAGCCCCTGGTTGACATTCGTAGCAGACGCTACCGCACCGTGTCCCACCCCAAATATGATCCCAGCCTCGTTTACCGCCTTCTCCATCTCAACAAGATCGCGCAAGTCCGTCGCCATCGGTTTCTCGCACAAGATATGATATCCCTGCTGAGCAAAGGCCAAGACGACATCCTTGTGCATATGGTCAAGTACAGCGACGATGACAGCGTCTGCCAGGCGTTTTCCGACGGTTTCGAGCGTCTCTGCGGACGCCTTGTGGAGATCTTGCCACGTATTGAAGACGAGGGTATCGTCGATGGCGTGCGCCTTGGCAAAGAGGGTGCGGGTGTTGTGGCGGGGCTCTGCGATCGCGACGACTTTGCATTGACGGGGTTGATCGAGGGCGTAGGTTGCGTAGTTCTGTAGGACTCGTCAGTTTGCTCAGGGGTCGGCGATGGAGCTAGATACGTACCCTCCCGCGCTGGCCACAGCCAATGACGGCGAGGGTGATGGGGACGGTGGGGATCCCGCTCGAGCTCATGTTGGTAACCTTTGGCTTTGTCCTAGAGGAGGACCGTGGCCAAAGAGCAATCGACGACATGTGACCGTAGCGCTGGCGGTCAGGTTGGCCATGATGGGAGAAGGAAAGAGGACGAACGGAACATGCCTCGTCTCCTACCACGTCTACTCAAAGCACTCCAGGAAACACCCTTGAACTCGAAACACGTCGCCCGCTCGCGAAATGGAAATGTCGTTTCTCGCAAACGAAACTCGTTGTATCGACCGATTCCCGTCGCCTTGCCGTCTTTTCACCCCGCCGGGCGGACGCGCTCGATTCTGCTCGACGAGAACCCGGTGACGGACAAACGGGCATTCGCAAGGCATAAGCGTCTCCCTCCAAGGGTGCGGCTGGGTCCTCGACCGGTCGTGCACCAAGAGCACGACGTTCCGAGGGAGATGACCACCCAGGAACGCGAGTGGTGGTCGAGCCCTTACCGTGCGTTCGACTGCTCGTTTGCACTCGTCTCCAACTAGACCTACCCGATGTGACAGTCAGGATGTTGGCCTCCCCGCTGCGACAATGCACGATATCCAAAAGGTATTTGCCCAACGGTACGCGTACATGTTTTCGTATCCAGGTACTTCTCATCTCGTTTTCATTGTCCAGATTTTCTCGTCAGACTCGCGGTGCTACGCTTACCCACAGCGCAAAATGTTCCTTCGGTGGAGGTCCTCATGCCAGATGGACTCGAACATCCGAAATACAAACGGAGAAAAGCACGCGTCGCCGTGCATGTACCTTGCTGGAAGGAGGCCGTCGAAACTATCAAGTCACCAGGTGGCTATCCCGTCTTCGAACTCTTACTCGCCAGCTCACCTGTCCCCAGTCTCACTCCCCCGGTACAGTACAAAGATATTCTTTTTCAAACATCTCTGTGCACACATCAGCTACCTTTTGCGTCTTCGCGTTCTCCAAGAACTAGAGGTGTTGACTGATACTCTCAAACTGATCCGAGGCCGAATCGAGTTTGATGCGGACGCGGACCCCACGATTCTCCGACGTCTAACGCGATCCGAGTTCAAGACGTTCCGCGAGACGGGCGTGATACCTCACACTGATGCGGTCGCAGTCCTCGTCGTCCCTCCCGTCAATCGCGATCCGAGAACCAAATTGCGGCCTCGACCGTCGCACGAGCCAGATATCCCAACTGGTGGAACCGGCGCCTCTCCGGACATCACGCGCAAGAAACCCCTTCCGCCACTCTCAAGCCTCCACTACGTGAGTGCCTCCGAGGGCGCGTCGGAACAGGGAGTGGATGATTCTCTGGAGATACCCTTTTCAACCTTTTTACCAAGCGCGCGCGTTCCCCTGTACAATGGCCTCACCATGTTTCCTTGTCCGCCACACCGCGCCGCGTTTCACAAGTCGCTCATGGAACTACTCGACATTGAACGACATTTCCGTGGAACACGCCTAACCTCGGAAGTAAGGACCACGCGTACAGAGGTTAAGCGCGCAAAGGGTGACGCAAAAGGTAGCCACGCGTTTCTTCTGGTGTCGAACGCGCCGACAGTGAAACGTGCGGATACGGCCGCGCTCGCAATTGCGCTGTGGAGACTGAGGATGTGGGAGGGCGACGCTTTCGCTGGTAAAGTCGAAGGCTGGGAGATCGGAAAGGAGCGGAGAATCGAGCAAAGTAATCATCCATGAGGATTTACACATACACCTATCGTCATTCAAAGTGTCAACAGCCTTTGTAAATGATACTTTATAATACCGAGTGATACAAACTATTCCACGACCATTGGTACTGGCACATTATCAAACGCTTTCTTGATCGGTGCCGACAGCACCTCCTTGCCTTCCCAGAACCTGGGGAGCTGGTCACCGGGTACAAACAAGCGTTCGACGCCTTCCTCGGTAATGACACACATGCGAATAACACCCCCTGACGAGCCGTCTCGGGACATTGCAAGTGCAAGTGCTATGGAGGGAGAAGTGAACATTCCCGGCAGGAGGGCAGAGGTAAGCAGACATACTGTTCTTGACGAACTCGACGGTCTCGTCTCTCCCCCATCCTTCTTGGTATGTAGCGTCGCAGTAACCGTACACGTACGTTGACCCGGAACCTAGCATCAAACAAGCCTCGGTCAGGGAAGGTATGGGCTGAATGCTGTACGCACCGCCGATGGACCACGGCTGACGGAAAAGTCCACCTCCAAGGGGGATGTTGTAGACGCTGGGACCAACCTCGCTGTCCCAACCAGCCACGATTATCCCGGCAGACACGCTGTCCTTGTTGTCATAACACAACTTCTCAAAAGTGGCAGCAGTGGTTGCGACGGTGGGAGGGACGCCGCGCATCTGCCTGTTCTCGGATGCGTGTTAAAGAAAAGAAGGGAGCTCGGCCGTTCGACGCACGTTGTCAGTTGGCAGTTGTAATGGACGACGTCAGCTATGGCCTGTGTGTCTGCTGCCGACCCCGATCGACAGCAATATATGCGATCGTGGATGTGCGTGAGCTTGTCTGTTACACGATTAGCCTGGATGGAGTGTCAGGAGAGAAAAGAGGAGGGGAGCAACGACGGACGATGTAGCTTCCGGTGGTTGTGCGACTGTCTGCGCCGACGACGACGCCGCGGTCGAACTGGACGGCCATGATGGACGTCTGCGAGCCGATGTGGATAAGCAGCGTCTGGTGGGTGAACGGATACGCACACCGAGGTTGACCTCGCCAGTTTTGAGCCTGTCCATGTCGATGTGATCCATTGTGGTGATCAAGGTGTGAGTGGCTGTAGGGTCCGCTGACGCGTCTCCCTCGACGCGTGTGCACCGACCACGATGGCCTCTCGACTGCTGGGCACGCTCTACCGCGAACTGCAGCGCGCGTTCGACGCACGCCCGACCGACCTCAAGAAATGCGGCACACTGCTTGCCCAGCTCAAGGTGTGTTGACTCCATCTCCAGGCGACACCGTCCCAACGACCCCCAGATCGGCTTGATACAGACCGGCCTTCTCATTCCATCCCCCGAGGCAGGCCTGCAAGACTTGGTCGTCGCCCGTAAGTGCCCCACGCCATCCACGTCCCTCACGTCTCACCTCCACACAGGCGACATCCTCGAGATCGGCGCCTTCTGCAGCATACGGGCAAAAGACGTCCCCTCGTTTGACAGATACTTTTCGCAGCTACAGACTTTCTACACCGACTTTAGGTCAGGCCATCCCCAGTCCTCGACGTCGCTCATCCCCTCCACAGATCCGTGCTCCCCCCTTCAAAACGCGAATTTCCCGTGCGCGGGCTGAACCTCATCCGCCTCCTCACCCAGAACAGAATCGCAGACTTCCACACCACCCTCGAATCCCTCCCTCTCCCTGCTGACGAAATCAGTGCTAATCCCTACATCGCCCACCCGGTCAACCTCGAACGTTGGCTCATGGAGGGGAGTTATTCCAAGGTCTGGAATGCAAGAGCAGAGGCCCCCGCGGAAGAGTACAAGTTCTTCGTAGACAGTCTCATGGGAACTATCAGGTGCGTTACCGACGATGGCCGCGTATGCCGACGCTCACGGATGTGCTAGAAATGAGATTGCAAGTTGTGAAGAGTCGGCGTACGAGAGCCTTCCGTTGAAGGACGCTGCTACCCTCCTCTTCTTCACTTCCCAGTCTGAGCTGTTGAGATTCGCGCAGCAGGTACGTAGTTGTTCGAGCCAGTCACCTCGTCAGCACTCAAGTCGGTTTCGTAGCGCGGGTGGCAAGTGGATCCAACCCCAGGTCTCATCAGATTTGCACGCAAGAATGACGAACAGACGGAAATTCCAAAACAGAAGCTCATTGCGGCGAACCTAGTGTACGCACGCGAACTCGAGCAGATCGTGTAGACACCGTCCAATCAATTGATTTCTTTTGGGATGGGTATCGAATTTCTCCCCTCAGGCGACATACAGTGTACAAGGTTGAATTTGGGGATGGGTTCCGCTACTAAGACACGAGTAACTACTCGAAATTCTCCAGTGCCTCCTTTGCTTTTCGTTCTGCCTCCGCCAGCAAGTCAACTGGTACGGGCACATGCAGTCCGTTCGTCTCATTGCTTACCCATGACATCTCGAGCTCAAATTCTTTCTCTTTGTTGTCATCATGGACGAGGTATATTCTGCGATAGCATCAGCAACTGGAACGGGGTGAGGGATAAGAGACAGACATTCTGGCGGCCTCCGTGACTGCCTCCCGCGTAGTGAGCTCCGAGAGTTTAAGCTTCTCCAGTTCAGTCTTTGCCAATTGTCGTCCCTTGCCAATGGCCGCTCCGTGGTATCCCTATTCGACACATCGGCACAAGCAAACAGCGCATCAGGGACGGGACACACCAAGCAAACCCCACTAGGCTCGACAACATAGAGGGATGGACCAGTCTTGTCAACTCCCGCGAAGATGGTACTGATACCGAACGGCCGGACAGATGAGTAGAGCGTATACATTTGCGCATAGTGCGCCAGGCGACCCGAAATGTACTATGGGGAGCGCGGCGAATTGCTCAGAGAAATGAGTACGATGGAACGAGCCCATGCATACCTTGACGGTGGGTTGTTCTCTCATGCTATTGCGAATGTTTGCACATTCGGCGCGCGCCCTGTTCGAGATGTTGCGGCCGTCCGCAAGAAGCCCTGCGGTAGCCTAGATATGATGGGTCCAAGGGAAAGAAAGTGGGAGAACTAGGGATTTTACCATGCCAATATGTCTATCTACCGTCTGGATACGCCGATTGACTCCTGGGACGAGGAGCTTCGAGTGGATGAGTTTCTCTACGGCAAGGACGACGCCGTCCTTGACTCTGAGACCGATCGCGGTGCTAAATGGCACGATTTATAAGTGTGATCGGTGAGGGGACAGATAGACGCATACCCCGAGTTCTCGACCGCCTTGTTAGCATACTCGACCTGAATGGCATACGTCAGAGCTGGAGGGGAGGCTTTGATGATGGCGCACCTGAAATATGCGGCCGTCTGGCGAGTAGGTACTCGCTGAAAGATCGTAGCCTGTACCGATGGAGGTCATCGTGGTTAGTGAGCAAGCGGTGATCCTTGCTGGATGGTACGCGCAAGCCAGAGTCGCGCCCGTGAGAAAGACGAGCCGAACCGAGCCGGACGCGACGATGAACTGGCTCGCTGTGCTCCGTCGACCGTGACCACGACCACATTCTCCCTCTCAATGGACGCTGCAGACGCCATCGCGCACGACGACTGGCACACCTTGCTCGACGATCACCCCATCTTCCACTTCCCAGCCCACCGGTCAGGCAAGTCTCTTGCAGAACAGCCCCTCCAACTCTCGACCAGCACATTTGCTCCAGAGTCTGAGCATGGTTATGTCCTCTCGGGTCGCCGCCAGCTCATGGCTCTGAAAGACGCAGATCTCATCGTCGCCGCGGGCTCGGAACTCAGGATGACGTCCCTTTGGGACTCCAAGCTTGGCCGCGACACAGGCAAGTCCTACAAGGTATGTAGAAACGCGCACATGATCGGGCTAGACATGGAAAGATCAATACCAGGTTCTCCACGTACCAAACGTCGACTTCCAAATACACCAACTCGCACTGAACCCTAGTGGTAAGCTTCTTGCGGTCGCAGGTGCTTACCAGGTCGCGGTGGTCGTGTTACCCCGTACCGGTTATACAAAGGTCGTTTCCTCGTCCATCGACTGCAAGTGTGCACCGTCCTCCCCTTGTTATACCTTGCGTTCACCGTCACTGCAGGGCGGTCCAAGTGGGCCAATTCTATCATGCAACGACATCCTCAGCACCCATTGCCAAGGTTGACTGGCATCCGTGGGGAGAGGCAGGATCAACGCTCATGGTCATGTCCGTGGATGGGAAACTCAGGCAAGCTACCGTCGACGTTACTCTGTTTCGCGTTAGCTGACCGCTATCCCTAGGGAGTACGACATTTCGGTTGACTCAGAGGAACCACGACAGGTACTCTCCTTCTTCCCGGAGAAGAAATCGAGATCCTTCCTAGCTCAAGATCCTGCGGAACGCGAAGTCACCTCCTTTGCTCTCGGAAAAGGAAGGGCTGATTGGGGCCCTTTGACTGTGTATGCCTTGACTCGCTCAGGGGACATTTACGCCATTTGTCCCTACATGCCCCGCAACGCGTGAGTGTATTCTCGCTGTGTCCTTTGTCCTATTTACATATTACTAATTGCGATCGAATCCAGTTCAGTCCCGTCTTCATTCGTCCGCGCCCTCGAATGTTTTATCACCGCAAAACAAGAATTTGTTTCACAAGACCCATCAGCCACGTCTAACCTCTCGACTCTCTATGACTATCAACATAAATACGTTTCCGCTCTTATCAAACAACTTCCTACAGGCACCGTCTTCCCTGTTGTATCGCGCTCTGTGCCTATGCATCCTCCAAACACCATTAAAAGTCAGCCTTTAAGGCAGGGACCGTTCCTCCTTCAACCCTCTCCACGTGCGTTGGAGGGTAGCGAAGGAGGTGATGCAACGGACTTGGCGTACATGGCTTTTGTGGATGATTGGGAAGAAGATAACGAGGGGGAGACAGAGAGACTCGGAATCATTGTTGTAACTTATCAGGATGGGAAGGCAGATGTTTACTTGGACGTCGAGAAAGTTGAAGCTCGGTGGGAGAGTAAACAGGTGGGCTTCCGTCTTGTCCTCGTTGTCCCATGGAGGGTGTAACTCTGTCTTTTAGGAAAGGGGGAACGAACTTCCTATGTTCGCTGTATATGAGACGATCGACCTAGGCGTCATCTCCATGCTTAAAGCACCACCATCGTCGGCCAACTCGCTACTGGATTTATTGCAAGCAAACCATCCCGTCATCCTTCCCGACCCAATACATGACGATACTATCTATATCTATCACGCTTTTGGCGTTCACTCACTCGAGTTCGGAGATTTGCTTCGCAGTCTAGCGACGGCTCTGCGTGCAGACGACGACGACGGAACAACGTTGAGCAATATGCTTGAAAGATCGGTGGGAACACATGTATCTCCTATTCTAAATACCTTTTCCGTTCAGCGGCGGTAAGTAATACACCTCTGCTCGTTTCTGTGTTAATATTTCTTCCAAGATGCTCTAACCCGGTGATAGCCCTATGTGTACCCAACGACGTTTACCTCTCTTACAGTACTCTCATTCTTACCTCTGTCTTCCGAATTACGTCCTTCCCGCTGAACCTCCGTGCGACCCTCTCCCATACAGTGGCTCCTTCCTCGCCTGAGCCATCACTACCAAGCATCGCCGAGCCCCCCACTTCTACAGGGCTCACTGCATCCGCCACCTTTGTTCCTAGCGATTTGCTTACTCCGATGGATGGGCCTCCTGCATACGTCTCTCTGCTCGGTACGGAACCATTCACACCACCAGACATATTAACCCGTGGCATCTCGCTTCCCCGACTCGCTTCTGGAACACCAGCGCGCGAATTTATGCTTACGCCAGATACACTTCGTTTCCTTGGGACGCAGGTAACATCGTTCACGGCACACATACGGGGGGTAACACTGGCGCACAAAAACGTCGAAGCCAGGGTCGAACTACAAAAAACAGAATTTGCGAGAATGCAGGACAAGTGCACGGAAATGCTCCGCCTCGTCGGTCTGTTGAATGAGAGAGTGAGGAACATACAGGGGGCGAAAGAGGATGGGATTGTGGGGAGGATGGAGAGGATGAGGGGGAAGCACAAGGAGTTGATCGGGAGGGCTGATAGGATTTTGCAGGCGTTGATGAACGGCGCGTCACCTGAACTGAGTGAATGTGAAACGAAATGGTTCGGGGAGCTGGGGAGGATGAAAGCGGAGGTCATTGGTGCGGGGAGGTTTGACGAGGGATCCTTGAAGGCGAGGACCGCATTGGTGAGTGATGGCACGCATTTAGCGAGGTTCGATACTGACTGCCTTGGCTCAGCTAAAACGAGAGTATGAACGCATCATGCCAAGTTTGAAGGATGTCGTGGCAAAAGAAGAGCAAAGAAGGAAGCGAGATTCTGATAATTCACGGTCGCTTGGTGTTTCGCAGGCGTTTGAGCTAGGGGAACGGTCTAATAATGAGTACGCGCCCAGTGCTCGGGAGGCATGGTGTTATACTGATTGCCATCGCACAGAAAAACCAAGATCGCAGAGCTGGAAAAGGAGATTGTCAAGATGGCGTCGCAGATGCAATTATCGCTCGGTCGACCGCCTTTGCAGCATGATAGAGAAGCAGATAGTCGTTGAGCTATATGTACTGCCGCTGATTTTAGAGAGGGTTACGACAGGGGCTTGTCCCAATGAGTCACCTCCGATTCAAACTCAGACTACGCGTGGTGTGAATCCTGTCAGTCAGACGCGTCGCGGCAGAGACAAGAATGTTCAGCTCACTCAAGACGAGCACTGACACTTTGTCAGAAAAGAAAGACACAACCTCAAGTCAGTCCTGCGCTCATTTCTTCGTGTTCCGACAAGCTCATCCCCCTGTAGCATCCACTCCAAATCTATTTGGAGTCAAACCGCCAGCTCCAGCAGCTACGGCACCATCAAGTCAGTGGTGGTTCCATGCACATCGCCGCACACTCACCGCGCCATCATTGAAATTCCATAGCAACCTTGGGTACATCGCTCTTTCCAACAAAGGACGCCGATAAACCCAAGGATGGTAAGTTGCATGCCCCTTGGATACACCATGCTACAGCCACCACCACCGACAGTCGCACCTCTCACGAACGCAATCTCCGTCCCTCCCCCGTCCGTTCTGAGGGGCAAGACGATCGAGGAGATCGTCAACAAATGGACAGCCGACCTTGATAGCCACGTCCGGGAATTCAACAAGTTTGCCGGTGAGGTCGCAGTGTGGGACCGCGCCTTGATGGAAAATGGGAACAACGTAAGTGCAACGCTCCACTCCGATGTGGGCGATCCGTCCATCAGGCCCTCATGATCCCCGTGCACAGCTGGCTGCGATATACAGCCATGTCCTGGCTGTCGAACGCGAGCAGAGCGATATCGAACAAGCCCTCGATCATATCGAGCAACAACAAAAGGACCTCTCGTCTACGTTGGACGCGTACGAACGATCTGTCGGGGAAGTTCTCGGCGGTCAAGGAGGCAGCCTTCGCGCGCTGGATACGGGCCCTGCGGACACGGAACGTGATAAAAAGTGAGTCAAGTTGTCCTTTTTTGAGATCGCCGCATCATGTCTAATGACTGCTGACGGCACCGTGGCGTTTATCCTCGGTCCCATCAGTTATGTCCTCGCGACCGAGTTGCATTCACATCTCGATGACCTCTCAGGGTCTCTTACTCAGATGATCGATTCGGTCAATGCCCTCTCGGTGACGCCGTCTGCCAACGGGTCTTCTCAAGGCAGTGAGGACCCGATGGTACAAATCTCGCAGATCCTCAGCAGCCATCTAGAAAGTTTGCAATGGATCGATGGGGCGGCGCGCGAGGTAGAGGGCAAGGTTAATGAAGTGGAGAAAAGGGTGCGCGATGCAGGGGTGAACGGCCACGCGTTGAGCAGCAGTACAGCCCACAAACAACGGGGTTTTGGCCTGTCTCGGTAACTACATATTACACGATCTCGAATGACTGCAATTTGTGCAAACATATGATTAATCTTGCAAAGCCTGTGGGACGGGTGATGATGGGTTCCTACTATGAAGAAGGTATATATGGGATCCTCGTTCGTATGTAGAATGTCCGCGTAAGCATCGGAGTCAGTCAACTTCCGAAGAAGTAGGGCGTGCTGTAGAAACGTCGTGGAGAACATCGCGAATTGATCAGCGGTTCAGCGAACTGCGTGCGCGAATACGTTCGCCGTAGTAGTAAATCCACACTGGGAATGGGATGCCAAAGATAATGGCGAGTCCTGCGAGTAACGAGTTCCCGCCGCCATAGCCCAGTTTGGCATACATTTGTTCTCCGAACAGGGGAAAAACAAACCCAAGGAGGGAGCGGAATACCTAAAAAGCTCATCAGGACCTCGTTAATTCATAGATCACAACGCGGAGGAACGCACGGAGGCGGCTGCCAATGCACTGGCAGAATACGTAAAGGTATCGACGAGATACAGTTGGATCGGGAGGCTGCGAACATCCTCTTGTGTTAAAACGCGCATTTCACAGCTGGGACACTGGAAAAGACTCACAAAGTAGTCATCAGCCCGAAACCATAGATTGTAGTCCCGATGATAGGCATGATCCAGTGGATTTTGGCTTCAGCTGACCAGCCGTACCAGCTTGGGAGGGGTCAACATGTGGGCCAACCATGCGAAATACACACTTACAATAATCCGATAGGAGCGAAGAAGGAGCCAAATATGAGTGCTGGGACGCGCATCTCAGGCTTTCCTTGTCCTCCGTTTCTCGCTGCCAGCTTAGCAATGGATGAGTCAACGGTCTCAGCAGAAAGCGATCGCGTACTCGATGATATATTTGGTCCGATATCCTAGCGCCAAATAGGGTGGCTGCAAGAAAACCTATTCCAAGACCAAGGTATGCTAAGCCCGCGATGCCGACGCTGAAGCCATACACCGTAGCAAAAAGGTCTGAAAGAGTGTGTGGATTCAGGCTAGGGCTGGGCATAGGGACCAGTGAAGACATACCGGGGAATGTAGCGAACATCAGGTAATAGATACCTGGTTGACACGGGTTATCAGTCGTCTCCTTCAACACTTTCATTTTTTAATTACTGACCATATATCCTGGAAAAAGTTCAACTAATTATTCTCACAACATATGAAAGCAGTGACTTACAGAGCCATGTATAAGCTGAGAATGAAACAAATGAAGCTTCGAGTGAGAAGGATGACCGGTCGTTTGAGGTTCAGCCAGAGATAGCCAAATCTGTCCTGCGCTCCAGCGTTTGTGACTTCCTTCTCGAGATTTGCGCCGCTTGCACGAAGTCGCTTGCGAATGACAGGGCCATACGTCTCCCTGAAAAGGGGAATCGCGAGGATAGCGGCAGCGCCGCACAAGGCAACGATCACATAAAAAACGTATTGAATACCGACCGCCTCAGCAATAAACCCGCCCATGATAGGTCCAATGGCTGGGCCTAGACGCGAATATGAGTCGTAAAACTTGTAGTGAAGCAGTGGGATTACCGATCAAAGGGCCAAGGGTATACATCGCCATGGCAGATGCACGGTCCCTCTCCGCGAAGAGGTCACTTACAACCCCTCCACCACAGGCGATTGGCGCACTACCGACAAAGCCACCTGTATAGCTTCAGCTGGGGCCTGGTGTATGGGCCGAAGTGGAGACGCACTAAGGAAACGAAAAGCAATAAAAGAATTGGTAGTTGGTGCCAGGGCACACCCCAGGTTGAAACAGAGAAAAACTAGGTTGCCGATGTGCAACACCTGATGCGACTTTAAGGGAGGGATGCGACGAAAGGAATAAGGGCATACCCAAGTACGACCGTACATCTCGGAGAGGGGGCCCAGAAATAGAGGACCGATGGCAAAGGACAGAAGGAATATGCTGAGGGTCAACGCGAGGATTGTAGGACTTGTAATATCGTATTTCAAGGCAAGGTCTGGGAGACCAGGGGCCATCATGGAACTGGCGAGAGGAGTAACGAACGTGTAGAAGGAGACCTATGGGAGTCGAATGAGAGGAGACAGGGGAACGAGAGCCGAATACAGACGAGGGATGTGGCTGTCCACTTCTTCAACGAAGACCAGTTTCGGGGGTTGTTGGGATCATGTTCCCAATCATCTGTGTCCTCTGTTTTTATTTTGTCGTCGGGAGCGGCGAGCTGTTCTTGGCCTGGAAGGGGGGGCACGTCGAGCTCACGGGTGTGCGTCTTGTGACCGCTGACATGTGTGCGCGACGATGCAATGGAGACGGTGTCGTCTGCGACCGGCATGGCGCTGAGCGGTGGGTAGGGAGCAAGCGTGGGTGTCCATCATGAGCAGTCATTTAAGAATGGCACTTGCACAGTATCGGCCGTGGTATGACTGGACATGCATGACCCAGTGCTCAACCGGCTAACTTTGAAGGCACTGTATTACCAAAAAGGGAATCTCTATGGTACTTGATAATCAACGCATCACACATAGCATGTCGGCCATATCAACCGGACACCTACTACACAACACTGTACCGTCCCGCAACCGCGCTTGGGTTTCTCATCTCCGCCTGCAAGGCAGCAGCAGAGGCCTCGATAAGCAGGCGCTTAATCTCTCGTACTGCTTGCTCGACCTGTAGAGATCAACGGTCAGCCAATCTTTCACTCCAGACCCACAACTCGTCAACGCACCCTATATTCTTCATTCGATTCGACAAGCAAGTGGAGCTTTGGTGGACCCTCTGCGGGCGGTTCCTTTCCGGACTCGTAATAAATGCCTGGTCACACATGACAAGTTAGCTATGATAAAATCCCGTTGCCCTTACGTCACTTACCCTTGTTGGTGACCGATGCACCGGTCATATCAATGAGCTGATGTAAAGATGTGACGATGTCAGTGTAGGCTCATGGCTGTGGCGACTGATACGTACTTGGACCATTGTCTCCTTGTTTGTAACACGCCATCTCGCTTTTTGAGGGTAGTCATTGATGGGTATGATCGCGTGAAAGTCTGTCGAGTCCGGATTCACCTTTCGGCCCCCGCTCTCTTCATGCTGAATCTGAGACTGGAGAACGAGCTTCATGGCTTTCAGCTGAGCGGTGAGCTTGGCAACCACACTAAGCGCCTGCTTCTGGGCTGGCGAATCCTTGCCAGCGCGATTGGCAGCGTCTTGAGCCGTTTTAATCTGTACTTGTATCTTCTCCTCTTCTTTCGCGTGAGCGAGTCGCCGCGCGGCCGCGGCCGCGCCAGGAATGCCTAGCATACCCTTGGACGAGTCTGGCGCTGGGCCACGTCTGATCTCTACTTTGAAATTGCCGAAAGTCATGTCGTCGCCAGCTGTAGTACCACCAGTCGATGCCTTCTGGGTTTCCTCCGCCTTCTCCTCTTCCGGCTCGCCGTATGCTTTGCGTTCGGCACGATCTTTGGCCTCTCGCTCCTTGTCAAGTCGGTCCAAGCCCTTCCCACCAAAACCGGATCCAGCCACTTGCGCTTTCCCGGTTTTGACCTTCTCCAAAAAGCCTGCACAGACGTCCCAGTCAATAACGTAACACAAAGAGCTCACAAACATACCATTCGCAAGGTCCTCGAGCTCTTTGGGTGTCGCTGCATTGCTGGCTTTCAAGGCGCGATATATGTCGACCGAGTACCTCTCTTGCTCGGGGGTGATGAACGTGACGCAAGTTCCCTTGTTGCCAGCACGTCCGGTCCTACCAGCACGATGCACGTAGTCCTCCATATGATTGGGAGCATCGAAATTTATGACTAGTTTCAGCTGCTTAACATCCAATCCACGGGCAGCAACGGACGTGGCAATGACAATAGGAACCACACCAGACTTGAAATCGGCGATGGTGGAGTCGCGGTCTACCTGATCTTTGCCTCCGTGGAGAGACATGCATAGGTAACCTTTCCGCATGAGATCACGCAATAAGTTATCAGCAGCTTCTTGTCGATCCACAAAGATAAGGGTCCTGCATTCTGGATCTTCGTTGTACATTTGTCCGAGGATTTCCAGTAGCCGGTTGAACTTGGTTTCCTCCGCGCGAACTTCCACAACCTGTTCGATTTCTGCAGCAACAACTGAGCGACCCCCAACTGTGATTTCGAGGGGCTTCTGCAAGATCTTTCGGGCAAGAGAGTCCATCTGTTTCGGGAAGGTTGCAGAGAAGAGGACAGTTTGACGGTCCGGCCGAATGTTGTTGACAATCTTCATCACCTGCGGCTCGAAACCCATGTCGAACATTCTGTCTGCTTCATCAAGCACGACATAGGTGACCCGCTTCAAGTTCGTTACACGACCGGAGTTTGCCGTCAAAAGGTCTATCATGCGTCCTGGGGTGCAGACGATTATTTCCGCGCCCTTCTTAAGCTCAGCAATCTGATCTTTGATGGGAGAACCACCGTATGCGCAGACGGCCTAAAAATTACAACCATCGGTATGTGAAGCAGTGAAAAAGATACATTGGCGTACCCGTAAGTTCATTACTCTCAAAAATGGTTTGCACTCCCGGTGAATTTGCACAGCAAGCTCGCGCGTGGGGGTCATGACTATCGCCAGAGGTCCCTCCATCTGCTCAAGCGGTCGTTGGTCTTTGATATGTCGGAAGAGAGGTAGAAGGAATGCAATCGTTTTGCCAGAACCTGTCTTGGCGACTCCAATAACGTCTCTCCCCGACATGATGGCAGGTATAGCTTGCGCCTGGATGGCAGTGGGTGCAGTGTAGCCGAGTCTTTTGATAACATCCAAGCTGTGCGAGATAAGTCAAGGCATACTCGTAAGGCAAGCAACTGCGTACCAGCTTGCAGGGAGACCGAAGTGGCTCCATTTTGTAACAGGCCGAGGGCAGTCGACACCACGAATCTTGATACCATCTAGCTCGAGTCTTAAGAGATCTGCTTCTTCGTCTGTCATGGCGGCAATGTCTGGCGGAGGGGCATAAAATTCCTTCCTGAAAGGCTCATACTTTACGCGAGAATGGTCGACGGCGGCGATGTCCTTCTTCTTTGCTTTCTTGGCGGCCAACGCCAGAATGTCCTCCGGGTTCAATTCGGTAGCGTCAAGCTCGTCCTCGACAACCGGTTCCACAACCTCTTCAGTGCCTTCTTCAGCCATGCGCTCATCAAGCCGAACGCGAGAGAAGCCGCCAGCGCCGTTCATCTTCAGTATATCTTCCTCGTTGACTTTCTTCACCTCTTCTTTTACACCACTCATGAAGGCATCAAGAGGGTCCATCTCCTCCTCCTCTTCCATAGCATCTGCAGCCTTGTTCTTCAGCGCCTGGTCCATTCGATTTGCTTCCTCGTCGTCGTCGTCTACTTCGAGGTCACCGACACTGGCCTCTCCATCAGCCATGGTCATATCGACAGCAGGCATGTCACCGAGAGTTTCCAGTTTGCGTTTGGTCTCCACAGAGTCGTCCATCACAGCCGCAGCGGCTTTCGACGCTCTCAAAACTTCCGGCTTCAATGGAAGGCCTTTCAGGCCAAGGCCAGTCAACGCTGCACGGTTTAGTGACGTCCCAGGTTTCGCGGGCGTTGGAGCCGGAGGTGCTACAGGCAAGATCAAGTGGTGTGAAATCTCACCAAAGTAGAGAATACGGTCTGACTGGACTAACCTGGTGCAGACTTGCCAGCGAGTGCCATAGCCTTCGCTTTCGCTTCGTCAAGTGCCTTTTTGGCTTCCCGCTCCTTCTTCCAAGCCTCGAGTTTCGCTCGTTTAACCTTCAATTTATCGTCCTCTGGTGCTGGAGGAGGCGTGAGCGCAGCCTCGGAGGTGGTCTTTGCTGTAACTGGCGAAAGAGGTCGACGATCACGATCCCTACGATCAGGTGAGCGAGAGGTCCGCCTGTCGTCACGTCGGTCATCTCGCCTATCACCCCGATGCCCGTCTCTCCGTCGGTCATCACGGTAGCGATCATCCCGGTAGCGTTCTCTGTCTCTGTCTCTTGCCCTGTCCCTGTCCCTATCCCTGTCTCTGTCCCTGTCCCTGTCCCTGTCTCTTTCTCTGTCCCGGTCTCTGTCCCTCTCGTGGTCGTATCTCCTGCTAGGTCTTTGGGTATTCCGCCTAGTCGGCGAAGGGGACCGAGGTGAACGGTGAGAAGGTCTTACCCTTTTGTTTGAGCTGTCTGGAGAATATGATCTCTCCCTGCGTGCCATGGATAGGAAAAGGTC
The DNA here is from genome assembly GCA_038090735.1 of Xerocomellus amylosporus. NCBI lineage: Eukaryota > Fungi > Basidiomycota > Agaricomycetes > Boletales > Boletaceae > Xerocomellus > Xerocomellus amylosporus. Next base: position 299,037 of record JBBPNE010000003.1, on the reverse strand, counting down.
GGAGGAATGTGGACAAAGACGGTGGTGGCACTGAAAAGGTGTTGCTTGGTCCTGTTAGGATCGCAAGTCCTTGACTAAGCTGTGTCATTACGTACAAACAAAGTAGCGTCACATCTATCTTTGGTTCCTTTCCCCATGGCGAGCAACATTCTCGATCCAGCTGCACTCACATCACAGCTCGTGGCCCTCCTTCCACCTTCTAACAAGCGTTTTGCCTCTGCTCACGATGGGTTGGCAGCCCTTGTCCACACGATATTCACTACCCTCGGGTTCCGCCTGATTGCGATTGACGACACATCGTCGGCGAGTACCTTCCAAAACAACGTATTACCTGAAGACTGGAACACAAGGGCACTGTCAGGCCATACTTTGAGATACAGACACGAGCAGAGCAGCCTTGAGTTTCTTGTGAAAGTTGTCAGACTCGGCCAGCGGACCCTGATTAACGCCATTGCCCTCGAAGTACGTTGTCGCCACCTTTGCATGAATCATTGCTTGACGTTGTTTCAGAGCGATAAATCTGCATCGTTGGATGTATCTACCAATGATTTCACTTCGCCTTCGTTCTATCCCTACGATGCCTCCAAACCGGACGCATCGCCCCTTGTCCACGGCTTCATATCCTCGAATCGCATCGCAGATTTTGTCTCACAGCTGAAGCTCAAAATTATACAGAAACTCGTCCCGGGACTCAGGAAGGATGGTTATGTGGAAGAGACCGAAGAGGTTTCCGCAAGTGCGACATCCGCCAATCCTCCTCAAGCTGCCCCCCCCGCTCGTCCGAGGCCTGTCACACCTCCTTTCCCCGAGGAAATTCCCTATTTTCCTCCCCACCAACGTCCATACAATCCGTTGGAGATTGGAAGAAGGGATCTAGATCCCTTCGGAGCGAATGCATTTACGCCACCCTCCTTGTTTCCACCTCATGGAGGAGATGGGATGTTTGTAGGTCCCGACCATCCTATCTTTAGCTCCCGGGGACGGGGACGCCGACCAGACGGACTCAGGGGGCCGTGGGGTGGCGATGGGTACCTACCTCCACTAGGAGCACCTCCTGGGGCTCGCTTCGACCCTGTAGGACCTGACCCTAACAACCCGTTGAGACCCATGTTTGGCGCGCGGCCACGTCGGGGCGGCGGGCCTAACACGCGAGATCCTGACAATGATGAATTTATGCCTCCCGGATTCGTGCGTATCTGCTGCCATCTGTTCGACAGAACGCTAATCGAGCTTTTCGCAGGGCGATATGTTCATGTAAGGGGTTTGCTCTGCGATGAATATGGAAACGGACAGCTGTATTTTGGAAGATAAATTGTATCATCGCTCTCTGTGTTTTGTACTCGTGGTTGGATAGTGTTCAGTGAACCTGAAACTTGTTGCAATTGGCTGTGTGCATGCATGCCAGCTCAGACTGACCGAAAGCGGTAAGCTCACTGGCAGGTCAGTATAAAGGGCCAATCATCGGTCCTGTCCCTCGCCAGTCATACTCCCTAATACTTGTTCCGCTCCAACCCCCCACATTATGGGTCCTACGAGAGCCAGCAGTCCCCAGTCTCCGACCTCTCCAACCCGTGCCAAGAAAGCAATATCACCACTGGGCTTCAGGGTAGCACCGAAGCCAAAGCCAAAGCCAGTTGCAAAGATGTCCGTGAGGGAGCTGCACGACCAGCACGATCACAACGAAAGACTGCTTTCTTCTTCGTACGTCTATTCATCTGTGCACCCTGTTCCGTGACTACTCTGGACGCCTCGGACTGACCATACATACACATTGCTGTACTCTAGGATCGTTTCTACTTCTTCCCTCGTGCAACGACTCACCGTCGAGCAGACATCTATAGAAGCTCGACTGCTAGAGCTAGAAGGTATCGAGGACATTCGCAACGGTCTCAAGCACGCGAATATCAACTCCGATGAGATCATGCCTGTCAACGCACCACCCGCGCCTCGTGTTATTGACGCTAAACAACGGGCATTGTCCCGATATGTATGTCCATGCAACCGTGCGACTTGACCCAGCGACTCATTTACATCGTGCCAGGCCCCGTTGGCATCCAACGGTGCGAACCGCCAGGTCGGATCTCTCAGTCTGCAAGAGGCAGTGGAACTGGAACAGCGTGCATATGCCATTGACGTGGAGAGGCAACAACGCTCGAATGACAGGAAAAGACGTATTGGCTTGCCGGTTAAAGGGGAAATGCTATCCAGGCAGGAAATGGATGTTCGTATATGGGCCTTCATGTCGGTATTCGCTTGCATTCATCTTCGGACAATCAATCTGAGGAGATTTGTAGGAACTATAAACCAACTGACTCTGACCTTGAAGATATGGACGAGGATGATTCAGATGATGATGACCCCTCGACTTGGTTTGAGGATGATCAGGACGACGGGATCAAAGGCCAAGACATCATCCCCCCAGACATGGAAGACTTGTCAAATGTAATACGAGTGGACGAGAGCCACATCCGTTACAGTTCTTTCTACGAACCGCGAGACGGTGATTGACGGTAAGTAGCATGTATGGTTATGTATTCGTAGTTTGTATTGCATTTTTATGTACGGGTTGTAATCAGTGGGGGTGCGTGTGGTGAGAACCCTCCATGGGATATCGGTATCGTTCCAAAAATTCAACCGGTCATCAGCGTGTATGAACAGGACAGCTGCGGCCACGCTGCAACCAAGATGATAAGCATGCTAAGGGTCGACATGAGTTGTATTCTCTTGGGAGGGTACAAGTAGTTCTCACCGTTGTGGAAACTACAGAAGCAGCTGAGTCGTGCAACTTCGGAACCTTTGGTAAACTCTTCCAGACAAATGACGCCTAGGTAACATGAGTGAAAGAAAAAGGAATCGGTTGCAACAAACTCACATTCAACCCCAACCAAGGCACTTTCAGCTGGGAGTTCATACACAAGGTACTTGACTGTCTGGGGAGCAGAGCGAGTTCCACCGTCCAGGCAGCTCTTAACATGGGCTTCCTGATCCCCTGGGCCCTCAAAAGCCGAAAGATTAGTTCCGCAAACAGGACAGCTACAGGAACTGAGTCAACCACCAACCACAGAAAGTATTGCGGCTTACTCTGCAAGGTCACTCAATTGTGAGCTAGAATTCTGTCGTGTGAGCTGACCAGGTGGCATCAACCTCCCCCGATCAACCACAATGCGTTCCACAGCAGAAGAACCTCTTGCCGAGGTGCTCGCATTGCGTTGATCGAAACAAGACTGACAAACACGTTGAGACGAGGAAGTTGCAGTAGTTACTGGAGAGGTTGGATCTTGAACGATCTCGGATGGGTCAAGGACGACTCTGTGACACGAGCATCGGTCACAAAATATACGGCCGCATCTTCGACAGTGCTACAAATTAAAGTTGGGCGATAACCATTCGTCATGACATAAAGGTGCTTACATGCTAGTGTGACCCAACGAGACACACAATTATTTAGGGTTCAGTGATATCAGCTGACAACGAGACTTACTCTTCTTAGAATAAAACCAAAGCGGCGTTGGCAATCGTTGCAAGCCTGTACTGCATCGTCCCGCTCCCACTGTGCATGGGGTGAAATGGTAGCATGCTGCCACATCGGACCGGTCATCTTCTGAGGAGCTTCGCGAGTGGGGACTCGGAACTCGGGTGCTTGAGATAAGTCGGGCGTAAGATCGCGAGTGATCGCAGGGCGGGAAGAGTACTCGGTTGATCCGGATCTGACAGAAGGTGTATGGATCGTGAGAGGAGAGTACCCTGGATAGTGGAAAACCTCGTCGTGGTCGTCATCATCATCATCATCATCATCATCATTAAATTCGTCGTCCGAGCCGGAGTTCAGAAGACCTTGAGCACCTGCGGAAAGTCTACATCGTTCTAGCGCTCTGCTGTATGCATTTAACAGGACTTCAGCTTGTATTTTCCGTTCCCTGTCGTCGTCGCCTGTTGAATTTATAAGCAAGATTAAATGACCATTAGGAAAAACTTACTCAAAATTTCCCGTCGCAATTCACTCGTCGCCCGTTCGAGTTTAGCGATAGCACGACGAGTTTCAACGCCAGATCGAGCTTCGTCGTTGCTCTCTGACATATTTCCAACGAGATAGCGTGCACGGGCCACGTAGTCTTGCGCAGAAGATAACCGGTTGGGACGCATTGGCCCCAGTTCTTGCCCCTCTTCACCTCCCTCCTCACGCTCCCCATCGCTTACGTGCGGAATCAGAGATCCATCATGGGCAAGATCGTACATTGCGCCATTAGGTTCCATGAAGGGGAGAGGAGGGAAAAGTCGACGGCGCATGACACGAACCCAGCGTCTGCGACGTACCCACGTGTTTGTATGCGAGGGTACAGAAGATGAGGAACTGTGACTGCCTCCTCGTCCATGATTTCGTGATGGGGAAGCCAAACCGGCTGTCACAACCCCAGTTCCGGACAAAAGACGTACAAGCTGCGGTGGGGGCTCGGTTAACCAGACTTCATCTGGAGCGCTGAAGCTCTGCGCATACTGCCAGCCACCATCGGGATCCACTCTAGGGTGTGTGTCGTCAACAACCCAATCGGATCTGTTGAACTAGTTGCTTTACACGAGTATCCAACCGGAAACCAACACACTTACAGCCAAAAGTGACTTCGCTCAGCACCTTCCAATATGAGAGTGCCCCGGCGAGAAGCATTTGGCAATATATATGGATCGGATGCAAGAGGAAGCTGAACATCACTACGCCACGAAGCCACCAGTTTTGCCCCCGTGTCTTCATCGGGAGAGGGAAGCTTCAGCTCAAAAGGTGCAGGACGACCGCGTGCTCCAAGACCAGATGCGGAAAACTTGGGTCGTCCCCCTGAGACTGCAAGCGTCTTCAAACGAGTATCAAGGCGCTGATTCTCGTATAGGACCAAAGGCACAGTGGTATGCACACACAGCAGATTGTATGATGCAGTTGTACCGCGCCACCGCTCTGCCTCGGCTTTTTGCAAGATCTGACGGATTGCATGAGACAGTAAAGCATAAAAGTTGCATGTGTCAATACCTCGCAAATCCACACCTCAAATACGGAAGCGGCGATGTCATACGCTGTCTCGCCCCAGTTATTTCGCACTAGCGGGTCTACCGCTTGTTTGGACAACAAATACATGACGACCGGAAGATGCCCTTTCGAAGCCGCATTCACTGTGAAGAGTGTTACTAGGAACGATGAGGACAAAAACGGGAGACGACCTACTGAGAGGAGTCCAACCTCCTTTATTACGAAGGTCAACACCACGCACCCTGTCTACTTCAGTCGCAGCGCCGCCGCTTTCACAGAGCCATCGCACAATGTCAAGATACCCCTAGAAAAAGAATGAGTTCCCTGTGAGTCATTTGAAACATAGGTCACCTTTGAGGAAGCGTTATGCAGCGCGGTCCACCCATCTGCATCACGTGCGTGAACGTCCGCTTGGCTCGCCAACAAATATTGGATGATTGACATATGGCCATTTAATGCAGCTTTGTGTAGAGCAGTCTGCACAATGTCGGAGAAGGATACACTGAGCGAACAAAGGCTTACTAACCTCCCCTTCGCGGTCTTCCAAGTCCGGCATCGCACCGCAGTCTTCAATGACTGGCAAGACTTGATCAGAAAGGTGGTGCAAGGTTGAAAGGCGAACCAGTACTCACGCCACTTGACGATGTCGAAATATCCGCGACTTGCAGCGGCATGGAGTGCGGTGAAACCCGTACGTGAAGAGGCATCGTTTGCTAGTGCGAATGCCTCGACATCACCACTCTGGAGTGCGGTAGCAAAGAGCATTTTCAGTAGAACAAGGTCGCCTTGAGAAGCTGCAGCAGACAAGGCCTCGAGCTGTGCGGGAGATGGACGGGATGGAACCCGGGCTTGAGGGGGCGACGGAAGCAAACTTGAAGAAGATTCAACCAAGGTATCTGATTCGGCAACCGAACCCTGAGGTTCCTCAACTTCAAAAGGGTGTTCCGGTAAACCGTCGGAAACTCTCAGGGGGTCTTGATGTGTTGTGGCATCCACGGTGTTGTCGGTGTAGATAAACGTGTCGTCGTCGTCGTTTGCGGGATACGTGAAAACCTCTTCTTCGTCACTCTCAGCTGAAGAAGCGACATCAGTTGGCGTCAGTGAAGGCTGGGTGTCTGACAACCCAGACCTGCTGGCTTCTGTGAGAAATGAGGAGACGGGTGCATGCATAGGACGTACTCTTCGATGGGCCCCAGAAAACGGTTGGCCATACTTGGACGCGTCGAAAGTTGAACAGAAAAGGAGGATTGGCATCGTGAGAACACGCTACCAAATACAATATTCCAACAAACCATTCTTGCAAAAAACAATTTAATATTTTTTAGCTCGCCAATCACATCAGGGGCCTGTATTTGACATGTTCTAGGCAGGTTTATTTTGGAATCAAAACATGTTATTTGTCGCGTTTGTTCGGACTGTGACACGGAGGTCGCCAAGTCGGATTGCCGGTGCTCGTCTGATCTCCTCCCAGACCGCAACTATGCCCAACGGCGACCGCTCTAATCTCATCCCGTTCTCATCCCGCCTCTTCGAGGGGCGCGCCTTGGCCCAGGATGTCTGGTCGATCTTCAAGTGCGTCACTCCGTGCTTACTATCCTCTCCCTCTCCTCATCTCTCCGCAGCGCCGTAAATCTCCCTCACGACTGCATCAATCTTGGTCAAGGGTACATGAACTTCCCCCCTCCCCCTTGGGTCATTGAGGCTGCAGATCAGGCGCTCAAGCAGACGCTGCCCAACCACTACTCCCACCCGAAAGGACGCATACGCTTGCGCGATGCCATCAAAAACTTCTACGAGTCTTCCTTCAAAAGGTCTCTCGACGTCGAGACCGAGATTATAGTCACCAGTGGTGCTAACGAAGGTGCCGTCCTCAATGCAGCGTCTGCCAACTGTATTCATTCCCTACCAGGACAATACTCTGTATTCACCGCCTTCTTGGACCAGGGCGACGAGGTCATCATGTTCGAGCCTTTCTTCGATCAATACCTTCCTTCCGTTACCTTCAACGGCGGAAAACCCGTTTATGTTCCCTTGCATCCTGATTTAACCGGCGAGAGGCCCAACAGCAGCGACTGGAGGATCGACTTTGATGAATTGCGGTATGTAACACTCATCCCCCCTTTCCCTGTTTCTAACCAATTCATAGCCGCGCCATCACCCCTCGAGCCAAAATCATAATCATCAATACTCCCCACAACCCGGTCGGCAAGGTTTTCTCCAGGGACGAACTCGAGAAGATTGCTGCCATTGCGGAAGAGTTCAACCTGCTAGTAATGTCGGACGAAGTGGTCGGCGAATACCATTTGGTGCTGCTCCCAGTCGGCTGATCAACTCATCACAGTACGACTGCCTTCTCTATGACGGAAAGGAACATGTTCGCTTCGCGACTCTCCCTGGTATGTGGGACAGGACTGTCACGGTCCTCTCAGCTGGCAGTGAGTGCAAACAGAATAAGAGTCTCTTGCCAAGCTTGATGCTCAAATTTTCGTCCCCAGAATCTTTCGCCGCCACCGGTTGGCGCGTTGGCTGGCTAATCGGCCCAGAGTCTATCATCAAACCCACTCTCGCCGCTTGCACACGCATCGTGTTCTGCACCAATTCCCCCTTACAAGAGGCCGCGGCAAGCGGGCTCGAACAAGCTCGATCTCGTGGATTCTTTGAAAATCAGGTTGTGGAATACCAGGAAAGGCGTGATGTTTTACTCTCTGCATTCGATAGAGCCGGCTTGAAGTATAGCCTGCCGGAGGGCACGTATTTCGTGCTGGTGGTGAGGATGGTATGAAAAATCGGTGACCTTTCTTTGACTTTATTGCATCCAAGGATATTTCCAAAATCAAGTACCCGGAAGACTACCCGTTCCCAGAATCCGTGCAGGGCCGGGGAAAGGACTTCAAGTATGTAACATATTGCACTTCCATCCATGTTGCCCATGTCTTCTTTAGGGCCTGTTGGTTCATAGCGGTGGAGATCGGCGTTTCTTCCATTCCTGTCAGCGAGGTGAGTCAAACATCGGACGCACCCCTTTGATTGCTGAGTTGACCGTTTCAGTTCTACTGTGAGGAGCACTGTAGCATTGGGGAAAGTTACGCCCGCTTCTCCTTCTGCAAAGATATAGACACGCTTAAGCAGGCTGGAGAACGGCTCCAGGCCTTGACCAAATACATCTCTTAGACGAATAGACTATGGTCCCCACGGCCACCCAGTAAATTTGATCCCGTAGTATTTATGAACTGGTTGTAGAAGTTTACACGCGATCGCGTTGTCGTGTGCCAGTGTGTGGTCCGAATCAAAGTTTTTCCTGTTTCTGCTGTCTCGATCCTTGATCCGCTTGTCAGAAGATCATAATAGATGATGCTTCTGTGGGTACGCAGCCTGCAGATGCAAATATTGAAATGTGCATGATGTGTAGAATATACACGCAACCTCTGCGCCTAATTGCGCTCAAACCTGTCAACGATGCGGGACAATGCCTCGGCTTCGGAGGTGTCGGGACCAAGGCCATAGTAGGTCGGGTTCTTCATCATCCGCTGAGCAAGGAACGTGAAGGAGAGCGCATCCACCCCGTCCTGTTTGTTCCGTATCGTACCATCTCTTCTCCTCTCCCGATACCACTTTTCCAAATCCTCCGTTTCCAACAATTGCGACTCCAACGGCAATCCATCTTCATTGAGGAACTTGTTGAACATTTCCACGGCTTCCGCCGGACAGAACAGTACAAAGTGTCCAGCCCCATTCTGTCGGACAGCACGGCTTTGCATCTGCACGACCTCCCCGACGGTGTAGTCTCTCAGTCGTCGTTCAGGCTTGTTAAGATCGCCTTGTATATATTGGGTGCCCATGGCCACGACGACCTCCGCGCGCACCGGAAGACTCCAGCAAGCCTCACGAGGGGTTATCAGGAGTCTGACAATCCCCTCAGCAAAGAGTTCAAGAACCAGTTTGCGGTCTGACTTTGATATTCCGTGATGAAACAGCCCTACGCCTCTTGACACGCAGTCGACCAGCGTCGCGTCTTGAATCCTCGCAAGGTAGTCTTCAATATAAACGGGGGCAACGGATTCTGGGAGGAACCCTCGCTCGGAGGACGAGGTCAACGCGCATTGCGTAATCATGTCTTGGGCTACAATTTGGCAGTGTCTGCGAGAGGGGACAAACACGATCCCGGAATCGCCTGTATGGATGTCCTGGATAGCTGTATAAACGGGCTTCGCCAGTGCCTTAAAAAGTGCGCCAGAGTGCGATATTGTGTATGGCTGAATGGAGCACGTCAGCGGTTGCTCACGATCCCTGAGCAAGAAGCTGTGGAGTCCCATTGGTTCGACACCCAACCACGACGCTAGGTCCGTGGGGTCAATGAGGGACCTGGTAAGACCGATACTGCGGCTTTGGAAACGTTCCGTTGCGTGTTTGGTAAGAGCGATAGCAAGTTCGTAGGAAGCGTCCATTTGATCTAGGTCTTCATACAAAATGATTTCAGGATGGTTCCGAATTGGGGTTGGGCCAGCGAGGCTAAAGCCTTCGAGAAGATTCGTCGCGGTGATCACCCTTATTAGTTTGCCGTTGGGTGAGGCGAACAAGTTGGTGCCAGTCGAGGACTCCAGTCCAACACCCATAACACCCGATATAAAGCGCATCTCTGATGTCGTTTTTGTTGCCGCATCGCCGTTCGGAACGACGATAAGGACCCAAGAAGGTGAGGTTGACTGGAGCAGTGTTTTCCTACAGGTCGTTTATATCACTGGCCAGGAAACATGTGACTTTTCGTACCAAACGACGATATGTGCCAGAAAAGACTTTCCGCAACTCGAAGGCGCGGCAACCAGTATATTCAACTTTGTGTTCATGAGGCTCCAGAATATCTGGGACTGGATGGCGTTGAATTCGCGAACGTGAGAAAGGCGATTGCGCAGCGCGGAAACGCGTATCGAAGAAAGAGGGAAGAAACCGACATCCAACCGTCGTGTACGGGAATGGCAAGCAGCGGGCATAGATATACCATCCAGTTGTACGGGCAGTTCATTGTCTGCTCCTAACCACTTGTCGGATACGAGTCGAATGGTAATTGACGGCGGTAGGGTATCTGCAGGTATTGAAATTACGAACTCTACGTCCAGAGTATCTATTGTTTCCCGGAGGCGGATTTGAGCCAACTGAAGTATTGTCTTCCCTTCGTGGTCTTCGACCCACAACCAAAATGGCTCAGTAGTTCCATGCACTTTGGGGCTCCAGTCGAAGGCACGGGTCACTGTGACGATAATCTTCAATATATCAGGACCAAGTGGACGCAGGGAATATGCCAATTCAAGAGAAGGAAACTGTTTGGCTGCGGTGAGTAATGCTCGACCTTGGTATTCATTCAGCTGGATAATGTTTCCTAACTCAGCGGCCGTGAAGGTGGCGAGTTCTGCAGGATGGTACTCCATTCGCGACTCGTCGAGGCCATGTAGTATCTCTGCCTTCAAGTTGAATTGTCGCAGCGGCTCTTCATAAGGCCACATACGTTTTTCGACGGCTTTGCTCATTCCCATAAGCGTGGTTGTTGCGTTGGCCCATTTTCGGCTGATAGCTATTTCTAGTAGAGCTCGCACAATACGACCACCATTCTGAGCCACGTATGCGGTGTCCGATACCAGCGCGAAGTCTTGAACGGGAAGGTTGGAGATGGAACTTTGCAAAAGTATATTGACTTTCCCCTGACTGTCAATGGGGACCACTTTCACTCTCCCCTGGCTGTCAATGATGTCGGTGCCCTGTGCTACCATTAAACCAGCGAACACCTGTCAAGCATGTCTACTCACCGGAATCTCGCAAGGAATGGATTCCTTCAATTCCTTCAGTTCTTTGATCTCTGAGTCTCTGACTTGGATCTGGTTAAACTGGGGCGGAGTCGCCATTGTATCACGATCTATATACCTCTGACGAAATTACAATAACATACCTCTGTACTCTTACTGAGCATATGCAAAATATCCGCCTCGCTCATTTGGGGCCTAAATAGCGTCCAAAATACTTCGATTGATTGATGGCGAATATAGTACTTTGCGGCTATTCTTCCAACGTCCTTGATAGTAAACGTATTTCCATCAACGTCAAAGTCGATCATGGACAGATTTGCCAGTACGCGTGCCGATGCCACGATCAGCTCTTCCCGCCGCTGACGAAGCTGAGGGTCGTCGATCAACGTTTCTCGTGGGATTCCTTCCCGATGTTAGCCATAGTACCCAATTGTCAAAGTGTCCCTTACCATATTGCACAGGATTCTTACGCATTCGGACGAAAAGATATGTGTATCCAAGCCAACGCACGCCTTCTGCGACGGTGGTCACGGTCCCGAGGGCAATCTCCGCACTCAATGCATCCACCATGCCTAATTGGAATCTGCCGGTGTTGAGTATCCGGCTCGAGAATAAATGGAACAACAACAGACTGTGATTCGATCGGATTCTGAAAATTCCCGTCAGTATATTCATTGACAGCTGCAGTGGCAAATTTGCTCACTTGTGAAGCAACAGCATCGAGGTAGTGCGTAAGCTTGTCCTCCGTCGTGCAGATATATCCTTCACCGCTACTTTCCAACCCCGGACGTCCAGCACGACCGAAAACCTGCAGGACATCCAGAACAGAAAGATCCACGAACGAACCTTTCCCGCTATCATACAATTGCGTGCCCTTGATGACAACTATGCTACTTTGTAGGCGTCATTCAGTAACTTTGATTCAGTACACACCTGCGTGCGCAGGCAGGTTGACTCCCCATGCCAAGGTTGCAGTACAACATAAAACCTTGGATAGCGTCAACAATTGTTGGAATAATTACAGATTGCCCATACCTTGATTACTCTCTCCTGAAACATCCTTTCCATTAAGTTACGATCAGATCGCAACATACCAGCGTGGTGTATACCAAATCCGTTGTCAAAAAGCAGCTTCATCTCTTTGTTGCGTGACTCGCCAATATTCCTGCGGAACACGCCCCACCGTGGATGGTCCTGACAACTATAGTCATCTAGCGTACCCTCTGCGGCAGCAGCGTCTTTGAGAGTGCGGGCCGCGTTGACAGTTTCTTTACGTGCATGGACAAATACCATGACCTGATGACCTTGACGAACCAGTTCTGATACCTTCTCGAACGTGACGCGGTCAAGACCCCTTTTCGATTGCGGACTCCCGGGTTTGCCTCTAATGCCAATGTAGTGCTGCTCTAATGGAACCGGTCGGAAGGAAGAGTCGAAATAGAACAGCCCGGCGTATGGAGAGACACTAAATAAATCCAAGTCAAACCACGACGTACATTACCTTTGAATGTCACTGACCTCAGGAACTCAGCAACATCGATGTAATTTGGAAGAGTAGCACTCAAACCCACAATCCGGATGATGGATTGACTGGATTCTACCTGTTCATGTTGTAAATCTGTCATTGAACTGAACTACCTGCCGCTCACCTGGCGTAGAGTTCGAGCGACAATGGTTTCGATCACAGCACCTCGTTCTTCATTGAGAAGGTGGACTTCGTCTATGATGAGAAGTTTCAGTTGCTGCAATGGTTGCTCAATTATGTCGACATGATAAGACGGCGGGAAAAGATACGTACAGATGCGAGTTCGCCCTCGCCTGTTGGCTTTCGAGTAACCACGTCCCATTTCTCAGGCGTGGTAACGATGATCTGAGTCTCCGCGATCTCAGCCTTAGTGAGCTGCATGTCACCTGTACAAGTGAATTAGTCCGTTTTTCAGAGTCCAGAGAGCATGCGGAAGATACTGACCGGTCAATTCTCTGACTAGTATTGATAACCATTTTAGGCGTTTGCCGAATTTCCGAACAATCTCTGAAGCTAAAGCTTTCATCGGTGCTCTGCGCGCCTGCTATGAGTGCGTTTGGGATGAAGAAATCATTTGGACTGACACATATATTATCTTAAAGCTGTCACGATTTATGGACACTCGTAGAGGTGATCCCGGAGCAACAGTCGACCTATGCTGATCCAAGACGCGCAGGATGGTCAACATAGCAACATCAGTTTTACCCTTTTGCGCGAGTTATTATCTTGCAAGGTATTTGATCAATAGACAGCTTACAGCACCAGTTGGAGCTATCAGCATCAATTAAAGACTCGGTCAATCAATCGGACTCAAACGCTTACCGCAAACGAGCATGTTTTCATTTGAACCGTAAGCGGTGGGATATACAATAGATTGTATCCTATTCAGAGATGTGTATCCCTAGTGGAGTTGGAGTTGAGCTGACTGTAATGTTTTTTATAATTTGGATACATTAAGTCGCTTACCAGGAATGATCCTCGTGCTAGCTCATCGAGTTCAGAGACGGGTATAAGACGTTCAGATTCCCGCGGTGGAACCGTTTTAGCTGGAGGTATGACAACTTCTTCATAATCCTAAAGAAAACATGAGACGGGCTGCGAGAAATGAACTCCCAAGAGCCGACCTCATTATCATGTCTTGTAGTCCCAATCGGTAGCATATACTTGCTACCGTACTGTGATAAAACATTTCCGCCACCGATGTTAGACCAGGATGTATAGACATGAGGCAAAACTTCGGGGGTTTCTTGCTGATGGATGTTAGTACCTAGCCAATGCTTTAGAGTACGAAAGTCACCGCTGTTCGAGTCCATAGAGGACGAGCAGAATTCGCCTTCAATTTTTCCTCCATACGGCGCCGAGCATCCTCCGGGGCAAGACTGACCGGGATTCCTACTGAAAATGTTCACTGGGCAATGTGATACAATAAAAAAAGAAACCCTTACTCAACGACTGAGGGTTGGTGTCATTTGCCTCCTGTTCTTTCCTCGAGTCCAGGTAACGAGAGAGCTGTAGAACACCCAATGTACAAGTGGCGCAGCACAGAAGTAAATGTGCCCACGTCTTTTGCAGCTGAATGGCGAGATCCCTGCAAATCCATGACCAATTCGATATTATCAAAGCCCACGAACTCAGCGAGTTCGCTCGAGATCTCGTCGTCCGTGCGTGAGCTGGAGAGCAGATTCACCAGGACTTGTAGTGCATGACGAGGGTCAGGTTTACTAGTTCACCTGGTGAATCAGCCGCTCGAGAAACCATTCCTGGAGAGAACACACTTGAGTATTCTTTGATAGACGATCTTGACAGCTGGCGACTCGGTGTCCCGGGCGAAGAGATCCAGAACAGTAGACCACGGCTCGTCAGCTGGATCATCTTCAGGGATGAGGGGCAGTCCATCTACACGTTCGATGGTTTAACACTTGCACATCCAACCCGGTGGGGAGTGCTTCCATACCATCGTGGCCAAACGCCTTGGGACTGATGTCTTGTTAGCATCGATAGTTCATCAAGAACTCCAAGTTCGTATACCTAGTCCACTCGACAAGAGCGTGTAAATTCGAGGCAGAGCCCGTACCTCGAGAAGTGGTCAGGGAGTCAAGGTATCGTGCAAAGTCGGTCGTCATGTCAAGATGTGTTACAGAACTCGGGGCTACTGGTAATTTCGAAAGTCGCGCGTCTAGCGGTGTGTAATACCAACGCTTCTACCTGCTGGGGCGTGGGATGAAAACACCCCTAAAATTGTTCCTGTGTACGTATCCAACGAATCAAGGAATACAATTTATCATAATGTGTTCTTTGACTCGAAATCCACCCAGACAGTCCCCGATTCAAAACGAAATGAACCTAGAAAAAGCTGCCAACAGATGGTCGACCAATTTTACTCGCTGAAAATGATCTCCTTCGATAGTTCCGCACCGAGGGCACGTATGCAACCCACGATCTCCCTGCGAATATAACCGTCCATCCACCCCATGGATATCTGTGCCAAACAGTGATCAGTGATACAGGCACGCGAAACAATCGGTCCTTACAGTCACCGGGATCAAGGAAACAGTGGTATCTTCGATGGAGTAAACAGATTTCGCATTTTTTGCTAATTCTTCTCCATTGTCCACTTCGATGACTACAATCGCTCAGCGCACGTACACTACTAAGTTAAGACCCTCACCTTCTCCAGGATCGTCCGGGCTGGCTAGGGAATGATCGGGCTGAGAGAAGGCGGCGTACCGATATTTATCTAACAATTCTATGCAGTTCTCCAGAGGGTGCCACGTGAAATCCTCCTGACCACAGGCTCGTCAGCAAACCACATTGTCCTACAGTACGCCTACCGGATCGGCGAGGAAAGAGGGGGCATATTCTCCTTTGTACTTCATTTTTGGGCATGAATGAATGTAAAAACCTGCCAAGTATGTCAGTGGTGAATGATAAAAGGTAGAACACACGTACCCATGTACAGCGCATCCAGCGAGGAGAGCCCAGCATCGTGTATTTCCCGCGCGAGAGCTGCTTCTCGGAGAGCACTGAGCTAGCGTGTACATTGACTTGTCAGTACTTCAGATCTATAATCGGGCGCGAAAAAGCATATACTTTTCCCAGAGAGTATTTCTCCCACTTTGCATCGTACATGAAATAGACGCTGGACACACAACCAGGTAAAATGTCCAGCACCCCTACCCCAATCAGTTCACCATCTAATCTGTACATTTGGTGATAGGATCCAAAGTGTGATGGTAGGTGTCGGGGTGGCGGCGTCCGATAGGGAATGCGTTCTGACTTGATTCGTCAAGTGGTGAAAAGCCTGAGAGAACAAAAACAGTAGATACTCACTACCAGTGGCGACCGCACCAAGAAACGCCTAAACGAATGTGGCGTGTTATCATCGTCGTGGTGAATCTGTGTCTGGTATGCGACATAAAGCGCATACTTTTCATCGGTGTACGATGATTTCTCAAGTGTCACCTACAAGACTCACTTTACGAGAAAGTATACGTCAACGACATATTGCGCACTTGAAAATTATGCCGTGGCTCCTCGCCAGCAGGGAAGAATGCTCGCTCAGAATTATGAACGGAAGAGGTCAGGCAGAACGCAGCTGTGTGTGAGCCTTTTCGCTTCGACTGATCAGGAACAGCATCAGAATTTCCACCGTCCCGCACGAAGCGGTTCCACCTTGTCAGTATAATGAGATGGGGATGCTCTCCCAACTACATTCCACAAACTTTCTCACCTGTTCAAGAGCTTTCGCTGACTGCGTGACGGCTTGAAGGCGAGGGCATCAAGCCTGTTGGAGAGTCCCTAAATTACACTTCGGAAGGAGCGAATGGGATAGTCCCACAAACTTGATCGTGTACTGCGGGCAGCACGAACGCCGGAGGTCGGGGACGTAGAAATACGACCCGGACCTCCTCCATCCGCGGTCGATCATCTCCTGGTACACCTTTTCGCGAGTGAATGATTGCGACGTGGACATTGGGATCCGAAAGTTCTTACACGACAGGTTAACTGAGATGCGATGAGACCAGCCTTCTTGACATTGGTCTCAGCCAAGGTCCTCTGCCCTGGTGGCCCACAATAACCACAAGTAGAACATTCTGGACCAAAGGGAGTCCCGATGGATATTGGTGGCATCTTGGTGGTGAACTGAGCTGAGCGTGACGGTGCAAGGAAGGCAACCCCGATCGAGTCGCCGAGGCGACAAGTGCTTGATCGTCGCGTGGATGATCATTCAAGGTGCTACGAGTAACGAAAGATGTGTACTATCGTACTATCCCCAACCATCCCATCGTCCATACTTTCGATACTCTTGCAGAACCAACTCGCGACTCCCCTTTCTCTCTTTTTCCCGCTCCTTCCCTTTCCCCTTTTCAGGAAGGGACATGATGGAGGAGACACTGGAGGTTCGTTGACGGGACTCTGAGGGCGATTTCGGAGGGGATCCAGCCACAAGTGGAGAGGCCTGTGACACCTTGGGAGGTAATGCAAGCCGATACCATCCCCCACTGTAAGTTAGAACGACGAGCTGGAACTCGGGGGATACACCAGCAAGCTCAGAGGCAACCTTAATCCACCCAACAACACATTTCTCATCAGCGGCAAGGTCCGTGTGTGACGAACGAACGGAGGACGTCGAGGAAAGTGAAAGGTGGGTAGCTTGTGTGGGTATTCGATACTGTGCATATGACCATTCCGAATCAAAGTACTTGGGTAATGGCAAAAACGGGGCGAGCGGCGACAAGGACGATTGTCGGTTTCTGCATGGCGAAAGTAAGCCGCCTGGTGTCAGACGATACAATCGACTTACGATGCCCCGGACGAGACAAGAGAGAATATGTGAACAGTTCCCTTGTCGCTCCATACGCCTACTTCTTTTTCGTCAGGCCGAAAGGCGACGCCATAGATCTCCGCCGTGTCTGCCCCCCTACGAAACTCTCGAAGAAGCTTCCCCGAAGTTGTATCCCATATACGGACAAGAGTTCCCCGTGATGATGTGGTAGCCAGGAGTCGACCCGACGGAGGGAGTGAGAGCGTCGTCAAGGCGGACTCATGGGCCGCGATCATTGACACTGGGTGTTTCAGTGGCGGTGGCGGCGGTTTAGACGGAGGGACGGATGGCGGAGGTCCGAGGGGGGCGGGGGGAACACAGGGCGGCAGTTGCACGAGTTGCACATGTCCCATCTGCCTGCCTGGAATCGCAAGCAACGTGGCATAGGCTGCGGTGGCCATTGCAAGGATTCCTTGAAGGTGGTCTAAGTGCCGTATCGCAAGCATTCCCGGAGAGAAGAGGCCCACCTCGTGGATTATCACAAGTATCATATTCTCCCCGTCTGACCACGGTGTCGTGCACCTCGAATACGACGACTCTCCGTCGCAAAGCCACCGCAAGCCAGCCCCGTCTACAAGCGACTCCACCTACTCGCTCCCTGAACTCCAGCTCGGCGACCTCGACCCCTGCGGCATCGTCCCACAGAATGACCTTGTTTGGCGGATACAGTGGGCTGGGACCACCCCCAAGGAGGAAGAGCAACGACGACGTGTGACAAGGCACGACGGCAGCTAACGTGCCGCCAGTGAGCTCTGTGGTCGATTGTCAACGGTCGACGGGGGTGGGGAGATGGACACACGTGCCTCTCTTGCGAAGTAGCGTGAGTGGCCATGCCTGATAAACGGCGAAACCAGCCGGTGTTGAAGCAGTGAATATCTGACAATCCGCGTCGAACTGGGCATTGAAAATCTGAACTGGGTCTGTTGGAGTGATGGAATGTCGAGCGAGGTTCATTGAGCGTGAGTGAAAGTGCAAGTGCTAGGAGTACCAAATCGGACCATACTCGAAGCTCTACATAGAGGACCGTCGATGCATGGATAACATAGTAATACACAAGACAAAAACCCGAGGGAACGGATGCACGATAACAAAGGGGGGCATAGATAGATACAGAGACCCAGATTGTGATAAATATTGGGTGCATTCTCGAGACCACCGTTTACCCCCGAGCAGAATGTGCGACCGCTGCAGATGCGTACGGTGTCGAGTGATAGGCGGAGTGATGGGCATAGGCCGCGCGTGGTACGGTCTCGTTTGTATCATCCCAAGCCTTTGGTGGCCGCAAGCCAACGCCGGCGAGCTGTTGGCGGGCAGCTTTGAACTCGAGTTCTTCTGCCTGATTCTGAGCAACCAAGGCGGCTTTTGCCTCTGCCTGTCTCTGGAGCTCTGCTTCGGATTCATCAGACAGGTAATCAGTGAATGCGCCATCTGAGATGACGGTGGCATCAGACAACGAGCCACGGGAGCTCCCGCTATCACTGCTGCTCTCGGAAGAGCTACTGACATCGAGGGCAGCCATGGCGGTCTCCAAAGTCGACCTTTTGGAAGAGAGGGTTCGGCCAAAGGAAGTATCTTGAGAGGATGCTGTGTATGGATCTACAAGGGCGGAAGGACATTGATTCTGAGGTGGGGTATCGCTGGAGAGTCTCGAAGGGGAATAGGAAGGGGCGACGGCAGAGAGGGAGGGCCGAGTTGTGCCGTTGCGGCGGGAGAGAGAGCCGTCCTGGTCGACATATCTGCGGGTAGAAGGGGTGCGGCACTTGTCTTTGGTACCTTCAGAGAAAGTCTGGCGACGAGAGAGCGTGTGCTGATCGGAGGCGCGGGGGGTCGTGCTTGCTAGGGCTGAGTTCTGGGGGACGGGACTGCCGCCGGAACGACCGCGGGGGGGAATGGCGACGGGCGAGGTCTTTGAGGAGGCAGAGCAGGGTTTGTTTGTTGGGCTGCTGGTGCTGTTGCGACGATCGAGGGTGATGGATGGCTGGAGTTGGGGTTGTGCACGGGCGGAGGAGATGATGGGGCTGCCTCTGGCGAGGATAGCGTCGAGGACGGATTTTATCTCTGGGGGCATGGGTATGCTGTGTACGATGCTGACGGTGGGCCAGTCGGCGGGCTGTATGAGACGGTGTTCGGTTTGGGTGGGGGGACGGCAGCAACCGGGCCAGCCATGGTTGTTGTACCCGGTGAGTTTCGGGTTCAAGCGAGCCCACTGTAGCGGAAGGAGGTGAGGACGGAGGGGATCGGAGAGAGGAGAGGGGGTAGACCTTGCAGTAACCGCAGCCGTTGAAGGACTTTACTGTGGAGGGGCGTGGGGATGTGAGGGTAGCGAGCGGAGATGCGGACATACCCTCGGCGTTCTTGAGATGGACGACGTCGATGCGGGGGTGGCTGGCTCTGTTGTAGCAGACGTCGCGGAGGTGGGGACAGCTGTGGGCGGGTCAGCGACCGACGGCGGGGGCGGGAGCGACTGTACCGGGCAGCGCTTGGCTTGAAGACCTTGCACATGGGACAGGGCACGGCGGCGATGTCGGCGGAGGCGTTGTACTGGTAACACATCTCGGACTCGGTGGGGGAGGAGGAGGAGGGACATCCCGCGGTGGTATTCTTATACCACGCCAAAAAAGGGCCTCTCCTCCTCCTCGTCCTTCACCATCGACAATGGGCAAGTCTCAGTCAAAACTGTCCCCGGAGCAGCTCGCAGATCTACAAAAGAACACCTACTGTACGCACATCCCGCAGACAACCACCACCGAACGCTCACACAACCCCAGTCGACAAGCGAGAACTGCAGCAATGGTCTCTTCGTCCCGCACCGCCCCAGCGATCGCTCACCCTCCCCTAGGTACAAGGGCTTCCTCAGGGACTGTCCGTCCGGCCAGCTCGACAGGCCCGAGTTCGGACGCATATACAAGCAGTTCTTCCCGTTCGGTGATCCCGGCGAGTTCGCAGACTATGTGTTCAACGTCTTTGACGAGAACAAGAACGGCACGATCGACTTCAAAGAGTTCATCTGCGCCCTCAGCGTCACAAGCCGCGGCCGCCTGGACGAGAAGCTCAAGTGTATGTCCCCCCCGTCCCGATGCTCCCGATCTCATCCCCTCCACAGGGGCATTCCAGCTCTATGACATCGACAAGGACGGCTACATCACATACGACGAGATGCTCCAGATCGTCGCTTCCATCTACAAGATGACCGGTCAGATGGTCAAGCTCCCCGCTGACGAAGACACCCCCGAAAAGGTCGTTCCCTTTCCCCTTTCCCTCCCGCACCTGACCCTGCTCCCAGCGCGTGGACAAGATTTTTCAGAATATGGACCGAGACAAGGACGCAAAGCTCACTTATGACGAATTCGTAGAGGGCAGTAAGCAGGACCCAACTATAGTCCAGGTAGCTCTCACCCATCCACGCGGTCCCCCTTCCCTGACTCACCCGTGTGATCAAGGCCTTGTCCCTCTATGATGGCCTAGTATAGGTTCACCCGCGAATTCCCCTTCTATCGTACCTTATCGCATAAGCGCTCAAGAAGCGATCTCGTGTATTATCTCCCTCTAATCTGCACTTCCCGCGACAAAATAGATTGTCGGACTTGGTAACCTGGATAACGATCTCCCCACATGTGTACATCTTCGATCATGTAACGGTAGATGCTTCTGTACTTGTACTCGCGCTACTCTCTACTGGGACCCAGCTTTCCATATTTGCCAAGGATCTTGGTCTCCATCTCTTCCCCTGCCCACGTATACAGCCCTTCTGCAAACTCCAGATTGTCCCGTTCCGCCTTGAACAACTTGGCATAATCTTGTGGCTGCCCAGCCTGCGCAGTTCCCATTGCCGCGAACGGCGACACCGTCATGTCACGCGTCGAGTCAGCGGCTACACAACGGAGATCCGCATGTCACCGTCAAAAATTGAACCCACGACTGAAAACACCCACAGTTATTACCCCCAAGAATAAGACGGTACAACCCATTCAGGCCGAAAAAGTTGAGGAAATACCACGACAGCGAGGACACCCACCGGACGTCCATGTCGGGTGTCTCAATGCCGCGCTGAAGCATAGACTTGAACCCGAGCGTCAGGGGAAAGGGCAGTTTAACTGGAAAATCTGAGTGACACACAACGCCAGGCCGGCTGTGACGCACTTAGGACAAACCCCTGGAAGAAAAAGTTGATCCAGCCCATGATGACCATTTGCGGTACCATCATCACCATCTGCGTTTTCATCCCGGCCATCATCCCGTCCATGGCAGCCGGGTCCGAAAAAGGATTCGATGCAGACAAAGCCGAGTCACCTTTGGGTGGACCGTCTTTGAGATATGTGCCAGCCTTGAACGCCTCGGAAAGGTTCTGCGATATCGTCTTGTAGTATAGCGGTGGTATAGGTGACTTTGCGGACGTCGCGCGCAGTATTTGAGCTCTTGCGAGAGCCCGTCTGGATGTATGTAGTATCTTGGGACAACGTCATCAAAAGACGGCAAAGGGACACACTGTTCACGAAGCGCTGTACGGGACAACTTTTTGGGCGTTGACTGCAGTAGAACTACGACATAATGTCGTAGCACGCCAACAAGAATCTTGGAATCAGAAAAGATGTGGTCAGTGAACGGCACCGATGGGTGGTATGCGCCTACCATGACGAGGGTGATTGGGAACAGGACCCAATCACGTATTTGAGGGTCGAGATATAAAGATACCCTGCAAATCGACCCCATTAGCGTGAAAAGAACGCGTGAGGACAGCCATAGCAATACGGACGGAGTGCTTGATGACATGACTAGTTAGACCAACTGTGAGACTACCGACTGCCTCTTTTGGTGCGACAATAGCCGCAGCGGCGCAGCACGGCTGCCATCCACCTCCATCATGGACAACTCTCCAACCGCACTGTTCGATACGTACGAGCAAGACTTTCGTCAAATACTTGATAGTGTACGGTCAAAGCTCGACGGAGATGGCAAGGATGAGCGTGGAGGTGAGGTCAATGTATAGACGCCTCGCCGAGACTCATCAATATGCATCCAAACAGAACAGAGAAGAACGGCTCTCAGACGAGTAGAAATGGAATTAGACGAGGCGGATGAAATGGCATGCGTCGCCCTCCTTGTGTCCCCCGCCGTCTAACATGCGTCCAGATTTCGCAAATGGAGATTGAAATCCAGGGGATACCCCAGTCTCTCAGGCCTCAGTATCAGAACCGCCTCAGAACCGCGAAAGGGGATCTGACCAGGTTCAAAAAGACATCCAAGGACATGCACGCCCAATTTTCCCGAGCGGACTTGCTCGCATCACCCGGGAGAGCTGGCACGCCAACCTCGGATGAACCTTATGGTATAACCAGTGACAGAACGAGGTTGTTAGCCGGTACTGCAACGTTGGAAGACGGAACGAGACGATTGCAAGAATCTCACCGAATCGCCCTCGAGACCGAGGACCACGGTGCTGAGATTTTGGTCAACCTGCGTACTCAGCGAGAGCAAATCGAGAACGCAAGAGATACCGTGGGTGATAATTTCGCAGAGCTCTGGGTGTGCCACTCATTGTCTCCCAGCTACGGACTGCAGACACGTCCATTGACCGCGCGTCGGGGACGCTGAAGAAAATGATCAGGCGGTAAGTTCAGTCTCGTCAGCTCGCCTCGATAGACTACCACTCTGACTAATTTGAACCAGGATGTATCAGCAGCGTGTAGTGACTGTTGCCATCATTGTCTTCCTCGTCCTGCTTATTGCAATCATCATTTGGGAAAAGCTTTTCCGCTAGGACGTTTTGATTATTTATTTATTACATGCGCGTTGTCCATTAGATCCGGGGACGGTGTATTTATCATTTCTACATACCAGTCCTCTCTGCCGCTCCCAGCACTCTCATTCAGGCTCGGGGAGGGTTTTCATATGGTATATATGAAGAAAGGATTCCTTCTATATTTTGACAGCCGCTGTTACTGTGGTTCGAACAACCATTTAATGTTACGTTTCAGTCGAAACCGCAAAAGTGTTCCGTTCAGCCCTTCAAGTGACTACCTTTAATTCTGCCAGCGCTTTCCGATCCAACCCGGTGTCGATGTAGCGCAAAAAGTAGGCCGCAATATGATCGCCGCCTTTCCGGGAATATACGCAGGTGCCATCTGACAGCTGAAATATCTCCGTTCCGAGTCCAATGATGTTGCCAAAAAAAACGGGGTTGGCGTCAAGGCATCGATTGTGAGCTGGCAACTATTTCAACGACTCACGTAGGTCATGTAAGAGCAGCACATGAACTGACCTTCTTCGTGTATCCACTGGTATTGCTGGCATTGTAGGCGTAGATGACCGATAGAGTACTTCCGAAAGTTCCGATCAGATACGAAGTTCCTGGGTGATCTCATCTCTATAAAAAGCACCAAAAAGTAAACAGGGCATGGTTCGAGTCTGAATGTCGATGTGACTCGGCAAGCAGAACATCCACTGCTTCCAGTACAGTGGAGGGCTCTGTTCACTGTCTAACATCCAGAGAGAAGATTCTGAGTGCGGTCGTAGGTGCAGCCGCGGCAATGGCAATGGCAACATACTGATGGGCCATGTTCGTCAGTCTGGCGACTTGTCTGCATAATTAATGGGGCAGTTTACCTCCCAGCTCAAAACCAAGTGTTAGACAGTCACGGTATGTGAGTAAACGAAACAACGGAGAACTGCCCACCAGGTCACTGAACTTACGGGACGGTGAAACTCACGAATTGGTTTCTCCCACATGGATGTCAAATCGAGTAAATAAAACACTGCGAGAGAAAAGGAATAAAGCCACAATAATTCACCTCTAGGAACTAACGGGCTACATAGCTTGTCCATACTCATGTGAACCCTGTTCCCCATGCCTCTGGTGCTGATGGTACGGATCCCCGTAAGATGCGTAGTCATAGCCATACGCTGGTTGCGCGTAGTGACTCGGATAGCCCTGCACATCACGAGTGACTCCCGCCACACCGTCGCTTGGTGGCCGTATTGCAGGGCTCGCCCTGCCTTGATACACATCATAAACGTCTGCGACGTAGTTCTCTGGCATCCCTGTGTGGCCGTATGCTCCCGTTTGCTGGTAAGAGATAGGAGCTGCGGTGGCAGGGAGGTTGACCTGGCTGCTATAGTCATCGTCGTAACCGTAGTGTTGGGGGGGCTGCTCATCGAAGGTAGCTGTGGAAGGGTTGTATTGCCCATATGCGCCTGGTGTCTGGTGAGAATACCCCCCATTGTACGCTGGCATGGATGGGTAATCAGAGTAGTCAACTCCTGCGGGATTTGAATGATAACTTGGCGCCACACTCTTGCTATCAGAAGCATAGTGGTAGTCCTGGGCGTAAGTGTTTGGGGATGGTCCTCGCTTGATTACGGACGTGGCGTCGTCGTCGTCGTCGTCGACAGAAAGGTTTGGAAGTGTGGGTTGTGGTAAGGGCTTGGCTATCATCTCACCCTTCTTGTTCTTGAGGTGAGAAAAGTCGCCCATAGCCTCCTTCCTAGCAAGCGCGGCAGCCTTAACTAACCGCTCCTTATTGCGGCGTTTGATGACCTCGGCAATGCGCTAAAGACTGCTCAGTTACAAGCAAAATGAACATAGTTGACGGCTCACCTTGTCAACTTTGTGGCAGACATATTCCTGAAAGGAAGAGGAAGTCAACTCATATATGTCGGGTGGCAAGCGAAGCTTACCTTCAGGTTTCCTTGAATGTAGCAAAGGAGGGGAATATAGCAGATGCCGGCGATAATTAACAAAAGAAGCGAGCCGGCAAAGATGACAAACGTGAAAAACGTTGAAACAGTCAGGGCAGACGTCGAGAGACTGTTTCCAGCGAAGTACTTCGATACGTCGTACCATGGACCATTGTTTCTCTTGGCCAGGAAAATACTGTAGAGAGTCAGGGCGTTGATTGTCTGCCGAGGACCATCAGACAGAAGCAGCCGCTTCCAACCTATACTGGGACGTCAGAGGTAATAGGATGACAACTATCCAAACGACTCGCTCTTGAACGTAAAGAAGATAAAGAAAGCAAAGTCATCCTTCTTCTTGGTGGAATTACTAATGTGGTCGAAGAAGCAGAAGTGGTCGTATGAACCTGCAACCGAATGCACTGAGTGACCGATAGTTTCTGCTAATGATGGACATACGGAGTGAATAATAGTGGTTTGCCATCACGTTCGTGAAAGCATACGAAATATCCCGACTGGCAATTATCTTTTTTGATTTGCGAGCTTCATATGCCAGCTACGGAGATGAGAACACGGGAGATTCGATCGAACACGTATACTTACCAGAAGGAAACCAAAGATGATACACCCTACGAACAACCACTTTCCGATATCAAAAGGGATATAGAAACAACCATCTTGACTTTGACAGTCATTGAAGATTTGATTTGACCATGTCGAGGTGGTCAACATAGTGGTTGCAGAAAAGATATCCGAGATATACACGAGAAATGATTTGAGAATGATGATGTAAAGCCACAAGTACCTAGATGTGTGCCAGGTTAGACATTGACCCCTACTGCGAACGGGAATAAAGAGGCATCTGGGCAAGTGTACCGTACTGTGGGATGGTGCACTATGGTGAACTTACTTTAACCGCATGAAGAATCCATTGTCAGTGAATTCCCGTGTGTCGATGAAGTCAAACTGCAAGGATAGTATTCA
The DNA here is from genome assembly GCA_038090735.1 of Xerocomellus amylosporus. Lineage (NCBI taxonomy): Eukaryota > Fungi > Basidiomycota > Agaricomycetes > Boletales > Boletaceae > Xerocomellus > Xerocomellus amylosporus. Next base: position 273,223 of record JBBPNE010000003.1, on the reverse strand, counting down.
CTCATGGTTTGGGAAGGGAAGTACGCCATGCTGTACCTTGTGGTCGGGAACGATTTCTCGTTTCCACGCAGGACCTGAACCCATTGTACGGAGATGGTATAGTCGATCAAGGAGCGATTACGACAGCGAGCGAGTTGTCGAGTATGGTGAGCAAGGATGGTTCGTGAGCGCGTGCGACACAGTCGCATACAGAACGGAACTGGGCGCGCTAGAAGGAGCGGACAATAAACGAGAGAACCGACCAATCGCTAAGGAATGTTGAGCACGCCGTGGGGGGAGTTGTGGGGGAGGTGGGGAGGAGAGGTGCAAGGGACGGGACAAAAAGGAAAGCCTGAGCTCAACCTGAGCTAGTATCGAGGTAACAAAAGACAGCCTCATTTATGTAATCAAGGACTTTCCCAAGTTACCCGCAACAATGACGACCGTACAGAAAATCAAAGTATGTCGCTCTTCTGCATATCCGATTCGTCTTGACGCACATCCGTCATCGCAAGGAAATCGAAGATGAGATGGTAATCTTGAGCAACTTCTTCCGGCCATAGCTTCATTCACCCCAGCCTGTAGGCCAGAAGTATGTTTGTGCAACAATGCTTGTCCTCTCCACTTGCCAAACATATTCAATCACTTAGCCCAAAAGAACAAGGCCACGAGCTACCACCTCGGTCAGCTCAAGGCCAAACTTGCAAAACTCAGGCGGGAGTTGATATCGCCCTCTGGAGGCGGAGGTGGAGGCGGAGGCATCGGCTTCGATGTAGCTCGGACGGGGGTGGCATCCGTTGGCTTCGTCGGTTTCCCGTCAGTCGGAAAGGTAAGTGGGAAGGACCCTGCTTTAATCCACCCCCATGCTGACCCATTCACAAGTCTACTCTCATGTCAAAACTCACGGGAACTCATTCAGAGGTCTCGGAGATCGACTTTACCACCCTTACCACCGTCCCCGGAACTCTAAAAGTGCACGGTGCTCCAATACAGATTCTAGATTTACGTGAGCACTCCATGTTTTCCGGAAAACTACACTCAGCACCTCTCAGCTGGTATTATCGACGGTGCAAACGACGGTCGTGGTAGAGGTCGTCAAGGCAAGTAAATTGTATGCACTTGTGATCTTTTTGCTGATGGCCCGATCGCCAGTGATCGCCGGTATGAAATGAGGCATATAACGACCCATTGAAGATTCATATCTCTTTTGGCAGTTGCTCGGACATGCAACCTTATCTTTATCGTGCTAGACGTCCTCAAACCTCTTGGAGACAAGAAGATCATCGAGGGCGAACTAGAAGCATTTGGTATCCGACTCAACAAAAAACCTCCCGCGGTCATAGTCCGCAAGAAAGACAAGGGCGGTGTCGCAATCACAAATACTGTGCCCCTCACAAACATTGATCATGATGAAATCAAAGCCGTGCTCAGCGAGTACAAGCTCAGTAACGCGGACGTCACCATACGGGAACCAAATTGCACCTCGGATGACTTGGTAGATGTGATCGAAGGCAACAGGCAAATTTCACCCCCTCCCTGTTGATATCAGCTTACATAGACGACAGAGTTTACATGCCCGCTGTATATGTAGGTTCATGCCATAACCATAGACCGAATCTTTGTGTTGACCCAAATTCGTAGGTTCTCAACAAAGTAAGCCGGTACTGCCACTCGAAAATTCGTTTGAACCCTTCACAGTCTCCTAGATAGATGCCATCTCGATAGAGGAACTTGATCTTCTGTAAGTGACCCCCCTCAACTTCCTCGTTTGACGTAATATTCAACATTATCCTCCAGATACAAGATTCCGCATAGCGTACCAATATCATCCAAGGAGTGGATGAACGTCGACGAATTGATTGAAAAGATGTGGGACTCTCTGGAGCTCGTCCGTGTTTACACAAAGCCGCGAGGGCAGTCGCCAGATTATTCTGCTCCAGTCGTCCTGCGTCGGGGAAGGTGCTCGGTCGAGGACTTCTGCAATGCCATTCACAAGGAGATCGCGAAACAGATGAAATAGTAAGTTTCAGCCTACGGCTTCCTCACAGCATCCTCCTGAACTACCCGTAGCGCCATTGTGTGGGGAGCCAGCGCAAAGCACGCGCGAGGGCAGAAAGTCGGTCTGGATCACATTTTGGAAGACGAAGACGGCAAGTCAAAGTGATTCTACTAACATTTCTTACGTTAACCGTCCCATGCAGTTGTCCACGTCTCAAAGCGGTAGATTAACAGACACATGTGTACTACTATGCTATTGCTTCAGGTATATCGTACCCAATCGGATGAAAGCCCACACCAGACCCAGCGCACAGTATACACTCGTCATCATCAGGGGAAGAAACTCAACCTGAGAATTTCCACCAAAAACCAATGGAAAGGCAAGAGTGAATGCAAGCAATGGAGCGAAGCCTAGCAAATATGCATTCTCTAACTGCTCCAGTATCACCCAAGGTAACGTAGTCGGGAACCTGACGAGACTTGAAAAGAATCCATCAGCAATTATGTGGGTTCACTCACTCGTAGACTTGTTTTCTTAATGGGCAGAGTACCATGACGCCCCAGATAAGAGAATAGACTGTCTTGACCAAAGTTTCTGTGCCAGAGTTAAGGCCATTGGTGCCGTTCACCGACAAAACTCACCGCTAGGTGTGAATAGCAAAGGGAACAGTGAAAATATTCCGGATATGCTCGCTATCATGTAAGTCTTGAAATGGGCGTAGTCATCTGCTGCAAGCAGACTGCAATCTATGAGTCTCAAGATATTTGAATTATCAGTGATCCATTAGGATGTTACCTGAGGGGAACAAGGACAAGGAGAATGGCCTTTTCATGGACATGCCAACCAAACATGTACGAAACATAGCCACACAACGTGAGCGCAGTCAGGAAGGACTTGTAGTTTGGTGTCTTCCACAACTTGACAAGGAAAATCTTTGGGCGTTGTCAGCTAAAACCGCTCATCCCGCATATTGCCTACCGTTTGGAAAACGATCGTGATCACGAATGTATGAATTGGCTTGACAGTCGGAAGGACGGCAAAGGTTGTATCACCAACAAGGCCGCGTGATGTAGACACCACCCCTTGTTGGTTTACTATAAAATCCGTGCCAAAACGCCTCGCCACTTCAGGTGTACAAGATCAGCACTGCAAACCAAACGAAGAAGAGAGACAAAGGCATACGCTGAAGAAGTACACGGTCAATCGCCGTCACCAAAGCCCATGCATTTGGAGCCCAGTAAGCATGGTTTAAACCACGAGTAAATGGGAAAAGACGAGACAGAAGTTGCGGCAATTGTCCCATCAAGACAAATGGTCCAAGCGAGGCTCCGAAAACCAAGATCACGGCATTTGCCAGCGAGATGAATTTTGTTGGGAGAATCTCGCCGGAAGGGGACATACAATGCGAACGCAAAAGATAGACAAAGTAAGCAGGCTGTCAAGTTATAAACGAGATAAACAAAGCAAAGCCAGAGAGCATACCGCAAGGTACATGTAGATGTGTTTGAAGTTGAGAAGCACAGCAAACAGTAGGCCACTTGCCAGCTTTCTGCCCTATAACACAGAACAAACTTGAGTATGTACAGCACCGCGACGGGAATGTTTCCCACCTCGCGCGCCATAAGAATTGACCAGAGCAGAATTCCAAACATGAAGCCATTGTATTGAAAGTGGATATGGTCGATAATCAGGAAACCTGGATGGAAAAAGAGCGAGGCGGAGAGGACACGTTGCCACGAAGGGTCAACTGCTCCACGAATGAATCTAAGTCACCAAGTTTAACTTTCCGCATCACTCCAAGGTTCTATAAGTCACGGACCTAAGCAACGCTGCTCCGAGGACAATCTCAGTCAATATTACGGTGCTTCGCTGGTATGCGACAACAGACCACGCGTCGTAGTTCAGGTTATAAAGGTCTACTATCTGGGGATCAATGAATGAAGCCGGAATTGACAAGAACTTTTCAAAATAAGCAAAGAATGGAGGGTAGTCGAGCGCTGTAGAGCACGAATCAATATTTTTGTGAACACAAGTAAAAAGGCGTCTCACTCCATTGCGATGTGGTCTGCCGGACTGGTCAATTTGGAACGATAACTAGTGATACGTGATCGCGTACATCATAATACCATTGGGAGATGGGGAGCGAGTAGGTGATTGCAAGCCAGTTGCGGTGCACCTCGAAATCTGTGGAACGACTGCACTGTACCTTAGTGTAAGGTCCACAGACATGCGTGATCCAAGCTCACTAGGAGGGGAAGAGAAGTAGTTTGACAGCAGTCGAGAATAGGAACATGTCGACCTCGGAGCGCGTTACAAGTTGCGAGCCATTCAACCAGAGAGTCCGGTGGTACCAAGGAAGTATCTTGGGTTGTTCCAGTGTCTTGTCTCCTGGTATCGTTGGCTGCCGCGCATGCCCTGGCGAGGATGGTAAGGAGTTGGACATGGGCTGTATAGTACCAGGTTGTACTACGTTGGCGAGGACCGACTCGGAGTTAGTCTAAGGGAATTTGTCAACCAATCAAACTACACACTGGACCTCCTTCAACCGGTCAACTTCGAAAAGCACAGTTCGACTCGGACTCGAGTCTCCTACTGCCGTATTGCTATGAGTAACAAATCTGCGACTGCTGACGCGACGGCGCAAGCAGCCTCGAGGTGTGTGGCTATTTAACGCGGTGACCCTTCGACATGAATCACATACATTTAGGGGAGTTCTCATCAAGTTGTTGCTCTTCGCAGCCACGCTCGCAATTCTACCGATTTCCTCCTACTTCATTTCGCTCAGGTACATGTGGGGAGGTGCAGTGTTACTACCAACCTTGCTTGAACACTGCTTACTGTACGCTTTGCAGGTAACCATAATTATGCCGCCATAACCGCCATCTGCGCCGCAAACATCGTGCTTGGGGCTTACATAGTTACCTCCATCCTAGAAGACAGAAAGTCCTTGGAGGAAACCGAAGGAAAAGAACTGGCAGAAGCAAGGAAGCATCGTTAACCGTTAACCGTTCACTTGTCTTACCCGTTGTCTCGTTTCGAGTAAACTAGGGTCGATGTAATTCACGCCTGATTCTGGAACCTTGACGTGAGTCCATGTTGAAGGAAGCACCCGATTCTTACCATAGTGCGAAAGGACAGGTGAGTGCCTATCCTTTATCTCTGACGACGTCTTCGTACAGTTTGAAGGCATTGGTACGACAACTATGTCACTGTCTTTTCCAGAATTCTGACAAACAGTGGAAAAAGAAATGTTCGCCACACCGAATGTACACACATCTTCCCCCGAAGCTGATGACGGTGCCATTCGCTAAACCGACGCCGACACAGCTCTTGCGGGACTCTCTGCGGTGAAGAAGGGCTATATCGAGGATCCGTTTATTACGCATCTCTTTCCCTGTGCTTAGTTCCAACCTGCCCGTCCTCCCTTGATTCACATCGGAACTTATGTTCGTTCCAAGTCTATCGATGCGCTCGTTGAACAATGGCTGGAGTTCTGTGAGCAACAGGACACGGTATGCCGGATCATAAGTTGCGGAGAAATACAAGGTTCTGGCGTATGAACATGAGCGTGCGTTCCTCGTCCTTGAGTTTACTTTGAGTTATGATGGTGACTTTCAGTAGTTTCACCTCCACTCACGAAGGGAGTATTCGTATTTTTGGAGCGATCGTGTACGATGTTTGAACTCCAAGACGCCTTTGGCCAAGCCATGCTAAACAACTTGCGGGTATTTCTACCTCGTTCCCCTTCGTCCCCCTTCGTTGCTTTCACCTTGATTGTGATCTCAGTCAAGGAATGTGTCCTTGTCGGGGCCGCCCCGTACACCACGATCGATTCCCTCCATGAACGTTTCACTCGGGCGGGTTCACGTTCTCCTATGCACTGATATTGACCGAGGTACGCGATAAATACATCAATCACTCTGAGGTCGAGCGGTAAGTTCTTTGCCACGCGGGTCTGAGCGTGCGTTCCTGCTCGTCATCTGACACCTCTGGCACGCATGATATCGATATCCTACCTCGAATTGCTTTGATCAAGTCGAGGAACTGGATCTAGTGCCAAAATATTCATACCGACAGAAAAGTCAAGTCCCTAACATCGCGGAATGCAGGCAAGTAGTGTTCAGGAAGCTGACTAGTAAATCCTACATACACACGATAGTGAGTGTTCACTCGTACGATATTGATGATGGTATTCAGGTGTCGCGATGTGATTGATAGCATGTAATGATAGTACAGGATGATAATGATGTAGCAAATCTACGGACAGAATGCGGTGGAGTATATATATGAGGTAGCGCTTGTCAATGAACGAAAGAAACCATGAAAATGAGCTTAGAAGTCCTCGTCTAACGAACTGTTCACCGCCGTTGTCGTCAGTTCGAGAGAATAAGTGCACCAATCAATACACTCACAAGACCTTGCCAGTGACCGTTTCACTCTTTTGGCTGTTGTGATTCACGTTTGCTTTCGAGTAATCGGATACTCGCTTCTCAAAGAAGTTGGTCTTGCCTTGCAGGGAAATCATATCCATGAAGTCGAACGGGTTTGTAGCATTGTATACCTTCTCGTTCCCCAACGAAACCAAGAGGCGATCAGCGACAAATTCAATGTATCGGCACATGAGCTTGGCATTCATTCCGATCAAAGCAACAGGCAATGCATCTAAGAACGGAGCTCAGTATCCAGCATATTGTGGATATCAAATGTCTTACCGGTTAGGAAATCCTGCTCGATCGTGACAGCCTCAGTAATAATTCGCTTGACAACGTCTGGATGGGGGCGCCGCTTGAGGTGGCTGAACAGCAAGCACGCGAAGTCGGTATGCATCCCCTCGTCACGGCTAATGAGCTCATTGGAGAATGTGAGACCAGGCATTAGGCCGCGCTTCTTCATCCAGAATATGGAAGCAAAGGAACCGGAAAAGAAAATACCCTCGACTGCGGCAAAAGCAACCAAGCGCTCAGCGAAAGTCGAGCGTTGATCCGAAATCCATCGGAGAGCCCAGTCAGCTTTACGCTTGACACAAGGAATGGTATCCATAGCGTCGAAAAGGTATTCGCGCTGCGCGGGATCTTTGATGTAGGCATCGATGAGAAGAGAGTACGTCTCGGAATGGATGTTCTCCATCATGATCTGGAAACCGTAGAAACAACGGGCCTCGGCAGCTTGAACCTCGTTCGAGAATCGCTCAATGAGATTCTCGTTGACGATGCCGTCTGAAGCGGCAAAAAACGCGAGTACGTGGGAGATGAAGTGGCGTTCGTTGTCGTTCAAACGCGTGTTCCAGTCATGAAGGTCCTTTGACAGGTCCATCTCCTCCGCGGTCCAAAAGGATGCTTCCGCCTTCTTGTACATTTGCCATATCTGATTGGACATAAATTCGCGTCCATGAAATACTAAAGGGATACTAACCTCGTGATACTGTATAGGGAAGAGAACAAATCGACGTCTGGACTCTTTCAAGAGAGGTTCTTCGCCTGCACAAAGAATGAATGACACGTAGATGCGGCGCGTGGGAAGACCTACATTCTGGAAGATCAACTTCACCGACGAACTTTTTACGAAGCACTTCAAATTCGTCTTCCTCCGAGTCGAACTCGTTAATCAAGGAATCTGGAGAGACGGAGCGCTTCTTGTCATCGAGCAAAGGCTCCTTTGGGAAGGGTGGCTTGGAAGGGGTGTCTAATGAGAAGGCGGCAATCGCTTCTGCGGCCTGGAATAAAGGTTAGACACGACGGAAGGGAGCGAGTTGGACACACCGCACCTTCTTACTAGGGGTAAGAGAGGGAGATGGTACACGGGGAGGGGCGAGTGTAGCAGCCATAGAGAATGTTAGATTGAAAGAATATACAAGTAATGGGAGTCGTAGCGGCTTGGGTAGGATGTACGCTGGTTTTTATGGTGTTTGAAGCGTTGCGCGTATTTGGCTCCGTTCAACATTACGCGACGCGTTATTGTGACATGTTGTGTACTTTTGACTCGCTTTGGCACAATGGACACGCTTGGCTTAGACACCCCTGTCCACACCAAGTCACGTGATTATCAAAATTTGTCACTTGCTCATAACGCATCTTGTCTCAAGTATGGTGAGTGTATGATCAGATCCATTTACAACGAGCCTCATCCCTCTTCCCTCAGCTAAGGCGACAAGCCCGCGAGCGCAGGCAATATATATACGAAAAATCCTTGGAGGCACAAGAACGCCAGACCTATGGGCGCAAGCGTCAGCTCAAGGATGCCCTTGCGTCGGGAAAGCCCCTTCCGACAGAACTCAAAAAGGATGCGAAGGATATAGGGAAAGACCTCGCGTTCGATGAAGCACAGGAAGGTGAGCATCACCATGACACAGTGCTTGGCACGTGTTAATTGGACCACGGAGATCATAGAGCCTTCGACACATATCGATAACGAGTACTCTCGCGCTGGTGTAAATGATCCCAAGATCATGATAACCACTTCGAGAGATCCAAGTTCAAAACTCCTTCAATTCGCAAAGGTACTGGTCAGCTTGATTCCGTGCAGCGACCGTATCATGACCATTACGTAGGAAATGCGACTGGTGTTTCCCAATTCGCATCGAATAAATCGCGGAAATTATGTCGTCAAGGAACTAGCAGACGCGTGTCGCGCCAACGATATAACCGACCTTATTGTTTTGCACGAACACCGGGGTATCCCAGGTGGGCAGCAACCTAGTGGTGTTCCGATTGGTCAATTCATCCTTTTCAGATGCATTGATCGTTTCCCACTTTCCACATGGTCCAACGGTTCATTTCACACTTCAAAACGTCGCCCTTCGTCATGATATCGGCTCCTATAGGTCTTCCACCGTATCAGAACAATACCCACACCTTATATTTGAACAATTCACCTCGAAGCTCGGGATGCGGATAAGGGATGTACTCAAGTTCTTGTTTCCCGTGCCCAAGGAGGATAGCAAACGTGTCATGACGTTTGCAAATGAAGATGACTTCATAGCATTCCGGTACGCATTTGATACTACCTGAAATTTTGAGACCTGATTCACTACTGGATAGACATCATGTATTTGTCAAAATTCCTGGCGACGTTCAGCTTGCCGAGGTTGGACCTCGTTTTCAAATGAAACGTATGTTTTCGCGGTTGTTTGTCTTGTGCACTCAATAACAGTCTCATCAGCGTATGAAATAAAGCAAGGTACCATTGAACAGGCAGAGGCAGAAAAAGAATGGGTTCTTGCCCATTATTCCAGGACCGCGAAGAAACGGAGACTGTTGACCACTGGTAGCGAACCAGGGGAAGACTCTACCAAGCGTCAAAAACGATAAATGATTTGATATCCACATTTCTTATTGTCAATCCAACTCGTCGTGTTCACCACGTCCTCTGGATGACTGGGCTCGACATTTTGTGTACTATTAACACAAGTGTGCTGATTCGCCTCTCCTCTATTGTACACCCACCCCATCTTGTCAATCAACCAATAGTGACTGGTCGACCTTCGCGAAACCTTCGAATAAGGAACCAAATGCATCGATGGCGTGATTAACATCTTGCGAGCCCGCCGTCTCCCTTATGGAATGCATGGATAACATGGCATTGCCAACATCCACGGTGCGAATCCCGAGTTTTGAGAGCATTGGACCGACAGTAGATCCACAAGACCTAAAAGGGTGTTCCAGTGACATCCAGCACTTGCGGGTAAGCACCAACTTACATATCATTGCGAACCTCAAACTCCTGCACTTTCCCACCCCTGCGTTCAACGAGCTTTTTGAAAAGGAACGTACCAACAGCGTCAGAAGCGTAGCGTTGCCGAGCATTAGTCTTAATAACCATCCCTCCATTAATTTGAGGCCTGTGATTGTCTTCGTGTTTGGAAGTGTAGTTGGGGTGGACCGCATGACCCATGTCCGCCGACACGAGGAAAGACCGAGCGATTGATTGGGAATGAAGAGCTGGCGAAGGAGAGAGCCTTTCAAGGAGCGACGGGATCAGGGATGACTCGGCACCAGTGGTCGACACGCTGCCAATTTCTTCGTGGTTGAACAGTGCGATACAATTCACGTTGCCTTGGAGGTCAAGGAAGCTAGGATCTTCGACGTGACCTGCCAATGCTTCTACAGCGCAGAACCTTGGTCTGTCGGCAGCTATGCAAATCAAGAGGTAATGGCACAACTTACGATGAGAACTGGTTGTCCAAGCGTGGACTAAATATAAACTCGTTGTTGACGCCTCCTAAGACGGAGGGCTGGGTGTCGTACAGGTGCCTGACAGAAAGGCTTAGTGGCGAACTCTAAAACAACGGCACACATACAATTCGAAGTCATGGATCTCCTCCGGGGCAACGGAAAGTTCATCGGCGAGAATCGATAAAAGTGCCGGATGATGATTCTCTTGAATGCTAGTTGCAAAGGAGTTGCACGAGTTCTTAGTCTCTGTGTTGAGTTGATCCTCGATCAGGCCGAGAATCGGGACGAATTCGGATTCCTCATTAAACTTGAAAGCGGAGCCGACGGTCCGGTCAACTGAAAGCAATGAGTAATTGTATGTGCAAGTATAAGGGATATTTACGGTGAATAGCTAAGGTCGGAATGCGCAGAAGAGGCCTATCAACCTTGATGAATTTTGACTGGAAAGACCCGTCTCGGTGGGCGACGATAACCCGTCCTGCCAGAGACAGATCACGGTCGAACCACGAGTGCCAGATTCCTCCGCCGTAAGTTTCAACGCCAACTTGGAGATATCCAACGTTGCTCTTCTTTGATACCGGACGAACCTGGTGCAAGGGATGTTTTACAGCTAGAGCTGGTACTTTATAAAACTCACGCGCAAGTTGGGACTGTCTACGTGGGTCGCCACAATGGAGACACCCGTGCCTGGCCTCCAGTTCGGAGGAATGGTGAATGCGAGCAGGGAAGACTGGTTTCTGGGTGTACATGAGATGAGCCGAACAAGGAGTTGGATCGTAATACCGCGTGAAGTAGTACTTTCCCCGGGGTTCAATGTGCTTTTCCCAGTGATCGGTCTCACTGACCTGGGTACACCGATGGTAGCTGATTGCATCGGAGCAAAGTGCGACAAACCTTTCGGAACCCAGCTGCTTCTAGTCGCGCGACGGCATTCTGAATAGCATGGAAAGGGGTTGGCGAGGCATTGATGAAAGTCAAGAAACGCTTTGTAGCTTCCGGGGCTGTTGGATATAACATCATGACCTGGGCGATGGGGAGAGCAGCGATAGCTCTCGGTACCCAATCGGTACCAGACGTTTTGGTCTACGCCCCTGACGGCGTCGGGACTCGGAATCTTAATCCGGAGAATCACCCAGTGAGCTCTTTTCAAAAACCTCGGTCATGGTCCAGAGCTACCTCCGGCACGGCCCAACACAGGTACCACGCCATCCAGGCTCTGAACCGTTCTTTTCTGTTGTCTGATCCACCACGCAGGCCTTCGGTCTGATTTGCAGCGTCTCATCGAATTCCTTGTACGATGGCAAGCTTGCATATGTCCCCGCTTTGGAAGACGTTCTTGTCTGGGACATGAAGAAAGGGCACATGGTCGTTCAAATTGCCTGTCTGTCTTTTTCGAATCACCCTCACAATCGTTACAGCTTGCGATGTGGCATGAAACCGGCCACAGAGCGGAAGTCACCTGCATTCAACACTCCCCTCAGCAAAATATCTTCGCCGTCGGATATGCAGATGGTTCAGTGCGGTTATGGGACAGTATCCTTGGCTCAGTTCGAGCAACGTTCAATGGCCATCGAAAAGCTATAACGGCGCTCGCATTCGACGCACAAGGCGTAAGGCTCGCGTCTGGTTCGCAAGATACAGACCTGATTGTGTGGGACCTCGTTGCGGAGGTTGGCCTCTATCGGTAACCAACCAGAGAACTTTGTTTTGGGTTTTTGTCACTTACATATCACATCTCAGGCTTCGGGGACACCGTGATCGGATTACTAGCATCCGCTTCTTGCCCCCTTCGGACCAACCTTCAACCTCCACAGGGTCTTCGAACGGCTTCCTTATATCCACCTCAAAAGATACACTGTTGAAGCTATGGGATCTCTCCACCCAACATTGCGTGCAGACTGTCGTCGCGCATCGTTCAGAAGTATGGTCAATGGATCTCAGTCCCCAGCAGAATCTCATCTTCACCGGGAGCGGAGAAGGAGACCTAAAGGCATGGAAGATAGATTACGACGCCGTCGCAGCAGGTTTGAAGACAACAGAATCTGGAGAAGTATGCTGCACCCAAGCTGTTTATAGATGGGTGACTTACGAGAACTTACTTCCGCCCCAATAGATCGACAAAATGATCAAAGCGGTCGCTACACTCCCTCTTTCGTCGCGTCATCGTGTTTCTCAAATCTTATTCCACGACTCGCAGCCCTATGTTGCTGTCCAGTCACATGATAGATCTATCGAAGTTTTTCGTATACGGACGGAAGATGAGGCCCGGAAGAAACAGGCGCGGCGCCGCAAACGTGCGAAAGAAAAGGAAGAAAAATCCAAGCCAAAGGAAAAAGACTTCGTTGACAGAACGGATGATGATGAAATGGGCGCAGGTGAAGTTGGCCTCGTCGACTTATTCACACCTTATTTGGTTATTCGAGCGAGTGGAAAAGTTAGATCATTCGACTTTAGTACCAAAGATACCGCTGGCCATAAAGCAAGGGCCCAGGTCAGTTGTCTACTCAGACGAGATTCGCATTCGCTCACATAACATCCAGATCCTTTTAGCACTTGCGTCGAATGCGTTAGAAGTTTATGATATTCCACCACCCCCAAAATCAAAAGATCAAGTTCCTGAAGCTGGTCGAATTTATTCACTCGATATACCGGGACATCGAACGGATGTGCGGACACTTTGTCTGAGTTCTGACGACCAGCTTTTAGCTTCTGCATCTAACGGTGGGCATGTTGGTAGACCGGTCAGCATACCTCTCATGTTTCCCCCAGGAACACTTAAATTGTGGAACGTGAAGACAATGGCATGCGCCCGGACTATGGATTGTGGCTACGCTGTTTGTAGCACTTTCTTGCCAGGTGATAGACAGGTTCGTATGGTTACTCAGATGTGTCCGTCGTTTGCCTCATGCTCCAAATAGCTTGCTGTTGGTACAAAGTCAGGCGAAATTCTGATCTACGACGTGGCCTCTTCCGCTCTCATTGATACAGTCAAAGCTCATTCCTCGACTGTATGGTCAATACATCTCAGACCGGACGGGAAAGTACTTGCCAGTGGCAGCGCCGACAAAGAAGTCAAATTTTGGGATCTTGAGCACGACGCAACACACGAGGAGGTCTTGCAGTTTTTCTTAGGCCTAGCTGCCATGTTAACGTCACTATTCTTGTAGAGTCATCCCAAGAAATCACTGGGGCTTGTACATACGCGCACCCTCAAGATGTCTGACGATGTACTGTCTCTGAGATACAGTCCGAATGGCAAACTCCTGGCTGTATCTCTCCTGGATTCCACTGTCAAAATCTTCTATCAAGATACCCTCAAGTTCTTCCTCTCGTTATACGGACACAAGGTAAATCTTGGTTATTGTTCGAATTCAAGCAAGCATGACTTACATTTTTTTAATCAGTTGCCCGTCCTTGCGATGGATATCTCAGATGACTCGAAATTAATCGTGACGTGTTCTGCCGACAAGAATGTCAAAATATGGGGCCTTGATTTTGGAGACTGTCACAAATCAATCTTTGCTCACGAGGATAGCGTCACGCAGGTTCTATTCGAGAAAAAATCCCACTACTTTTGGACAGTAGGTAAAGATAATGTGCTGAAATATTGGGATGGCGACAAGGTTGTTCCATTTATACTTCTCTCCCTCACATACTGAGTCGCGATTGAAGTTCGAAAACATTCAGAAACTCGAGGGACATCACAACGAGATCTGGGCTCTCGCAGTCAGCCACTACGGTAACTTCGTCGTGACGGGGTCTCATGATAAGTCCATCCGTATCTGGGAGAAGCTGGACGAACCAGTACGGTGTTTTGTCTCCTCGTTGGTTGCGTCGGCTGACGACCTTGCAGCTTTTCCTTGAAGAAGAACGCGAACGTGAATTAGAGCATCTCTATGAAAACGACCTAGCGGAGACCCTGAACCAACCTGACGGTACGATTGGGCAAGGAGAAAACACTGATGGTGAACCTTCTGCCGAAGTAGCTGTGGTGACCAAGCAGACTACGGAAACACTCATGGCTGGGGAGCGTATAATAGAAGCTCTCGATCTCGCGGACAACGAGCGGGCTGCTCTCCGAGACTTTGAAGATCAAAAGGCCCGAGTAGGCACCTTAGAAGCAGCAGGTCTGGAGCCGCCGCCTCGCAACCCCATTCTTGCGGCACTGGATTTAGACCCAGATGGTTACGTCCTAAGGGTTGTGGAAAAGATTCCCCGCACTGCGTTATACGACGCTTTGCTGGTACTACCATTTGGCAAGGTGTTGTCGTTGATGCAATACCTAGATATGTGGGCTAAAAAGGTGTGTTTCCATCGTGCTTGAGTGACTTGCTGTGCTTAGCCCGGTTCAACTCTAATAACAGGGCTGGAATATTGCACTCGTTTCATATATTACATTCTTCCTCCTCAAGACCCATCATCACCAGATCGTGGCTAATCGCATCATGCGAACAACGCTAATTCCGATGAGAATTCACCTGAGAAATGCTCTGAGACGGGAGAAAGATACGGTTGGGTACAACCTAGCCGCCTTGCAATACCTCCGCCGCAAAAGTGAAGCGGAGAGAACCGCACTTTTATTCGAGGAGGACTTTGACGAATCGAAATTGCGCGAGACGATCACCGAGGCCAAAAAGAGAAAGCGGGTGAGCATCAAAACTTGATACCCTTTGCACGCGACGAGGTCCATTATGCACTCATGTATGATGTATGTGGACTACAAATCTAGAATTACATCGTTACATTGACTTTAGGGCCCCAAAGGGCCTCACTCCTGGCAAGTTTGGTGTTTCAGTCGTTACTGATGTGATTCTAGAAACACCTGCACCTACCACTTTGTAGGATCAGATGCCTCGCGCATCTGCACATTCAAGACGCCCTTGCTTAGTGGTGCCAATTCTTCGAAGGCAGCTTGAGTGAGGTCAACATGCTTGGACCCCTTTTCGCATCCGGCGCAAGTGTCCACCACTCTGACGAATATGCAGTTGGTGGAGTCTTTACAGACTAAAACGGGTTGGCAAGATTACAATTGACAGAAAAATATCGCCTACGTTCAATAAATTTGAAGCACTTGGGCTTTTTTGACCACCCGTCTAGAGTGAGAGCTGCAACAAAGGATTTGTCCTTTCAGGTAGATCTACGAGTGAGTAACGAAGGCCGAACGAAGGTAAGCTATACAGTACCGTGGGTGCCCATGTTGACTCAGTCCAGCAACTTGGGTTGAGAAGATCATGACCAGTATACCTGAATGTTCCAGAAATTAGGCACAATATAGTTGGCGAACAAACGTATCAAACCAAGTGATGATAACATCCTCAGCTTTTCCAATGGCGATGATGCCCTTCGTAAACTCGGCTAAGGATTCCCCAACAGATCTGAAGAGGTTCTTCATGGAAGAATGCCGGGTATTTGGGCCCGACGGGCGCTTGAGTGCGCCGCTGGAGCTTTTACCAGAAGGGGTCGCCGAGGTCATCCCAAGAAACGGTTTGGACGAGCGGCGGTACTTGTAACGCAGGTTCGTAACTTTGACGGATTCCCAACCATCTCGAGGATCAAATTGGTAAGATTCTGTTAAGGAGTGTGAGTTGCCTGGCGTGACTGTTGTTCGAGTGGTGTTCGTGGCTGCTCCACCGACCAGCGGGGGCAGGAGGAGAGCAAGATAAGTGGCGAGAACACCAGGAGAGAAGTGCATGGTGAAATTAAGTGTTGTACAAGTGGCGACGGGTTCAAGTATATTGACGAAAGTGGCAGTTGGACGCGTCGCGTCTAGATCACGTGAAGTTGATTTTCTGACCAAGCAGCCGGTTAATTCGGCGAGGATCTTTGTCAAGTCGCAGTCAACTGAGCGCTCTGAGTCACTGTCAGAATCGCTCACCGTCGGAACATGCCAGTAGAACGCGGCATCGCATTGAATGCCTCGCGGCGGCAATTTCGCAAGGTGTCCACCGAGGAAGAGATAGAACTTAAACGCGCTCGCGGCGAAATATCCTGTGCAGAGTGTAGAAGGTTCTCTCTCTTGTATTGCTTGCTCTTGACTCTCATCATTCCGTTATAGATTGAAGCTCAAATGCGATAAGAAATTACCGTGTGGCTCTTGCGTCCGCAGGGGTTGCCCCGCGATATGTCCCAATGGTTTGTTGCCTGTCATTTCCGGCGACTGACTCGGACTTCTTAATGCCACTTGTAACAGGAAGCTTATCGACTGGCCAGGGAACTCGGTGTGTGCCTACGGACATACTGACGTATATTAGGCTCACCTAACGCCGGTATCAGATTCGTCCTTGCTGACACAGAACAATTGCATCGTAAGATTGCGGAGATGGGTCACCGAATACGTTCCCTCGAAGATGCCTTGGCTATATTTCAAGCAGGAGCTTCGAGCGATGTCCACCCTTTGTTGACTGAGGAGTTGTTGGGCCTCAAATATGGACTTGAGGCACCCCCTCGCGAAGCTTCGGAGGATCAGCAAGCTGTCCCGATAGATGGATTGGGGACCCTCACTATCACGGAACGGGGAGATTCTCATTATTTTGGTCGTACAGCGGGTTCCGAGGTGAACTTCTCATGATGGCCTCTTAAGGCCAGCACGCTGATAACGGTTCGGTCGTACAGACCCTCTTTTTGGTTGGTGGTGTTTGGTCTTGGTGCACCATACCCTGACATATTGCATAGGCCGGCGCAGAACTGAGCGGCACGGACTCAGGACCTTCTTCTGCTCCGATTGACAATCTACCTCAGGTTTCGTCCGAGATTACCCGCTTGGCATCAATTCTCCCTTTCAACATTGCAGGTATCAGTGATGACGGCAAGCGGACTGACCTCATGGACGCGTTGCTCGATCTCCTCCCCGAGTATCCGCGTGCTACTACCCTCTGCGAGACTTACCTAGAAAATTCCGCATGGGTTTTTCGGCCAATTAGCCGTGAAGAACTCATTGATGAGACGTTGGCCCCCGTCTATGCTTTTGCGCAGGGCAGAAAAAACGAAGTTTCAGAGGCTGCGGGAGAAATTTCTCCGCACACTCTGGCTGTCTTGTATATGGTCTTTGCCCACGGCGCGCTCACGGACCTCACGCTCCCTCCTTACAACATTGAAGCTGAAAATTGTTTCCACCTGGGTCGCTTGGCGTTGTCGTTGCACCCAGTTTATGATTTACCAACTACTCAAACTTTGCAAGCTTTATGTCTAATGGCATTCTACTACGGAAACCACGGGAGGCATCCCACACTCGACAGTGCATGGTCGATTTTGGCACTCGCGAATAAGCTTGCACAGAGCGTAAGTCCTCGGTGTAATTGTCGGGTAACACTAATTTATTTTGGTAGATTGGCCTACGTATGTCCGATGTAGTTGAAGTTGAATAAACTCTTATCGGTACCTAGATCGCGATCCTGCACGCTTTAACATGATCCCGAAGGCAATTCAACGACGTCGGTCCCTCTTTTGGGAACTTTTATCGGCCGATATGTTTCATGTGAGTGTTCCAATGGTCGGTTTGCTCGCGCATACCCACTCGAACAGAGCATGACTCTTGGGCGTCCGCCGTCAATCAGTCTGCCGTACGTTGACTGTGAATTTCCGGAAGATGAGACAGCAACTATCAACGACAAGGGAGAAGTAGAGATGGGCTGTAAGGCTTTATCTGCGTCATCTGTGTCCCCCGTTGAATCAGGTTTCCAGTTTTCCGTTGGAAGTACTCTTTCACAAAAGAAGTATTCATACCGGTGGTCGAGCTGACTCTCAATGTGACACCACCGACCTACGAAACCATTTTAGAACTTGATCGGAAAGTTCGGGAGAAAATCCTCCCTCCTGCATTGAATTTATACCGCTCCAGCTCTACCGACGAATACACTACACCGACTTCATATGCCCGGGGTCGGATGTTATTCCATTTTAGGACTACCAGTGCGCTTTCTAACCTCAACGTGGATTTCTTCAACTCACCATGCGTCTCAGCAATGCTGTACATACACCGCAGCTTCTTCGCCCAGGCTATGCTGGATTTTCCTTCTAATCCACTTCGTAGCCCCTTCGCACCCT
Organism: Xerocomellus amylosporus; assembly: GCA_038090735.1. Taxonomy (NCBI): domain Eukaryota; kingdom Fungi; phylum Basidiomycota; class Agaricomycetes; order Boletales; family Boletaceae; genus Xerocomellus; species Xerocomellus amylosporus. The sequence continues at coordinate 255,031 of JBBPNE010000003.1, read as the reverse complement.
CTTTTCTTGCTGCCTACCGATGCGCTTCGGCAACCATAAAGACCACTACAATGAATTTCCAGAAATATCCGGAATTGTTTACTCGCTTTTGGACGATCTGGAGTCATCTATTGTCCGCTGCAGTTAGTTCGACCACTCGTGGCCTTGCATGAGCTCATATCATGTTACCAGATTATCGTCGGAACCATCGCTACGAGGGCACCGTCTTCTACGATGGCACCTGCTGCACAGCTAGAACTCGACCTGGCACTGAACATGTTCAGGAGCGGTGCGGTTATATCTCCTCGCGCAAAAAGCGGATTGGTAGGTTATGATCCTGTCTCCATGCAATGTGCCAGTGAATGGCTGTAATTCAGGCCGTTTTAATGCACCTTAAAGCCAAGGCTCAACAAGCACAAGGGCGATTACCTACTAACAAAACCACTTCTCTTGGCAGCATTCCTGCTGCCCTACTTCCAGAGACTGGTGTTGATGAACTTGCAGTGTTCGGGGGCCAGACACAAATCCTAGTCAGCAAAATTCTCTCTCAGCAGAGTCGTAAAAATGTTCAGAGCTCGTCGCCTTCTATATCGGCAAGTTCACCAAGCTCACTATCGACCATTTCGGAGGAGAGTCACACCCATTCGGATCCCGTACCTGACGTTCATCCATCACTTGTTGAATACCTGTCGATGCTACCGTCTCCCACAATACCCAGTCCAACAGCGATCAGTACCAGCTCTATACCCACCCAATTCCATTTCAACCAAAACCCTGTTTTCCTGCCTGGTACGTTCACTGGTGTCTTACCTGCCATGACGTCCGGATTGTTGTCGCAACAGACTTTTACGCCGACACCATTACCCTCGGCTTTTGACGAGCAACTCATGGGAAACTTCACCGATGCAGACTTTTTTGGGTCACTTTCGCCCACGGAGGCGGTCGGTAACAGCTTCGATAATTTAGAACTTTTCATTCCTGGCGAGTCGGGCATAGACGAGAGGTGGGTGACCTTGATGCAGGACGTGTTGAATCCGCCAGTTTCACGAAATAGTTCCGCGTGATTTGGAGGTTAGACTGGGCATACGTATGGTCATGTAACTGGCTCTGTTTCTATCACGCTTGTATATTATTGCATTGCTATAAAGTATATCTCATGTAATCCCATTCTAACCCTTCGATCATTGATTACTTTGATGAATGATCAATGGAGATTAGCCTTCGGCGCGACTTCGCGAATGATCCGCAGATGAAACTTCTGCACACGACGCAGGGTCGATACAGTTTGCGCCAGACGAGGAGAATTGTTGGGGTCATCACTTCCGACGACCCGAGTAGAGATCTAGAAAAGAAACCTTATCTTCCCAACCAAATCCGATACGTTTCATTTTACCAATTCTTGCTATTAAGACGGCGCAGACTTCGGAGAGCGTGTCGATAGCCAAGTCCGGGACAACCTCGCTCACAACAAAAAGCTGAGAGCAAGGGGACTCAGAAAGTGGAAGCATGCGAATGGACATGGTCTGACGAGACAAGGCACTTGCAATGGAGAAAAGATGGCAAAGTGGGTTGAATGCGGAGGATGGGATGGGGTGTGTTAGGGATGGTTGAAACGTCGTTGGGGGATTGTATCTAGGGACATTAGTATGAGAGACCTGTAGCGGAATTATATATCTTCCCCACCTGGTACACATTATGAATACATTGCATTCCTTCACCGGAACGTTATAGCCTTCAAAAACGCGAGCAAATCGAAGAAGACCGCGCCCATTGCTCGTTGTGCACTCGGGAAAAATTACCACCGGTCGTTCTGCAGACTTTCGGATGTCTTCAAGAGAGGTGTAGGAACCTGACGAAGGCGACTGGGGAGTACTGCCGGTGGCTTGAACCATCGATAACAAAGACACTCGGCGGAAGCCGCGGATGGGTAGGCGTGGGCTGATAGCCCGAGTCGGGGTAGATATCGCGGCGGAGCCAGTGCCCGTCTTTCGACCAGGTGTGTATGATATGGTCACCCCGTCAGGAGCAGAGGATATTGGTGGTTTTGTCTCATCGGCAACGGGAAGGATAAAAATGGGGTTGAACCTGTAATGAAGTTTAGGTCCGACTTTCCCAAGCCCAGCATTTCATGTACCGATACGAGAGCCACAAGATATCGATCCAGGAGCTCCAATTAGACACAATAATGTCACCAGCCTTTGGACTCCAATTAGTATCCGACAATTTCCTGGGAAAGGCTTTAACAAATAGCAAGCGTCCGATGATGAGAAAGAGACAAACCCTCGCCTGCGAGCTACCTGCTCTTCTGGAATCCACAGAAAACCGAGCACATAAAGGGCAAGCCGGCTTAGGGTTACCGTACTTGCCCCTTCGATGAGGCGATGAAGGAGGGGAACCGGCGTCTGATTTTCTAACTTTGAGACGAGAGAACTGAGTACGGGATCGCAGACTCACGAGAAGTGTGCATAATACATTCACTAGGATGAAATGCAGGACGGCGATCACGATGACCATCACAAACCGCAAAACGGCAAATGTGACACAAACTGGGGCCAAAAGTGAGAGGAAAAAGTCATGTTCTGATGGTGGAACCGGTGGAAGAAAGGGCTGGACCGATTGACTCGTGTTCAGGAGACTATTCGGTAGCATAGATAGGACAGGCCGACCTGTATTCCCGTTCCAGGGTCCTATTCGAAGTGAGCTGGATTTAGGAATGACTGTGTTGAAGACGCACTCTGAATGCAGTGAACTTTTCCATGAGGCGTAAGTGATGGTATCCGCTAGACTGAACGTGCTTGTCAGTCTTGTACTACTGTGGTTTTGCACAGTCCACTAAGAGAGGTTAATGGCTGAGTGGCTGTGCTTCCTGCACAATATTATTATTTATTTAAGTTAAGGTTAACAATTATTATTAATACCTAGCTTCAAGGTCAGCGATTCTCTTCCATTGAACCCGACAAGTTTGCCTCCGCACTCATGGTCGGCCTCCCTGGCGTTCATTTGCGCACCATCGCAAAGTCAGCTTCCATACAGTATCAAAAGCTGAGTTTCTACGGCAAGGTAAGTAGCACTCGTTTCCCTTCTCTCTCCGTGATAATCCCAACGGTTAGGCCACCATATGTTCCTTCCTTCTCTTCTACGTGTGCCTGATCGCTTTCATTGCTGTGGTCCCACCAAGTCGCATTGCCCAGTTCATGTATGATCTCGCTGTCGATATTCGCCGTCTTCCTTATGGTTATTTCATTCTCATTGCTGCGATTGGTATGTGCTCCCACCGTCACATTCTTCGTCGCTTCCTGAATCCGTTCAGTCTTGATATCATTTCCTCCCTTCATCGGCCACACGACGCTCATGAATCTCTGTGGTTTCACCTATGGTATGCATGGATTCATTCCTGCGGCGATCTCCACCGTTGGCGGCTCGGCTCTGGTATTCGTCATCTTGCGCTCTCTCTTTAGTGATCGCTTGCGCACATGGACCGCTACCAACGAGAAATGGAGAGCGCTCGAAGCTGTCATCGTTAGTACTCTCATGTGTTACACGCTCTTATGTCATTCCGTATCAACTGTGTCGAGCAGCACGCGAGGGGTTTGCCTCTCATTATTCTCATCCGTATCTCGTCGTTTCCTCCATGGGTGTACTCCAACTCTCTGTTCGCCGTGAGTAATTTCCATTGGCAGGAGTAGCTCCTCAGGGCCTCACGTTTCATGTGATTAGAGCATTGAGTCCGTATCCCTGACCCAATTTGCATTCGCCACCCTCTTCGTACTTCCTCGCGTGATGGTCTACGTTTTCGTGGGCTCACGCATTGCAAGCCTCTCTGACGGCGAACAGAGAAGCCACATGGACACCAGTACGCTAGCCTCCTTCTGTCATTCTTAATCTCACGATCATCAAATTAGCGACAAAGTTCATCAATGCCTCCCTGATCATTGGAGGCATTGTGATCTCGATTATTTCAAGCTCGTATGTTCTTCCTTTGCCTGATTTCGTGTTGCCTGATTTCCAACAGGGTGGTCTACTACTTCGTACACAAGGAAATCAAATTATTGCATAGCAGTCACTCAACCACCGACGGGCTAGGTGCCGAAGCGCTAGAAGATGCCGAGGAAGCAGCTCCCCTCCTTGCATACTCCTAACTTCAGCAAAAAAAACAACTGCGCATCAAGAGCATGGACGTGCGGTTGTACATCATGGAACTTCGACAACTTTTCGCATATCCTAAATTTGAGCTACATCACATACCTGCGGTATATCAACATGCCCACTTATGTGACTGGATATCGTAATACTGCCACGCTCAAAGCAGTTCTACAACTTCTAGTACAGGTGTAAGAACAGTAGAGACAGACTTGCCCCGATAAGGAACACGAGGATAAATATTCTGCTGTCCTTTGCCCTTCGTCTTGCCTCCCTAAGTTGTACGTTACCCTTCTCAAGGGTGGAAGTAGTTGCTATTGCATCCTCATAGAGCTGCTCAGTAAGCTCGGTCTGACGTGTGAGGTGCGCGATGAGCTCCATTTGCAGATTACTGATGTCCAGCAAGCGCGCCTCCGCTTGTTGCACTGACTCTAGTGTATCCTGGACCGACCGCAAAATGTTGGCATTCTCAGTCTCAAACTGGAGAATTTGCGATTCAGATAGTTCCAGTTCTTCGTCGTCGTCATCCGAATGCTCTACGGAAGGAGTGGGTCCGAGTGATTTGACGGCAGCAGATCGACTAGAAGCGGAACCAATTGTGGCAGCAATGCCAGACACAAGCGCAGAGGATGCACCACCAAGCCAGCTGTCACTAGTTGGCTGTCTTCCTCGTACATCCTTCGAGGATATTGTCATAACCTCGCGAGCAGCGCTAGAACCGAGCGTACGCGTTCGTTCCAGCTGTCGCTTTACGCGCTCCTCTTGCAATTCCTTCTGGTGCTGGCTTGCCTCGGTCAAACGCCGACTGAGGTACCACGTTATGCTCGCATGGTGGGCGGCCAGATACTCTGGGAGCGTAGCTGAATCACCTTGCACCAATCTCGCTGGGAGAAATCGTGCCAGTGGATTCAAGTTGCGCGCAGCCAGCTCCACACGCCCTATTCAGGTTGAAAGGTTCGAAGGGTTGTTCCTGCTGTGAAACGAAACAGAAACGCACGCTTTTCGAGCGCCTCCATCTCCTTCACTCGGTCCGCACAGCGGGTGAGTATCAGTCGCGCCTGGAGATCAATCTGGTCCCTCTCCTCGTTCGAGAGATGTTTGATTTCTGACCACAACTGCTGGGAGTCGTTCAGGTCAAAATTTCGAGAACCTTGCCGCACAAGCGGGCTCGAGCTAGAATTGACGTTGAGGTAAGGGCGCCGAATGTTGCTGAGCACCCGCGTTAGAGCGTTTATGTGGTTCAGCTGGGGAAGTCGTATCAAATATGGGTGGAGGCACTTGGAACAGTGGGCGTACAATGATGTAGGCCTCCTCCATATAACGTTTCCCAAAAGTATCACGAGGCTCGATCTCGGTCCCTACTTTTCGTCGTTTCGCGGGAGGGGTTACGCCTTGCTTTGACTTTATGACTTGCCAGAAGTCTGCAGTACGGTCGGTGTGACCCATAGCGTCAGTGAAGTAGAGAAAGGTGGAAAGGTAGTGTTGTGTGTACTAATTGGGGATCACCGAGTCAGGTCACGTGACAAGCATGAAAGTACAGCCACACCCCAACGTTTAACTCGTCCTCAAACCAAACCGCCGGGAGCTGAAAATATTGTCCGTACTATACCTGGGCAATGATTGTCTCGCAGCGGAAGATGGATTGCAGTCCTTGTTTGAGGTATGCGATGTCCCTTTCACCACCGCCTGCCATAGTTTGCGACCGACATGACTACGTCTTTCATGTTTATTACATCCTCTTGCCACAATAAGTGTTCTCGAATCCAAGTAATTCAAAGAATGATCCTAGCGAGGACAGGGTTCCTCTCGTGGAAAGTGATGTTGTGACGAAGGCGCATGCGTTGTCTGTACCTCTCGTTGGCACAGCAGTCTCTGTTTCCTGAATCAACGATATCGTCATCCAGGGAATTGCGACCACGGCCAAATTGCGTGACTCACGGCAAAAGTCATCCACTGCTCTCAGCATACGCCTGCAGGTGGTGAATTCTGCGAGATCGAGAACGTCCCGTTCCTTCACGTGTATACAATTTATAGCGGCCACCTCTTCCAACACCTTGGCCTGTTGGAGTACGGGCCCTGACTCTTTGTCCATTTCTACCCGTACACGACTCCGGACGAGCTGAACTAACGCCGAGCCAGTCAGATGTACGCACCAGCGTACATCCAACCATACGAGATTCGGGCATAGACCCACAGGACCGCCCAAAAGCTGCAGTTCATCGTCTGATATCTCGCTGTCGTGCAGACGGAGCTCCTCCAGTCGAGGTAATAATGTGAAGCATTGCACCAATACCTCCCGAGGTAAGTCTACGTCGTGTAACTCTAACAGCTCTATGCGAGGCGACGACTCAAGGAAACGGCGAAGGCGTGGGCCGGATGAGACGTCCTCGTCTCCTGAAGAACAGCGGAGGAGAAGCTCTCGAAGCGACGGTGCACGAATGTTATCAAACACCCCGAGGAGCTCAGGATATATTGTAAGTGCCAAGGATTCGAGTTGAGGAAGTTCCACCACTTGCATAGTATCAGGAGCGTAACGGTATTCCGAGTCAATGGAGAGCTCCAGCGTCAAATGTTTCAAGGCAAACAGATTAGCGAGCATACTTGCCCATCTTGAGGCAGGAACCAGGTTCGTGAGAATTGTTGGTGAGAGAAAGAGGTGCAGATTTGTCAATTGGAAGGGGATGCTCCAGCGAGGTAGATTAGGTTGCTCGATGTCGAGCTGATGTAGCGAGGGTGCATCGTGGACAGCAGAAAAGTCAACAAGGTCTGCTGTGGATGTGTCCCAGTAAGTTGCGCAGTCAAGTCTGCGCAACTGCGGGAATGGGTGATGCATTAGTGACAAAATGTGGTTCAGCTGAACGGAGTCATGGGTACGGATGGTAGCGCTCTTCCACTGAGTGGATCGCTCGAAGAGGAGGGAGAGGATTTCTTCCACGGACAATGCATTTGCGGGAACATCAAGGGTGGTATGGAGTGGTGCCTGCTGTGCTCTAGAAAGCCACGATATCGCCTTAGTCAAGGGATTACCGAAACCACAGTCGATGTAGATGCGGGACCAGACACGCGGGTACTCTGCCGCTTTCCTCCAAGCGGAGCATACATGTGATGCGACGAGGGGAGCGCGGGTCCAGCCACTTTCGGCGCACCGTTCAAAAACGTCAGCGAGGACTTCGGACGGGATGCGTCGCGCAAGTGTGATCAATGACCGATACTGCCGAATATTTTCCTGATACTTCATCTTGCGAAGACGAACCATCTCCAGTTGTGCCATGATTGTATTGTTTTCAGAATTCAAGGCGTCGACGATTTGCTCGTCGTGGGCTATTGCACACCCAATCATGCGGATATCATCTTCGGAAGGGTACCGGGGGGAAGACATTCTTTGTGCGATGGCCGGTAGCCTACCAAGCTTTGAGTATCATCCAAGGAAAATTCTGCAGCCAAAACATACAGCATGCTGGATCAAGTGCAACATGTGACTTGGTGTCACGCTCCTTCCTTTGCTTTCACTCGCTTGTGAGTACCGTCTCACTGCCTAGTCTTGCCTGATGATTCAGAGTGGAAGCTTCATCGACCCGCGTTCTTTCTTCGCTGGGACGAGATGGAGACCACAAATGTTCTAGATACTGCTGACCTTTGACCCTTTCGCTCTCGTTCTGAACCCTACTCAACTGCCATTTCTCTTTGGCAGAATTCCATGGACCCTCGCCGAGCGCGTGACCCCCGCCTTGCGCGCGCCGATCCCCGTCTGCAAAGAGTTTCTTCGGGGTCACCTACCCCGTCAGCGCCACAACAACAGCCTTGGCCGCCAACCGATTCGCATGCCGCCCCTCAGCAAGTGCAATACCAAACGCCACCAAATGCCGATTCCAATGCACCAGCGCTATTAAGCAACGACGTAACTTCTGTCACTATATACAAATCACGGCCGCTATTCTGTGTTGTTTGTGCCAGTAACCAGGTGAATGATGGCGTGATACCACCACGAGCATAAACAGTCTGACACCGTCCAGAATCGCTCTATGGAAGGACATCACGTCCTTCAGTAAGCAACTGGGCAATTGTCCCGTAGAAAATGAGGGTTTGCTGACCTAAATTCAGAAAGGCAGGTTATAGAGTCACATCGTACGGCACGGGCTCCGCTGTTCGCCTCCCTGGTCCGTCGATAGATAAACCAAATATATACTCATTCGGGACGCCTTACAACACGATATATGAAGAACTCCAGTCCAAAGACCCACGTTTGTGAGTTAGGGCTAGATGACTGTCTTCGTATTTGGGCTTACGGGCCCAAGGTATACCGCAAATGGGCTGTTGCAGATGCTGGACCGTAATCGCAGGATCAAATTAGCTCCAGAGCGGTGGCAAGACAGTAGAACCATTGCTGATGTGGTGATCACATGCGAAGAGCGCTGTTTCGACGCTGTATGTGATGGTGGGTCCGCCCCGAAAATAATGAGGTGGTTTAATTAAACTGATAGACGATATAGATCTCCTGGGTCGGGGCGGCGAATTCAACAAGCCCGTACATGTAATTAATATAGAAATCAAGGACAACCATGAAGAAGCACTTATTGCTGGGAAGGCGATGCTGGACCTCGCTGCGGCGGTAAGTTGGAGTAACGGACATGGATCATTGGCTGATCGGTGGCTGTAGATTGAGGCGTCGCAGGATATCGATGAGGATATAGACCGGATTCTTCAGGTACAACAAGAACGCCATCCGCACAGTATCTTACATGGGGTTGCGTATTACTAGATGATCACGCGACGATTGCAACAGACTTGTTATCAGTCGTGAGAAGCAAAGACGCCATAATTTATCATGAGTGTAACGCCCGTATAAGAGAGGCTGAAATCTTATCGTCGTCGCTCCCATCGTTTGATATCGTATCATATCATGCCCTCCCTCCGTCTCGGTAGCATCGCCCCCGATTTCAAGGCTGAGACTACAGTTGGTGAGATCAACTTCCACGAATGGATCGGTAGTTCTTGGGTATGCTCTTCCTTGTCTCTACCATCCCTGTCTGAACTGCATTCCAGGCCATCCTCTTCTCTCATCCTGGAGACTTCACCCCTGTCTGCACCACTGAGCTCGGCGAGGTCGCTCGTCGCGCAGACGATTTTGCAAAGCGCAACGTCAAGGTTATCGGTATTTCTGCCAACGATCTCCAGGATCACTACAAGTGGGTCTCGGATATCAACGAGTACGGCTCCAAGTACGGCCCCACTAATGTCCAGTTCCCGATTGTGAATCCGAACCCGTTCCGTGTCTTCTGCGCGCTGACGATCGTGCACCAGATAGCCGATGCGGACAGAAAGATCTCCACACTGTACGACATGCTTGACGAGCAGGATGCTACGAACCGTGACAGCAAGGGTCTCCCCTTCACGGTGAGTGCGATCGTCTTCTTCGCATAACCCACGCCTTATCGTCCAACAGATTCGGACGGTCTTTGTCATCGACCCTAAAAAAGTTATTCGCCTGACGATTTCCTACCCCGCTTCCACGGGCAGGAACTTTGACGAGGTTCTTCGGTTAGTATTGCGCTTCTGTTCCCTTTAAACTCCGCGCTAACTCCATGTAGCGTGATTGACTGTGAGAATGAGATTCACACACCTATTTGAGTCTAAGAGATCCCTCTAGCGCTGCAACTCGGCGACAAGTACAAGGTGACGACGCCTGTGAACTGGAAGAAGGGAGACGACGTGATCGTGCACCCGTCCGTTAACAACGAGGAAGCCAAGAAGTTGTTCCCTGAAGTGACCTTCCACAAGGTACAACTATGATTCCTCGGAAGGGGACAGCGCGCTGACCGGTAGTTTTGCAGCAACATTACTTGAGGACGACACCTTTGTCCGGGTGAATAAAATGGCATATGTACTACGTAGGAAGAAAGTGTATGTTTTACGAGTCGTTGAAGGATCTACGTAGTAGTACTTAGTAGCCAATGAAGTCTTATGTTTGCACACGTTTGATCCAGTGGGTCAACACAAGCACAAACAACGACGCGTGTGCCCGACTCGACGGCATCAATTGGGAGGTAATCGAAATCGCTCCTCAGACTGTCGCTTTTAATTCCACCTCAACGCTCCAAATTCACCAACAATGGCTAGTGCTGACGGCGGCGCCTACAGGTATGGAATCCACACGTAAACCTGTCTTCTCCTCACCTCGCTCTCAGTTACTCCCTGACTGTCTTCTCGCCGAGCGGAAAGCTTGTGCAGATTGAACACGCTTTGGCCGCCGTTTCACAGGGGACCACAAGTCTCGGGATTAAAGGTATCATCATACTAATATCCGCCTATCGGATGTTCATTCTCTGCAGCGTCAAATGGCATCGTCATCGCCACGGAGAAGAAGTCATCGTCCATACTGATAGACGATTCAATGATCGAAAAGGTGGCTGTGGTTTGTCCCAACATCGGCATTGTGTATTCCGGCATGGGCCCCGATTTTCGCGTCCTCATCGCGCGTGCACGTAAAAGTGCCCAGGCATACTGGAAAGTGTACGGGGAGTACCCACCCACGAAAGTTTTGACTCAGGAAATTGCCACAGTCATGCAGGAAGCCACACAGTCCGGGTAAGTTGGTTTGTTACACGCGACTCGCTTACTGAGCCTCCACATTTTTTTCATAGAGGTGTGCGTCCGTTCGGCGTGTCGTTATTGGTCGCAGGATACGATATTCATCGCGGACCTTGTCTCTATCAAGTTGACCCATCGGGATCATTCTGGGCTTGGAAAGCCAGTGCAATAGGTAAGAATATGGTAAATGCAAAGACTTTCCTGGAAAAGCGGTAAGTTGCGCGCATGTTGACTCATCACAGGAATAAACATGCAACTAATGCTCCTTTAACGTAAAAATAAGATACAACGATGACATTAGCCTGGAGGATGCAATTCACACAGCCCTGTTAACCCTTAAGGAAGGGTTTGAGGGGCAGATGACAGAGAAGACCATTGAGATCGGTGTGGTCACAGTACCGACGGTGGAAGAACTCGACGCAGGAAAGGAAGGGGGGGAAACCGGGCGCCCGCGACCTACTTTCCGTAAACTAACTGAAGAAGAAGTGAAAGATTATTTGGCTCTGTGATATGTAGTGTATGTTACGTGCGTTTTACTCTGAATCCCTTTACCCCGTTGCACTTTTTACTGAGAATTTGTCTTTCACGTGGACCGCTGGCCACAAGAAGTCTGCTCGTTTCTCAGAGTTTGATGCATCACGGCTCTAATTTTGACTTCAGCTACGTAGATTGACGAGAATTCGGGTGAATGTATCCCCGGAGCGTATAGCACCCAGCGCTGATCATGGAAAAGGAAATTCAGCCAATCTTGTCACCCACCCCTGATCCGATCACCAGCCACTGTCATCCGCTGCCTTCATTCACGCCTTCTCGTTATCGTGAGGTTTCCGCTCAGTTTTTCGCGGCTTTTAATTAATTCTCACCTGCATTCAGTGAAGGGCCGCACAGGACAAGTTTGAACCGGGTTTTTATCCTCGTTCAGGCCGCCTCGGCGGCATGTATCAGATTAATCGGATTTAGTCGAGATATTCCTCATCCTTCCGTGACGAGACACGAAAGGATTGGTGGTTAAACGTTACATGCCACCTGCCAAGCACAGATGTGTAGGGCAAGAAATGTCCCTCCTGGACTTTGACCGATATTTAAAAGAGGCCATCTACGCTGCGGTCCCCACCATCCCTTCTTCGCTATGCCTCCCAGACGTTCTTCAAATCGTACCCAGCAGCCAGCGCATAGAAGGCCACGGGTCGCGAAAGCATGCAGCTTTTGCAGGATAGCGAAGCAGCGTGTGAGTACCCCTCCTCGCATCTATCCGTTCGCCGTGCTCAAGCCTCCGAGTCACTAGTGCGAGCCTATGGAGTATGATAAACACGATCAGTCGTGCCGTCGCTGTGTTTCGCAGGGATTGGAATGTAGTTTGCCCCGAGTAGCTCGCTCCCGGAGTCCGAGCTCAGGGCTCGGTGGCCAGGGCGGACCGATCCGACACCCTAATATCGTACCGCACTCCGCCGGTGGCGCCACCAGAGAGCTGACGCCGGGCTCTGAAACTAATGTTCGATATACGTTACAACCATCCGAGTTGGTTCAGTTCCCGATGGAAAGGTGGTCCCCGCTCGTGATGTGCCCGGAACAGCGACAAGGTTCAAGCCCGGGACAGCCCCCGTAAGTCCCATTCACACAATTTCGCTGCTGGGAGGTTTTTAAAAAATCCACAGGCTTCAGACGCCGAGCTTACCTGCCGCACCAAGCATGAGAGGCTATCAGCAGAGCTTGTGAGACACCTATTTTTGTGCTTCTTCTCCATCCTCACAAACAACTCCAGCCCGAATGTTGCGCAAGGTTCTAACAGTCCAGAGTCCAGTTACTTTCCTCAGGACTACTATGAACAGACTATGTCAGTCGATCCCCTCTCTTTGATGACCTTTGTTCATGGGTATTCTAAGGCCTTGCAATATTTATATGGCAAGCGATGGTGTACCAAACTTAGGGTTGTTGATTTTCACTGAGCTTCTTGATCTCATGTCTCACGCCACTCAATAGATATGCCTTGGAGCCCGACAACGCTGGCACCCCTGTTGATGAACAAGACGCGAGCCCCCCGTACAGGTGAACCTAGTTCACCATTATGCTTACGATATTGCCTTTCGCCCTTTGTTCTTACATTCTATGGACTTTCGCTACTTTTCCTCATGTGACTCTCCTGTTCTGTGATTGTTTGCTGTTTGTTATCATTTTCTTATTGGATGCTCGCCGGGTCTTGGGGAGGCGTGTGCATGTGTGGCTGTCTAGGCACATGAACGCACGCTGTCGTCGCATGGCTTGGTTTTATACGGAACAATCGAATGACTGCGCAGTGACTAACGCGGGTCCCTGTCTGAGGCAAGTCGCATCAAACTTGGTGTCATAGACTTTAAATTGAGCTTCTACGAGCAAGAAAGGAACCTGATCAGCGATTAGTTGTCACTCACACCTGATTGGTGAGGCCGGGCTTGCTACGGTCAAGTGAATGTCTTCTTTGTGCCTTCCTGTCCGGGACAATATCGAGGCTCCGTCGAGGACGCGATTGCTATTCAAGGTCACGCGATTTCCAACCTCCTCAACTCCAGCGCTTGGGTCGATCAGACTGGATCGGGACGAGTACGTGATTCTCGGAGTCATTCATGTTACAATTTGCGCACGAAACCGCGTTGCTCCGTGCCTCCGATGCCCTATTTCCAGCGCAGATAGGAGTGGAATAACATTGTTCTCAGACATTCAACGTTGGTTGGCATGCGACGTGGACACCATGATGCCGATCTTGCTGAACTCAGCCACGATGATTATACTTTCCGGGCGTCTTTTGCACCTCTGCAGGACACCGTCCAGACGTGTGATGAAGATCTGAAAGGTTTGTTTCACCAAGTCGCGACCCATGCCTCTCGTTTCAAGCTACTGATCCTTGCATGACGGCTTTCTGATCCATACACTCGGTCATGAGCGTACGCCTACTCATTTCATTTGTCCTCGCTCGCATATTTAAGCTCTTTGGCTGCTCTCACCTCTGACATCGAACAACCCAGCAATCATGAACGCCGCTTCAGAAAGAGCAAGAGCGGCTTGCGACTCTTGTCGCAAAAGTCACAAAAAGGTTGCTTTCCTCCCTCTCGGCCGACTCCATACTCAACGTTGCTTTAGTGCACATACGACGACAACTCCACGGGGTGCCTCCGATGCGAGAAACGGAACACTCCATGCAGCTTGTTCCTCTCCGTCGATGTCGCCCAGCAAGGTCCTCCGGTGGCTTTGGGGTCTGCCCCTGACTCGTGGGCTGGAACCCCTCATGCCAGTGGTTCTGCCTCCTCAAACTTTTCGTATCAATTCCCTCCGCAAGGGGAGTATTACTGGACCCCCACTGCCTTCACGGAGAATACACAGGGGGAATACCCTGCAGACGTGATCTACCAATCGTATGGACCTTATTTGCTGGGATATCTTCACACGTTGACGGCTCTCACCAGAGTCGGCCATGCCAACCAACATGGGAGCGAACAGCCAGCGATGAATCAAGATCTGTATGGCCACAATAACGTGTTCAGTGATCATGATGGCACTTGACTTTTGGAGCCCTCGGGCAGTGGTTTTCTCCGGCGCGCCCGGGACTCATCTTTCACTTATATAAGCCTTGCACATGTACCATTAATGTTAATGAACGGCCATTTCTGGGTAAACCCTTTGCTATTCAAGTGTATATACTTGCATGCCTGCAGGTTTCAATGGCTCGTGTGTGCCACATTTCTGTCATTTCGGACATCGGACGCCGCAAAGCAGACACCAAAGTTTATTCCTGTGCAATGACACTGCCGTGTTCACCGTGTCGAGGCTCTCCTAGATAACACAACAAAACATGCCGCCAGGCCCGCCACACACACACAGGAGTGGGAACGGGATTCATTTCGTCTCTTCTCTGTTCGTTAACTTACACTTTTCACCATACAGTAATAAAGTACACCGTGGTTGATGAGCAGGCACCACCAAAGAAGCCTGATTCGACGTGCAGTCGCTCCTGGAAACGCGTCCTACAATGGCCACTCGAGTTTCTCGCCAAAGTTCCAGTGAATGGCCTTGACAGATGTATACTCCTCGAGGGCGTAACTGCCAAGCTCGCGGCCTTCAAAGTGTCAGACCAATTGCTCATGATAATCAAACATAACAAACCTATCCCGCTCTGCTTCTTCCCGCCAAAGGGAACGTTGTTGTTGAGCACATTGTACTGGTTGACCCAGACCTAGAGTGGATCATTAGGCTTCGCCGCAAATCGAGAAGACAACCTTGCGCACTGTTCCAGCCTCCAGGGCAGATGAGACTCGCATACACTGGTTGGCGTCATCTACAGGCGTTCGTGGTTAGGTCCGCGTGTTGTATGCCCTCTGTGTGTTGGACTCACTCGAGTGCAACCCAGCGCCAAGACCATAAGTGGTGTCGTTTGCTAGGGCTATCGCTTCCTCCTCTGTCTTGAACCTGCCGACCGAGAGCACGGGGCCAAAAATCTAGAGTACGTATCAACGGGCTGTATCAACTACAATACCCTGCCAGGTACCTCATCCCGGACCTAAATCACGTATCAGCCGAATTCTCCGAGTGCATCAAAGTAGATCTCACTATCTTCATGTCTTGTTTGATGTCCGTGAATACTGTGGTGTAAATTTCGTCTCTAGGGACTAAAATAACTCGGCCGGAACACCAACTTACTAGTCGCATCCACGAAAAACCCTTTTCCTGGGCGTTTCTGGCCGCCCAGTGCAAGCTTCGCACCCTGAGCCTTACCGTTCTCGATGTATCCCCAAACTTTATCGTATTGAACCTTAGAGACCTGTGCAACGTCGTAAGCCTGAAATGTCAAAATCAGGCGCAATGGACTGACAACAGGGCCGCCACCGCTCTTTTCGTCAAAGCCATCTCCGATCACAAGTTCCTTTGCTTTTTGCACCAACAAGGGGACAAATTTATCATAAATGGAATCCTGCACGTACAGACGGGACCCAGCAGTGCAATCTTGGCCGGTGTTATAAAGGATGCCTAAACACGCCCAATTGGCTGCCTGGTCGAGGTCCGCGGACTCGAAGATAAGGTGCGGGGACTTTCCCCCGAGCTCCAGCGATACCTATTTGGCGTGCTTTCAGTGCATTGCCCTGATGCCTATTGCCTCGCGGGAGTGGCATGTAAACGAACCTTTTTCAAATTGCTCCTTGCCGCAGCTTCCATAATCTTCCGGCCAGTCGCAGTAGATCCAGTGAACGCCACTTTGTCCACATCCCTGTGTGCAGAAAGCGCCGCACCACCGACGGGCCCTAGAGAGGGAATCGTGTTTACCACACCGGGTGGGAATCTGTCCGTGAGAAATGAATGATTTACATAACGGCAACAAGGTTTGCGGCGGGTCTCACCCAGCTTCAGCGATGAGTTTGGACAACAAGAGTGCTGTGAGCGGCGTTAATTCAGAAGGCTTCATGACGATTGTGCATCCACATGCAAGCGCGGGTGCTACTTTCCACGCCCTAATACGAGTAGAATGATTATGGCACTCCTGTGCACTGTGCGGATGGGCATACCACATATTGATTGGGTAGTTCCAGGGGATGCTGTGCAGTATTAATAGGAGAATGTAGCCGGAGGGTCCCTACTTACATTTGGCCACAAACACCAATTGGCTCATGTCTGGTAAATGCGAGTTTACTCTTACTGTCGATCTCTATCGCCTAGTGTGCGTAGGTACAGTGAGAGTGTGGAGGCCAGAGTGTGAGTGCAAGGATCACCTGCCCAACGATTTTATCTGCCCACCCAGCATAATAGCGCAGGCACTGAATAGTGTCACCGATATCAAAGTCCCTACCAAAATGTGTCAGAGTTTCACTAGTGTGTTGAAGGGCCTGCGCTGTTACCTGGCTATCTTGACTGGTTTCCCGTTGTTGAGACTCTCGACTTCAGCGAGGATTTGTTGATCTCTTTCGATAAGGTCAGCGAGCTTGTTCAGCAAGCGAGACCGCTCAAAACCCGTGACATTTTTTCCCCAGGTAGTGTTGAAAGCGCTGCGAGCGGCCGCGACAGCGATATCGATGTCTTTCTCGGACCCTTGAGTTTAATCACACAGGGGCAATGAGATCAGACTAGGATGATCCTAGGTAGTGAATAGGGAGTATACCGGCGACGACAGAGCAAATCACTTCCTCGGTCGCCGGATTGACCGCACTATCGTTATATTGAGTGTAAGAGAGATAGGATCAAACGATGGGATGCGCACTGGATAAGCTCATTGGAGTCTGCAGAAGCAACAAACTCGTTGTTGATGAATAGACCTGTCGGTATCTCGACCTCGCGTTGTGTGGCGGGGATGACGATGTTCACGGCGTGAGGCATGCTTCAAGCTTCAAGCAGGAAGAGGGACAGCGCTGGACGATGAGCCACTGTTTATAGATGCGGCCCGCTATCAGCGCCACAACTCCGCAGCCACCTGATACTGTAGCCCACGATAGCGGCTTGGACATTTTTCGCCATGAAAACTCGAGTTGGTCGACGAGTACGGGCATTCACTGCAAAATGAATGGAAGTAGGACTCGTAATTGGCTGCAGGCGGGCAGTTCCAAGCTGTTGGACTCTGCACGAGTTTTCTCACAGTCTGGGTGGAAAACAACGTACCTCCTCCGGCTCTCTCCGTCACCAACACCATGATACTCGCGCACGCACCACTCAGTCTCCGTTCCCAAGTCACCCGCCTGCGCGTCGCGTCCCCCGCACGCTATGTCCACGGCCATGGCGAATACCATGTATACTTTTCTTGCAGTTTCCTAGGTGTCTTGCTCACCTCCTCATTCTCGAATTTAGCATTTACCCTTTGCGTTCCCGGGAAAAAAACGCGCGGCTTTTGGGATCAAACTTTCTCTCTTCCTCATCACGGGATTCAGCATTCCTTTTGCTGCTGCGGCATTCCAGCTGTAAGCCTCTCAGTCCCCTCTCTCATCCCTGCTCAATGTGATGCACTATGTAGGAAGAAATCTGGCGCTGCTTGATCGCACCCTTTCTAAGCAGTAGACATCAGCATCGGGCTTCTTTCACCGTAATTTCATCCTGATGTACAAGTGTGCCATGCAGCCAGAAACCAATAAGCTGGTTCACACTACATTTCCGCTGTCCTCCATAAGCATCCTCTTAATACGTGCTTGAGCCCCTGTGTTTGACCGTCGGCTTTCCCGACAATCACACGTTCTTGATAAGAACTCAGGGTTGTATTGCAATGCATCCAGTGCCTGCACAGATGCCGCACGCCCCGCAGCCTGCGCTGTGGCGGCCATGGCGCTGGCCAAGGTAGTTTGATGAATGATACCTGCGTGTCGCAAACGTAAGCGCAGTAACCCGTCGTATGGATAAATGACTTACAATCGCAACGTGTTTGTTGCGTCAAATCATTCCGCTCCTTCACAAGTTCAAACTGCTGACATCCATGTGACTGCAGTAGCTCGAAGAGAATCTTCGTTGGATGATGAGACAACGTTTTCAATGTGATATATCGGTCGTAGAACGGCCCGAGCACTCGCTCGAAAAATTTCTCTGCTCCATCTAATGTGAATCCGTCTGAAACATAAAGGGCCCCAATGATGGACTCCACGATGTCGGAGAGTGCCTAATGATTGCGTATCAGTGTGCTGCCCTCTACCCCAGGGTCCGTTCGACTACCTTGGGAGGCTCAACTTGTAGCCAATATTGCCTAGGCAGGCTGTCCTCAGCGGCCACCTCCGCTTCTCGTCGTTTTGCTTCCAATTGCTGGGCGTAGGTCTCGAATATGGTTGCCAGGGCATAAGAATCGAAGTGAAGATGCTTGTATAATCCGGACGACACGCACAAAGCAGCGAGGACTGCATTAGAAACCATCGCTCCCTAGAGTGCCATAGGTCAAAGGATTAAACAGTGGCAGCAAGCCGATCCTACCTTTAGCATTGTCATAGCACCCGGTGACAAGTGATCCTCGCGACAGAATATGTATCGCACCGTCACTAGCCACATCAGTTCAGTACCAAAACTTCGCCGACGAGTGGAGACATACGGAAGTCAAGGATAGCATCTCCAAGGAATTCCAATCGCTCATAACAAGTGGGGTCGTAACCGTCTACTGACGCATGAGTCTGAAATTTTCGTATTAGCATACGTGCGGGAGACCTCAGGGTCAAACCGTTCACCAACGCTTGGGCAAGGAGATGAGGAAGGCGGAAGCGGTGCCCGATGATTGCTTCAACAGCTTCTGTTGTACCCTGACGAAGCGGCCTACTGCAGGTGGAAGGGGCTGCAAGTGCCATCCGATGGAAATCCTGCCAGTGGTGGATGAGGGGGATCGGCACTTGCAATGCTTTTGCAGCCTGGAGTGCGCTATCCTGTCCCCCAGACATGTACGCCGCTCCGATAATGGCTTCTGTGACATCCGCAATTGTCTTAATCAATAATATCGTCAACACCATTTTTTCCAGTCAGGGCGTTCCTCAGATACCTTGTCACCTAGCCATTGAGTCACATTCTCGTCTCCCAATTTCTTCTTCTTCTTCTTGAAGACATTACTCGCATTCTTGTCCTCGTCTTGACTAACTGAGTCTTGTTTGCCCTGCAAGATATCCGCTGTGACATCGATTTCATCTCCGCTGCCTGCAGGGTCTGCCATAGTTGAAAGGGATAGAGGATCAACGGTGAAATTTGGGGGATACCACAGCTTGTGGCTAAATGGTCTACTTTGGACATACTGCGGTAAACCTATCCGATCAGCATTTTGCATCAACACTTTATTGCTGATGATGCGTTGGCGTGCGGTGTGCAGGGCCCCCTCGTGTTGTGCTGGATTGGTGACGAAAACGTAGACGGACGCAAGATATTTCAGAAATGAATCCCCTGTAACAGGTGAACTAAGGCGCGAAAAGGGTGATGGAACTAATATCAAACCAACCAAAAAATTCCAATCTTTCATAATCAACCTCAAAACCTGCGGAAGGCGCGGAAACGGCGGACAACAGGAGATTCTCATGAATCGAACAACCGAATAAGTTGGCATTGAGCTCGTGAACAATGAAGAAGTCTTCTATCCGTTTCGTAATGGACGGAAGAAGAAGCGCGGTCCGAAAGGTGCTGCTCAATCACGTCAGTATTCGGGAGCGGCACACAGCTAGCAAGATTGAGTTCGTCACCTGGCAGGAATAGTAAACTTGGCACTCAGCTCCGGAATTAAGTCTGGGAGAATGTCAGCATCCCGATGAGTCGTCAGGGCTTGATCACGCGTACATTTGACGGCCGCTTTAACGGGCTCTGTGGCGGCAGCCCTCGTGGTCGGATTGAGGTGATTCCCGGGCACGGCAACTCCAGACACCTCCACGAGGGGCTGCGAGTAATCCGATAGGCCTTCGAAGCACTTCCGCCTAGCCTTGCAATATTCAATCAAGTTCGCATATCCTGCCTCTCGCTCGAAAAACTGTGAGCACACAACCAGAGCAATAAAATTTTTCACTTACTGGACTGTCTTCGGGTTTGCTCAAAGGGGTCAAGTCTTGCCGGAGGCGTGCTACATAATACCGCCGGGTGAATTCGACCAACCGGTCTTGTACAACAAGGTCATGCACCCCCTCCGGGGATGTGTGGAGCTCCTCTAAATCGAATTTTACCATCCACGTATTGCCGGCAAGTTCGACGGTATCCCATGAGATGTAGTCCGTAAAGTGGACTGGATCCAAGGATTGAGCATCCACTTGTTCAGGAAGCTTGAGCGGCGCAAACATGTAAGCCATATCTTCCAAAGGGCAAACGAGCGGCTTGTTGGAGATTGCTCGGCATATCCTTAGAGTAAACAGGTAAAGGGCTTCCATGCGCTGTTCGTCCAATTCGAGAGGTGGTGCGCGGAGGCTTCCTATGGACTTCGTCGTTCCTGGGAAGAAGAGACGAAAGGAAGGTATATGTGGCAGTGGTTGGCGAGTCAAGAGCATGATTGGAGCGTAGTCTACACCTCGTTGGTCTACGTAGATGACGAAAGGGAACAAATGGCGTTTTTGAAGACGAATGGAATTCGACCAGAAAAGGGACCGCTTGCGAGGATAACAACGGTTCCCAGACACTTTGTCTGCAGCAAGTGCTACTGAACCACTTGCATCGGGTTTGAGGTGGTGCTGGGGCACTGGGAACAGGCTGTTATGGAATGCACCATGCTCATACAGTTGTATGCAAGCTTCATATGCAGCTGATCGGCGAGCATGAGTAGGTGTTAAGCGAGTAGGCCCGATTACATGGTTGATGGGCCCGCCAGCCGGCAGCGTTACAGTACACATCCATGCTTGCTGGTGTACGGGAATAGAGACTTCTTTCGTGATCAGTAATGGTGCGCCAGAGAAGCTAGCTTTCTGCGTGATGGCGACGAAACGATAGAGGGCCTCGAGAGCATCATGTTCATATAATCGCCTTCCTGTTACTGGGTCCTCGATGCAAGGCCACGAGCCCATGTCAACTTCGTCACCGAACTGGATAGGGAGGCGATTTTCCGCTAGGGGTGATGGTGGAATGGGAACCCCTCCACTATGGATGATCACGGGAATCCACCATTCGCTAAATACTCCTTCCGAAAATTGTGTCAATGCTTGACGATGTACATCGTTGCCATTCTCCACCATATGAACAAGGCGACTGGAAGGCAAGCGTGCGTGGGCGCATGCATACAAAAACGATAGCTGGCTCTCGAATGTATCATATCTGTAGAAGATCAGATGTATATCACAACTCTCTGGTTGGAAGCCAACCTGATAACAAGCAAAGCGGGAGGGATATCCAGATCCTCCAGCGTTTTTGTCAAGATCAAGAGGTTATACTTCCCAGCTTCGAAACCCCGTCGCATATCGGCCTACCCAACGATTGAGCGATCAAAAACATCGCGAAGGGACAATATATACCTGATAGTGGGCATCGATTACAGGAAGGTTTCCAGTCACAGCGAACGGCCGCAAGAATTCCAAGCCATCGGTCATCACGCGCAGCAAGTCAGCCATAACAGTTGCGACACAACCTTGGCGTACTTGCGCAATGTAAGCGAAAAAAGGATATGATGGAAAACTTAACTTGCTCACCAAAAATGATACCACGGAAGTCGTCTCCACAAGGCTCATATGCCCTCAGAACCTGGGTCAACTGCGAGAATTTGGGGGTGACGTTGAAACCTCGGGAAGAGGGATTTGCATTCGGCATTGAAAAATCCCAATTTTCGATGAGATTCCGGATTTCGCTTGCTCCCTTCTCTACAGGGTCCTCAGTATCGCATTCAGGGGACATTCCGAACCCTTTCAATGCGCGACGCCAGACAAGATCACCAGCGCAAGAACCCAACTCTTGCAGTGCGCAATCTGCGTCCCTGAATAAGGACTCACACATACTCCCACTAGGATACAATTGATGGATATCCTGTGTGAGCCTGCTTTGCGATCTCGTATGAGTAGGCTCATACTGGATGACGACTTGTAAAGGGCGAAGTCGCTGTGGAGCGGAGTAAGCTGTCTCGGCAAGAAGCAAACGCTCCATTTTTCCGATATCAGCACCGGTCATGGGTGAACTGAATGCAAGGATTCTCGGCTTCACGAATATGCTCGGACTCCGGCAGAACCACTCCAAGACATCAGTCAACGGCCGACCCTCCAGTAAAGTCGAATGAGCCTCGGTTATCACAAAAGCGACAAGGTGTGAAATTGTCCAGATTCCCCCAGCGACGCGATTGAGCAATGTCTGTGGATAAGTTGTGAATATCGTGAGGAGGACACGAGCCAGCCTACTTGCATCGACGGAACACACTACAACCTGATTCACAGATAGATCTGGGGTATCTACGTGACCGTGGCACGCAGCGACTCGCAAGCGAGATGTGATGGCTATCTTCGTTGCCAGCCCATCAATATGCGCATTGTTTCTAAATTCATGGTATGAACATGGCTAGAAATGATTTCTGAGAAAACAGCCTACGGGACCACCACAACGGACACCTGTCGAAGAGAAGAGTCTCTATTGGGGAATGCAGTCAGGTTCCCAGCAACCCACATCAAAAATTTGCATGATAGGTCGGTAACATCTACGCGTGCCAGTGATGTCAGTGACTGAGGAAAGGATATATAAGTGCGCTATACCATCTGAGCGACTGTATATAACGATCGCTGGGGAGCCGTCAATAAGGCAATTTTGACTTCCTAGCAAACTCACTATTGCGAGTCTTTGCAAGCTCAAGCAAGTCGTCTGCAGAGGCAGAGGTAAATGCACTTGGCGAATGCTTTTGGTGCGCTGAATGCGGAGCGGAAGTTTTCGTTTTCTTTGAAGACCGAATGGAATGGGTGTCACTATCTTGGCTACTCGAGTGTCTTGCGCGCTTCAGAGACACCCTGTTCAAATCGAATTCCGGCGTGTGATCAACAGAAGATGTTTCAAGGAGAGCAGTGGGCTCATCAACAACTTCTTCTTCCAGCTTGGCTCTTGGCAAGATGAACATCGAAGGTGGTTGGCATGAACTATCTTTCCAGACCTTGAGCATCGGGGAACGACTCGGAAGATGACTGGAGCCAATGTTTGAACGTCAATGTTTAATTCTATGACATGGGGTACTCAACTATCACGGTACGGCCAAACACCTCAAATAGGGAAGTTCAGCCCGAACATTGTTTCCCACTTCCATGACGGACTTCAGCGCCGGGACACAACGGCCTCGCGAAAGACGTACAACCCGTGTCTGACTGACATGGTGAACAATACTCCGATGATACTCTCGCTCGCAGAGCAGCTAACCTTAGAGCCTCCGTCGCCGAAGCCCATACCACGGCATCGACAAGGCACAGAGCTCTGCCTTCCTGCGAGGCTCCCATCTATAGGTTCGCACGATCGCTTGTCAGTCCACATTATCGCCAACGTTTCTCAAGCTTTCTTGCAGCGTGAAGCCAGCCAGGCTGCTCCCAAAGCTATCCTTCGGCAGTTGCGCCGCAGTCCCACACCGCCCTCTAGTCCCCCACCGCCTGAAGAGCCTGAGGATAGCCCAACACGGAATAGTGTCTCGCTGAGTGCATCTCCGACATCACCAACTACGCCATCAAGTTGGAGCATCAGCCTACCAACGTTTGGTTCCACCAAGACATGGAAGGAGCCCCAGGTATGAATGATTCATCTTTAATGAACCTGGAATTCCTCATTGATGACATCGACAGCCCTTCGAAGTTTTCAGAGCCATCGAACGTAAAGATATCATGTTTCTTATGGAAGTTCGAGATAGAGCATTTCCGGTTAGCTCCCATAGCTTATGGAATATACGAATAACCTAACAATGGGTAGCATCTTCTGCGCAAAACTGGTGATGCCACCCCCCTTCTTCACGCCATGCGGATCGGTCAATCACATAGAGATGTAGCGATACTCCTTCTTGGTGCCTTCTCGCGTTGGATAAATCACCTTGACGATAACGAAGTACAACTACCCAAGACCAGAGTTATTTTGAAAGCTTTGAGTGCGAGGGATAATCCTTACTGTTCCGCTTACTTACTTAGGGTCAGGAACGAACCTCAAGCTTGCGATTGATTATGGCCTGCACAAATCACAGAGCGACCTGATAGCTTCCTTTTTACAGACTTTGGTCATGAGTGAAGGTGACAAGTGGGTACGAGCCCAGGTGTCGACTGTTTCACTTGCGTTGCGGTCGGGTACAGCTGGCAAACCTGTCAATACCGCTTCCGCCGCAGTGCGAAAGTTTGCGACCAAGGAGTTGAGCAAGGCTGATGCAATAGCTGCACTTGAGGATTAGTGAGTGGATGTTCATCTTCTGCAAGTATCTGGTCTTAAGAGCATCTCATTAGTGTGGCAAATGCTACCGCTGACCTTTTGCTGCTCAGTGCCTGGTCAATGGCACTTGAAGCTATTGAAGGAGAACAGATACCGGTGAGTATTCCGGCGGCAGCTTTTCCTGCGCAACATTCACATCGTTCAGTTTTATTACTTCGCACGGGATGACAGGGTTTTCAGGGCTTTTGCTGATCGCATTCATACTCATCGGAATGCAATTCATCGCCACTTGAGTCGTCGTTTGAAGTGGCAATTGCGCGTATTACACCAAGTTCTTGAAGGTCGTAATACGACCTATTCCGTCTGTGTGAAGTCTCCTTCTTTACGCTAATATGCTGATGCAACATAACAGGCTAGGGTCGAGCTTCTCGTGGGCGAGCTTGACCAAGGAGAGGGCGTTTGATCAACGTCGTAACGGTGATGTCAACTCGTAATGCATTCGCCAGCATTTTCACGCGTATGATTGAGACTGGATCTTGGACAATGTCCACTGAGCAGAGGCATGCTCGTACAAGGTGCCCTCCGGACTCAAAGTCATATCCAATCGGGCGTATCGTCGAGCAAAGAGTAATATCCTTGCCGCAAGTCTCTTTTAGTATCTCTTCAGTGCGGAGACTTGTGCCCCATGTCATGTGAGCCTTTGACCACTCCACGACGTGGATGCATATGTCGATGGCATACATTGCAACCAAGTGTAATCGAGCAGTTTTTTATCAGTGTCTATGCATCACTTAAACCAGTATATGCGAAATCAAAGTATGATATGAAAGTCAAAGCAATAACTTCATGCCTGTCCACCATGACCAACTCCCTATTAGGACAAGGCTGAGGAGCGCAAAAGACAACTTGAGTTGAATGACTGTATACAACCAAATCGTGGCGAACTGAGGGCACTGGGGATACACTTGCATAAGCTGAATTCATTCCTAATTCTGAAAGGGATGTTGCGCACCTGTGCTATGTTCTTCAGCCAAGATCCATGGTTGACAAGCCATATCATGCGTGGCCCAACGCTGAGGGAAAGTGAGAGCAGTCCAAGCTGTGTTATCGTATTGTTCTTATGCCGAATTGCTAATCCATTGTTGTAAATGTGCCTCCGAGGGGATGTTTAAGCCAATTAACTCACTGTAGAACATGAAGAGTGCCATGACTTGGGATGGTCGGGTGAGTCCGATGCCACAGCTCTGAGTTATGAAACGTACTCGGTAATGTATTTATGAGTCTGCCCATGATATCACTGAGAGACGGTTGTTTCGCGTACTGGTGGTGGATCAAACTTGTAACGTGCATGTTAATACAAGTGTAGTTGTGCATCTCCATACTCACATGTCCATCATGATGAGGAAGAATGTGTGCGGCATTATGATCATGAGCGCATTGAAGACTTCTTCGACGAGTGGGGATGGACCATCGTACTCTTCTGGCTCAGGATGTGTGGGTGCAGACGAGGATGTCAAGGGACTTTGGTCGGAATCGTTGAACCTTTCAAGCAGGCCGCTCTCTCGAATCAACCGCCATTTCTCCTCTTCGGGTATCTCTACGAGAGGTTTCTGTTCTGTGGGTGATTTTGGCTTGCTCTTCCGGTTCTTCAACATGGGCGGAACTGAAGTGATGTCGCCAGTCGGATTACCACGTACAATATGTAGCACTGGGTCAAACATGTTTACTGCAAATCCTAATCCAAGCTATGACAGCACAAAAGGACAAGGAGAAACTCCTCAGCATACTACATGCTCACGGTCAACAATTTCTAAGCGCGTTTGACATTCCCGCTCCACCAAAACACGAAACGAAGTACCCGGATGGTTCAGAGTCTGAGGAAGAGTGGACAGGCATCGGTTCGTTAGCCAACACAGGCACCTCCGAGACAACTTCAGATGCCAGTGGCGAACACGATGGCAGTGTGTAACCAATCTCTTAAGGTTCCATAGGTTAAGGATTCCACAGGCTTTGAGCAAGAGGACGATGACCTCGCTGCGAGTTCATCGCGCACACCAGATGTCACGGTATTCCTAGAATCAACACGGAAACAACCAACAGCCAGCCTTTCGGCCAAGGAACACAGGAAATCATTCATGGTACGCCCACTTTAGTATTGCGCAGGTCAATCTTACTTTTTGGTAGTCATCTAAACTGTCCAACATTACATTATCCTCCATGCAATCCGTATCCAAAGAAAAGACACCCGATGGAGAGTCGGACGACGAACGGTACGCTCACCTCGTTCATCTAAGGTACATTCAAAGATTCCGATTCATTGGAAAGTACGAATACCCAAAACGATACCCTCCTCCATCGTTTAGTGCATACCAAACTGCTCTCAGGATCCCTTAACCCGGAACTCGATCTTAATCATGCTCAGAGGGGGAAGGCGTTGGCAGGCCGTGTCCTAGAGTTGGCAGGAGAGGCCAAGCTCGGCAAGGGCGAAAGCGCGTTCCGTCGAGAGCAGCGCAATAAAGCGGCAAAACACGTACGGGATGGCTTGATGCGGAGACAAAAGGAGCAAGAGCAGAAGGCCCTTGATGAGGTCCTATTTGCGTTGTTGCGCTCGATGTTTTGTTGATCTTGTCGCAGGCTAAAAATTTGGGCAATTATCATCCAACCCTCAAGCGACTTTATGACCCAAACCCATCTTCCATGCCGAAGAAGAAACGAGCCAGAGGTCTAGGAATGGGGATCGGGAAATTTGTTGGAGGCACCCTCAAGCTTAGTCAAGAAGAAATTGCGTCAGTGACTGGATCAGGGAAACGGTTACGGGATAATGGTCGTCCGGGAATGCGCCAACGGCCACGTTAGAAAAGAGTATTATCAAAGTTAACAGCGTCTCAAGCTCCCACCAGTCCGCGCATGCCTTGTCTACGACAATACTTTGAGTTGTATAATACACTACATTCTCAAGACGTATGACACAGAACTGTTCTCATGAATATTTAAAAAAACGACACTTCAAACATGGAGTGCCTGTAACCCGCTACTAATGTCAGCTTCATCATCCCGGTGCCGCATAGAATGTGGAACTGCGTAATCTGCGCCCGATCGTCTGTCGTCAGAAATGGAGCTTCGGGAGTCATTAGCTCATGCAACACAGGGGTGAAGGACCGTTGAGCTTACTTGGAATACTGCTGGGGCGTTCTCTCCGGAGACACTTGACTAGCATGTGTCCTGTGCGATGCTCGAGAGGACACTCTGCTTGGGGGGTGTATCTCCGACCTTCCTTGATGTCCATAGTCTCCATGCTCTCTGTATCCACCACGCTCTCTATAACCTCCGTGATCTCTGTATGGGTCGAAATCTCTGTCGCCTCTGTGATCTCTGTGATCTCTGTGATCTCTGTATTCGCTATAGTTTGGATAGTCAGCATAACCTCGGTCCCGGTGATCACGGTGATCACGCCAGTCATTTTCTCTGTGATCGCGATACTCTCTGTGATCTGGGTGATAATCATAACCCCGCCTATACGAGGGATCAGCGCGGTAGCTGTGACTCCTATCACGTCTGAGAGCATTCTAAGCTACTGGTCAGACAGCGTGAGGATATCTCACCTGTGCTGGCTGGAAGAGGGGTAAGTATCGATTCGGACGATCTGAGGTTCACTATACCCTTGATGGGACCCTCTGTCGTGATTATCATACCTGGCTATACATTTGAGAGGATGATGGCGCGTGAAAGGACTCGCCCTTACCTATACAGTTCTCTCCCATGCTCGTCCTGGACCACGAATGGACCCGGACGTAATGGCCGGGACCTTCCGCTGAAGTCCCCGACTCTGAAAAGGGACCAATGTCATAATACGGGGGGTGGGGAGAATGCAAGTATTACCTAGTTATTTCGTTTCCGTGTTCATCTTGAAATATTACATTCATCCCGCCTGGGATGATGTAGTAGATGGGGCCCTCTTTATCTTTATCGTAGCGGCCGGTACGATCGTGTCTATCAATATAGATTTCTTGATTATGGTGTGAGCGGACCTGAAAGTTCAGAAAAACGTCAGGTCTCAACCTCTTGAGAACGGGGCAGTGGCGAACATCATGCACTACCTCATAGGGGTAACTGCCGTAGATATCGGTTGGTGATCTTGAACCCGGTACATGACCCCCAGAGTAGTAGTTACGTGGGAGTGGCGGAATCTATGAGGAATTACTCAAAGTCAGTCACATTAGTGAGTGTCAATTCTGCACGCACCACTCTTTCACTCGGGTGCATCAAAGGTGGAGTACGCAAGGCCTCGATAGTGTGATCACTTCCAGACAACCTGTTCGTCATGACTATCGGCTCGTCGGGGTTAATTCGCCCCCCGTGACCACTATGGAATGAACTAGCGTGCTGTAGTGGTGGGGGGCGATCCATCAGTCTTGGAACGTCGTGCAGCCTTTCTGTATGTTCGCGATGATCACGTTCGGACAACGTCTCCAAAATAGGACTTTCGAGCCCTGGTCCGAGAGAACCCAAACCTTTGACAGGCCGCGCATTAAGGGCACCTCCCATCACTGCGTCGGGACTGTCGACTCGAATATATCCTTCATTATAATCTTCTGCATCGGTCGGGGTACGTGACGGCAATGGGGTGAAAACCTAGTTATGCAGGCTTGTGAAGCAAAGAGATGTCGTGGATGAATGCGGATGCTTACGGGTTCTCTCCTCTACAGCCAGTGGTCAAAGAAGAGTCTACACATGGTGCTGAACATGACTCGCCTTGGTACTTGATCTTCTCAAGACTCGCGGCTGTGATCGCATGGATTCTGGTTGGAAGTCCACCGCCGGTGGATAACCCTGGGGATAATCATTATATATTGTGGGATCTCCACGATGAGTGCGATTGCGAGAACCCGAGAATGGCTTGAACATGTTGAAGGGCATCCTCAAGGTGCAGGTGAAGCTTTGAAGGCTGATGGGTGCAGCAACCACCTGGTTTCAGAATTTATGGTAGGTGGACATGAGGCAGCCGTATGGCTGGCACTTCACACCCAATGATCAGCCATCCCCGGGATTAATGAGCGCAACACGAGGCATCGGCGGATATATACTCGTGTGCCAGTGGTCATCATACT
The DNA here is from genome assembly GCA_038090735.1 of Xerocomellus amylosporus. Taxonomy (NCBI): domain Eukaryota; kingdom Fungi; phylum Basidiomycota; class Agaricomycetes; order Boletales; family Boletaceae; genus Xerocomellus; species Xerocomellus amylosporus. Next base: position 225,488 of record JBBPNE010000003.1, on the reverse strand, counting down.
CTTTAACTAACAACCGCGAACAAATAGAGTCCATGTCCCCCGCTACCGCAGTACGATAAATCCCATTCGTGCCAGGAAAACCCTCAGACCATCGTATCCAACTTGGAGCTTGATACCGAATCTTTACAATAGATGTTTAAAGGTGCCGAGCGCAAGCTCGACTCCATATACATACCCGCCCAGCCACATTACGCCACCAACGAGCGGTATTCCACTAGGACATCAGGCCGCTCAAAGTGCCATTTTGATGCTGAAGTTGCTTCACCTGTCCAAGCGCATGAGCGACTTTACCGATCGCTTCCGCAGTGGCTGCTACACTCGAGGGATCTAAGAGATTGGGACTAATGCATGTCATAGCAAGTCTCTCGGAGAGCGCCCCGAGGGCCAACTCCAGTGCCTGGATAGATGCATCAAGAGGCACGGGGGCTGCCGGCACAGCGGCGACCTGACCACCGCGATAAGCATTTGATTTTGAAAGGATTGCATATTAGATACTCGCCAGCTGTGTACTCCGCAGTTCAGAACTCGCCCGGCGGGAAAAATCCACGGTCAGCTGGTTGCGGAGTCAAAAAGTTTCCTATGACGACATCAGAATTACCTTGGGCGTCTGAAGAGGAGGATCGAGAGTGGGAAGCTGAATCGGCTGTGGGCTATTGTGAGAGATAGTTCTGCTTCTGCCGGACGGTCCTGGCTGTTGTGATCCCCAAGTCAGCCCGTGTCCAGGTGCCGAGACTCCTGCTGATACGGGGACAAGACGCTGCCATCCTTCTGAGTCCTCGGTAATGTATACGGTCCCACATATAACACATTCCTGTCAGGAGGATGTTATACGTAATGACCAAGCTTGCGAGATAACTACAGACCTTGCGAGGATCTTTGTCAATACCTGTCTTTGGTGGGCTGACAAGCGGAACTCCAAAGCATCGGGTATTAGGGCACTCCTCTCCTAACATCGCCCACCCCTTTAGTAAACGCTTCCCGATTTCAGTCGACGCCTGATCTGATTGCTGGCGACGTCGAACCATGTCCTCTGTTTCGACTGGAGGAGCGAAAGTAGGTGAACTCAAAGTGCTGGAGAAATCCGTAGGCGGGGTTGATGGCCGTGAACCATGTGACGTAGAGGAAACAGTAGAGGATGATTGAGACTCTATTCCTTCACTCCACTGGGCTTTATTGTAGGGTTGATACCGGTAGTACCGTGATAACAAAGAACTTGCTCACTTTTTGGAGGTCCATCGCAATTGGCACAGTAACGGACGCCAGGCTGTTGGCCTTCCGGCGATCTCAATAACGGGACTCCTCCGCAAGAGGGTGAAGGACAAGGGCAGTCTGTGAGCACCTGGGGTGTCATTCCCATAAGTAGGATTCCTCTGGGGGACAATGGTCATACCCATCCTTTCAGCATGTACTCTCCGAGTTTGTTGGACACATCGACGATCTTACTCATAATGCTGACTCGGAGAGTTTGGGAACAAGAAGAGACTGAATTGATGCGGCGGTGCGCGCTGCGATCAAAGTGTCATTGAACACGTGACATCAAGTACTACTGAGTGCTAGTGCCACGTTGGCACTGCATAGGCAGTCGCGTCGCACTGTACTCGAACCTCTTTCGCGTCATGAGATGGCCAAAGCAATGGCCCGTCTCACTCGCAGTCTATCTTTTAACAGTTCTTGACAACCCCGTCCTTGCTCAAGCACCTACCGCTGGAGCGAGTGTCTGGACAAGTCAGCGGAAGCAGACGTTCCGGTATGTCTTTGAATCCTTAATTTCGTCGAGAGACCCACGTGTAACACCGTGTAGGCATGCCACTCGCGATTTGTGGTATCATGGTTTTAACAATTACATGTCGAGGGGTGCGTTTTTAGTGATTCCTCGCACATGGCCTTGCCTAACGAGTTTACAGCTTTCCCGCTTGATGAGGTGACTTGGTTTTAATAACACATCAACTGTACGATATTGACCGATGCAAGCTCTCACCACTCTCCTGTACAGGGAGGGGTCCGGACTGGGAAAATCCGTACGGTTGTCACTCGTGTAAAGAATGACGCTAACAACAAACTAGAGCGAACATAGCGTTTAACGATGTTTCCGGAAATTTCTCCCTGACACTTGTTGATGTACTGGATACCCTCGTTGTACTCGATGATCCACCAGGTTTCCAAGACGCGGTCAAAAATGTCATCGACTGGGTTTCTTTCGACGTGAACACAAAGCCACAAGTATTTGAAACAACGATCCGTGTCCTCGGTGGCCTTCTGTCCGGACATATATTTGCCAGCGAGCCAGGCCAGCCATTTTATCTTCCATGGTACCGGGGGCAACTTTTGACCATGGCCCACGACCTCGGTAAGCGACTGTTGCCTGCATTCGCGACTCCGACTGGGCTTCCGTATGCCAGAGCAAGTACTATTTGCATCTGTCAGATCCGTAGGCTCACATCTCTCCAGCTTAATCTCCGGCACGGTGTTCAGAGGGGGGAGTCTCTAGACACCTGTTGGTCATTTCTGTGTTTCGGCGGCCATATCTCATTCGATTCTAGGTACCGCTGGGGCAGGTTCCTTGATACTTGAGTTTGCTAGTCTGAGTAGACTTACTGGCGATGAGCGCTTCGAGAAAGTTGCCTACAAAGCGTTTTTTGCACTATGGAACCGCAAGTCAAATCTTGGTTTGGTGGCCAATACCATCAACATCTGGACCGGGGTCAGTGCTAACACCTATTCCCTGTTTTTTCCCTTACCGATACTTATTCTGGTCTAGTTATGGACACCTCCAGAGGTCACGGGAATCGGTGCTGGCATAGACTCTTTCTATGAATACGCACTGAAATGGTACATTTTAAGTGGTGTGTTATTTGCGACATTACCTATACTGATTTCTTTCCTTACTATCACGTCACAGGAGAAGTTGAATTCTTGGATGTCTGGCAAGAAGGGTACGCAGCAGTCATGCAACATGTCCGTTCTCTCGACGGCCACTCGGTAAGGCTATGGTCCCCCACTTTCCCGCTGCCCACCGATGACCGGTTTCAGTACCGTATTGTCAACCCACATACCGGAGACCAGATCTATTCAACAATAGATTCACTCTCCGCCTTCTGGCCAGGTTTGCAAGTTCTCGGTGGGGATATTTCTAACGCCATCAAGTCCCATCTGATTTGTGAGCACCCGCATGACGTCGCATTGGGTCGTAGTCTAACCCTTGCGTAGACTGGAACATATGGAGACGGCATTCAGGATTGCCTGAGGTGTGGGATGCACATGTTATGCAGGCGACATCTTTTCAATATCCCCTTCGCCCCGAATTCATTGAATCCACATGGTATCTCTACAGAGTACGTAGCCGTGGTAACGATCTAACCCGCTTTTGCTGATACATTGGTTAGGCCACCCGGGATACCTACTACCTTGATGTCGGAGAGCGCGTTTTGAAGGATCTCATTATTAGAGCAAAGGTAGACTGTGGACTCGCCGGAATCAAAGATTTACGCACCAACGCAAGGGATGACAGGATGGAATCATTCGCGCTTTCAGAAACGCTCAAGGTACTTTCCCCTTCATTCCAAAGACATTTAGGATGGAGCTGATCATGCGTCTTAGTATCTGTACCTTCTTTTTGATGAAGAGAATCATCTGAACAGTGATGATTCGCATTATGTGTTGAGCACAGAGGGACATATTCTTTCCCTTCCAAAGCATGCTCTCAGGCCTATGTCGGCTGCGCGTCGAAGGCTTCGCAGGGAAGAGAGTCTTCAGTGCCCCGCATACCATCCTTTCCAAGGCTTTGTCCCTAATGGTGTTGTGGAAGGTCTTATACGTGGAGTGGGCTCGCGCCCCGACGTCGACTATGCAAGAGAGCTGACCGGACTGAGACCTCAGCCGTTGGACGAACGCTATTGGTCCCCCGACGGCTGGTGTTCTTTGCCTCAAGTCGATCCATTTGTGAGACCTGTTTGCTGGGCTACTTGACTCTTGACTCTTGAGTTGTGACAGACGTATGACTTTATCATGTCCCCCGAGGGGCGCGTAGTTGCGGAGGACCCAAATCCAGGAAACCAGAAGCTACAACCTGTGGCGGATGGATTCTTACTCCAGAACATCACTGGAATTCGAGCTCATATCGTCAGTCGCCTGGATGGAAAGGGATATGACATCACCAAGCGTGAGTGGAGCGGTTTCTCTTGTCAAGCTTGGTGCTCAGTTCCCCGCTAGTCGGCCCACACTCTGTTCGGACTGGCCAGTTGGTCTATGTCAACGATACAGCATTGCTCTTACCAGAAGATGGATTTACGGCTCCACACACCCCTGACGTCCGTCTCCGGATATTTCTCGACACCATGGATCCTATGCTTCCAGCTCGTCCCGGGATGGTAGAATTGAATGGCGGATTTCACGTAACCGCTCACACTGCTACATTTGGTGCAGACGTAACCATGGCAGGGAGTTCAAAATCATTGGTATTTGGGCGCGCCGAGGGAGTTCAGATTCGAAGAGATGACACGAACTTGCTCGGATGCCAGCCCTTTGATGAAGACTTTGCTGGCGATGCTATCTTCTTATGGAGGGGTCATTGCACCTTCCTAGAAAAGCTTACCTATGCTCGGGACGCAGGCGCCTCGGGGGTCATTGTTGTCAACACCGACGACACAGCTATTAATCCTTCGGCCACCTCGGATGAGGTAGCAGCGGCGGGCGAGCTCCACGACGTTGCACTCGTACTGTTATCGCATACGGCAGGAAACAATATTGCTGCTATGTTGGATGCTTCTGGCTTGTTTGGATATGGTAATGTTCTATTTTCCATTGACCAAGAAGGAAGGTCCGGTCAACCAAAGGCTGGGAGGAATAAACATGATGATCAAGGAGGCCAGACACCACATGTACTGCACATTAACGGCCATCCCTTGCTGAACACCCGATTGTTGGTATAATGCCACTTTACTAGACGTGTGGGATCACAATCCCGAATCCTGTACGGTGCATCAGCAAAGATGGAGGCAGTTTGTATGGCCATATGCACTGGCACTTCACTGGGTCTATCGTCGATGTCTTTACCCTTGACAATTCGTTATGATCGATCCCTACGCACTGGAGTGATGCACTTGTACAAGAACGTTCCTACGCGTACTAATTGCAGCCACGGCTTGATCCGAATCGCCCAGATATTGGTCTTGCCATGACGACGAGGCCAAAACGAGGCCTGTGTTGCCCGCATCTGTCCGAATTCCCGAACCTAGTATTCCTTACGGAAAGCCACCCCAGCGGAGTTGGAGGTCCCCAGGAGGCGCCCATCATCCGAGGTAGCGCCGCACGAATTCGAGAGGTTTATCGGGACATCACGGAGAGATAAGGCGGCGAAACTGGCACCTGTAACCAAAGTAGGAATAAGCGAGAAAGGCACCGCGAACCATCGACGACGTGGAACGGAACAAGGTGTCAATGCGAAGGAACTGAACAAGGCACAGCTGAAGGGCACAATCTGCCAAAGTACCCGTCGGGGCCAGGAGACCTGTGGGTGCGGACTCTTCAGTGCTGCACAAGCTCAATTGGAACTGGCGTGCTGGTGCCGCAGCAATACCGGTGAACGTTTAACTCGCCTTAGCTACAGCCAACAAGCAAATATATAATCGACACCACCTACCAAGAACGAAATTAAATAGTGCAAGAGGGGTTCAATAATAAACTAGGTTTTCGACGCGCCGGTCTCAGGTTATTCCTGAATGATCGAATAAACAGGATCCTCAAGGGTCCAGTTCTTTCGCAATGCAGATATCTCCACAATGAACAAGTACTCCAAGATGTTCCCGCCCTGCATACGGACAAGTGAACCCGCCGCACTGGCGGAGCCACCTAGGAAAGGGTGGTGACTGAGTAACTTGTCGATGTGGAGGCTATACACATACGCACCGGTAGCAATGAGATCATCAACAATGACGACGTTCTGTCCGTGGCGAATAGCTCCGTCCTGCATCTCAAATATGTCCTATCACAGAGAACTAGTCAGGAGTGATACGCCCAAAGAGATAACCAACGCACGGTGCCATACTCCTTCTCATACGAGGCTTGCTTGCATGGTCCCGGAAGCTTTCCCCTTTTCCTCACTGGCACGAAGGCAGCGCCCAACCGCAGAGCGATAAGTGGGCCGATGAGGAACCCTCTCGCGTCCAAGCCAACGACGACATCCACCTTCTTGCGGACTGATTTGGGTATCGTATGAGAGGTGATGTGATAGACAAAGTGGGTGATCAGCGTCTCGAACGCGACGGGATCGCGGAAAATGGGGAATATGTCGAGGAAATCGACACCCTGTTGAACGGTTCCATACTTGAGAACCAATTGTACGAAAGAGGACGCACCGGCTTGGGAAAATCTGGGTATCTGGTGACGATATTTTGCAAAAGATCAACGTCAGACATGGCGGGCGCCGGGTTCGGAGGGGTAGTGAGAAGGCGACCCTTGGGTATGCAAGTGCGAACGAGAGGTAAAAAATTAGTTCGGGATTGGGAATGGCCCATTACTTTCGGTAACTTGCCGTCAGCGCTGACGGAAGCAAGTAATTTCAATTTTCAAGGAATCATTCCAATCATGACCGATTCCAGTATTTAACGTTATCGCTTGGCGGTCCTACCACAAGGAGGTCGGAGGAGGTCGGCTGGCAAAATAGGTGATTCGGGGTCGGCTAACCCGAACCGACTTTCCAGATGCGGCCGATTTCTGATCCGGGCCGCTAACTACGGGGAAAGTCGTCTCTGATTGGACGATCTTGGAGGATTCAAAGATAGCATCAAATCACTAATTCATAGAATAGTACCCCTTCGTAGTCGGCACGGTACACAGAGATGAGTGTGTGTGTGTGTGTGTGTGTGTGTGTATGTGTGTGTGAATGTCTCAGATAGCTGCCAGTGCTCAAGCACTCACGTTTCATTGAGGGTGATTCTCTTAGAGATTGATTGATGCGGCAGCACTGGCAGCGTTTGACTGCCGGAACAGGTGTCGCAAAATATTGTCACTCTCCGTTACACACGGCCCACTGATCGTCGATTTTCTTCACAGACTGGCACGTTGTCGTCGAATTGAACTGCTTTTCGAACTAACCTTCAAGACTCGGCCTCGACTCACTCATCTGCGAAAATCACCTTGTTGGCCAAATGACTCTAAGCGAGTTCAGTTCCTAAATGGGGCACCATTCTGGTCAAATGGCCCGCTTAATCCGTTGATGCGGCGGCGGCGGCAGTTCACGCATGTAGGTGCAAACGATCAGTGCCAACTTGAAAACTGCCCCATGCCGAAGCGGTGCTTGTAGTTGCGTTCCACTGACAGGATCTCTCGGATCTGGGCCATGCATCACTGGGAGGTGTGTGACGGAATGCAGTGTCCGAGACCGGCACAATCGGGTCACTTCAGAGAGTTGGGGTACGTAGGGCCCATCAACATATCAATGCACTCGATTGATTGTATAGCCCAACACCGCTCTACCAGCAAAAGCGCACACGTAGCAAGGAAGCAGCATTTCAAACCCTATTTGCACAAGGGCATCCGTAAATAGCGGAAATATTGTTATCGTTGACGCCGTTTCAGTTCGTAGATTGGCACCATCCAGAGCCCGGCCCAACCCGACTGAGAATAGAGTTCTTATTCAACGCACGCAGTTTGTTGTGGGTGGTGATGGTCATAGATCGACAGTACCCTTGTAACAACATAAGTAAAGTGAGGTCATAAGCAGGTAGAGGACAAGGCAAGGACGTTTTAAACAGCCTCCAGAATCTCAGGCTCCTTGAACTCCTTTACTACTCGCGTGCCTGTCTCCTGTTAGAACGCGTCAGTACCATGGATCATTGACGAGCACAAGAAACACCAACGTCAGTCGACTCGCCGTGAAGCTCAAGTAGTTTTGAGACGTCGAATTTGGGTGCCTTGAGAATCTTGGCCTTGCGGATGTAGACGTTTTGTAGCGGGTAGATATTGCGGGTGTTCTTCTCGATCTCACGACCGATCGCCTCTGGAACAAACTTTTGCACCAACTCCTTCAGATCGCAACTAGTTGCCTCCCGGGTCATGATCTCAAACATCTTCTTGCGAATCTCACGGATTTGACCCGATTGGGCGTATGTTGTTTTGCGCACTTGGTTTGGACGGCGCTTTGTGAAGGCGATGGCAAAGAGGCGGAGAAGATAACCATCCGTGGTCTTGACATCGACGTGTGCTTCGATGAGAGTTTGCCATTTACGAACAAGGGAACGGAGCTTGTCCGAGGTGAAATCCATGCCGTGGAAGTTGGTGAGACAGTTCTTGCCCTGCACCTCATCAATCCGTAGCTTTATTTTTCGGAAGGATTGCTCCTCGTCCTTGTTGAGATCTGCGAGGGAGACCTCGATGATACGACCCTTTAGCGAGTCATTGGCGTTCTCTGCAAAACATGGTCAGACGAGGAGGATAAAACAGGGGGATGCGTACTCAATCCTTGTGATCGGTTGACAAGGGTCTTTCCAATGTTCTTGACCTCGAAGGTGGAGGGAGCCTTGATGTCATACCACTCTGAAGAGAGATAAGATGGGGTTTATATTGGACGCGAAATGACACACCCTTGCGAGAGAATGGGTCGACGACCTTTTTCTTGATACCTTTCTTACCCTTGGAGAGACGCTTGTTCTGGGGAAACATGAGGCAACGGACGGCCGGGGGACGCGTGGACGTACTTTTCCTACAGCCATGACGGGAGACGAAGTGAGCCGGCAGTGGACTAGCTGTCGTGTGTAGTCGACACTGAGCCGCCGTTTGTGTGTGTATGGTGTCCCGGCGGTGGCTTGAACCTTGTGCATGTGCTGTTATAGTTGTTCACACGCCACATCTACCCAGAGCGATGACATTGACCCGCCCGCTGTTCGAGGCGGCGTGCAAAGCGTTTGTCCAGCGCCGGCGTGGTTGGGTTTGGGTAGAACACGCTCTCTCACCGGGCGTTGGCTACATGTACCGAACGACCCCGCTTCAGCAGCCATCGGTCACCAGCGACCCACTCGAGTCCGTTGATGACCCTGCAGCTGCCATGCCCTCGCCCGACCACCTCGTCTGCCACCAATCCGTCGTGTTCTCACCGACCTTCCAAGTCCCGACCTTTTATTTTTCTGTGTATGACTCCAGTGCGTGAGACGTCCGGTCCCACCTTTCTCGCTGCATCTCCCTCTCAGCGGGTTCACCCATTGGCCTTTCGGATATCGTGCACACTTCGTTGCTTCGCAAGCACGCCTTTGATGGCATGGAGGCGACTGGCTTCTCGATAGGGGACCCAGCCTCCAATTTTCCGCTTCTTTCATTCGGTGATCATCCTTCGCTCGGCTCGCAGTGTTGGTACCTGCATCCATGTGAGACAGGTTCTGCTGTTGAAGAGATGCTCGCGGCCTGGTCAGACGCCCGCCCGCAGGACTCGGCTCGACACGTGCGGTGGTTGGAGGCGTGGTTTCTAGTGCTTGGTTGCGTGGTGGACCTTGGCTCGTGATATCAGATACAGTCCGTTAACGTCGCATAGTCGTGAATTGGTCGGATGTCTCGTATACCGGAACGTTCCCAGAACGTTGCCCACGAACGGTACAGCCGGGCTATAGCCCATCGCCAACTAGTAATCGTACCATCACGGTCGCGCTGTTCATTTCCGAGACCCGATAATTTGTTGCACGTTTTTAAAGCCTTTCATGATCCTGACAACACGTCTCGCCTCTCTCTCCCGTCCCCTCCTCTTCTCATCATTCTCTCGCACCATGGTACGTTCTCTTCCCCCCCTTCTCCCAATGACACCCAACACATCGCACGCAGTCCACCTACGAAGCTGTCATCGTCGCTGCATCCAGAACACCCGTCGGTTCTCTCAATGGATCGCTCAAGACATTGACTGCACCACAACTCGGTGCAATCGCCCTCAAGCATGCCTTCCAGAAATCAAATGTCGACCCCGCAGAAGCAGAGGAAATCTACTTTGGCAATGTCATTCAAGCCGGCGTCGGTCAATCTCCAGCACGCCAGGTCGCTCTCAGTGCAGGCATGAAAACCTCTTCAGATGCGACGACCATCAACAAGGTCTGCGCGAGCGGCTTGAAATCCATCATGCTCGCTGCCCAGAGCATCGAGTCTGGGTACAAAAACGTTGTTGTCGCTGGCGGCATGGAGAGCATGAGTAATGCACCGTGCGTGGCACCTCTATCCATCTCCATCTCGCCACTCATCCATGCACTAATAGCTTCCTTTTGCCCCGGACGAATCCCCTCTTCGGCAAATTTGAGACAAAAGACTCCGTCGAAACCGACGGTCTCTGGGACGTCTACAACAACTTTGCCATGGGCAACTGCGGTGAAGCTGCTTCCGAGAAGTATGGCATCACTCGAGAGTCGATGGATGCACATGCCATAGAATCATACAAACGCGCTGATAGGGCTTGGAAAGAAGGTGTATTCAACAACGAGATCGCCCCCGTGATAATCAAGGGAAAGAAAGGTGATACCATAGTAAAGGAGGACGAAGAGTACAAGAAAGTCATCTTTGACAAGGTTCCCTCGCTCAAGTCTGCGTTCAAGGCTGGCGGCTCGATAACAGCAGCCAACTCATCCAACTTGAATGATGGTGCCTCGGCATTGATTCTCATGTCCGCTGAGAAGGCCAAGGAACTGGGCGTGAAACCTCTCGCAAAGGTTGTCTGTACGTTTAATTCAATTCATCTAGCAACCAATTGATTACTGATCCCCGGAAAAACAGCATATGCTGATGCGGGTGTCGAACCTATTGATTTCCCCGTGGCTCCTACTGTCGCTCTGCCCCAAGCTCTGAAGAGGGCCAACTTGACTGTGGATGACATTGCACGATTTGAGATAAACGAGGCTTTCTCGGTCGTCGTTCGTCTTGCGGAGAAGCTGCTTCAAATTGACCCTGCAAAGATCAATGTTAATGGGTAAGCAACCGATGGTTCGATTCCTATGGTCACAGGTTGAGAGTTCATTCAGTGGCGCTGTCGCACTTGGTCATGCTATCGGAAACTCGGGAGCTCGGATCGTTGTTTCACTCGTCCACGGTCTGAAAACCGGTGAATACGGTGCAGCCGGTATCTGCAATGGAGTAAGTCGATACGCTCTATCTTTGCCCAGTTCCTGAGATCTCGTTCCTAGGGTGGTGCTGCATCTGCTCTTGTGATCCAGAAGCTGTGAAGGGGAATGTGCCTGGCGTTGTACGACTCACCTGATGAATAACCATATGTTTCTCATTAGAACCTAGTGAAAATCTCGATCCTAATGTTCGCCACTTTGTACGAGGTATGTCAGAAAATCGCAAAACTCTCCGAGGTGCCCCAGCCCCTCCTAGGTCCACGCTCACGCTGAAAATGTCCACGCTCGAATGCAAAGCAGAGAGGAGCGAATCACTACTTTGGAGCGTGTTCGTTATTATCAAGGGGCAGAAAACAAGACTATCAAGAAAACAGATTAAGGAGGTCCTCACCGACATCAGAACTTGGTTGATTGTATTGTCGACGGGTGCATTGTGAACGACTCCTGTCACACGATTGACACATCTTGCAGCGAGTATCCCCGATGCATCGGGGCCGCGATGATCCTGTTTTGCAGTGATAAGAAGGTGTGGCTTATGCTTCTTCTATTCGTAACAATGATTAATTATTCTACTCAGAACGAGTAGACGACACCCATCGTCACCGCTTTGGTACCCACTATCGTCGGTGCAGGTGAGCAACAATGTTATGGTAGCCGCTTTTCCCGATGCTATTCGTCTGCCAGCAATCACTGTACAAGGCTCCGGGAGCTAAGGGCGTGTTTTTGTTTGGTACGACTCGGAATTGAGTTCTGCTCGCACTTGATGTTTGTTGGCTCGATCGCTAGCATCGTACATGACGCCCACCTTTGATAGCGCCCTTGTCAACCAACTATATATGCCAGCAACACGAGCGGTCATATCAAAAAGGCCGGTCACCTTTTTTCCCACTCGTTCTGATACGTACGTCAAAGAGGATATCCGGCGGGGAAGAGAACAACACGCGTTTGCCCATCTGACAGACGAACACTGAGTGTCAATTTGTATCAGCTTCTGGGTATGAATTTGATGAGTTTCTTCTTTCCATAGAAACTTTTTCTTCGTATACACGGCATACTGTCATGTTTGGGAATCAGACCTGCTCGTTGATTTTGAAAAAGACATTCATCCAGTCTAGTACTAGTATGAAACATTTTCATAACGTGAATCACACGTCTCAGAGGGCCGTCACGGTAGGCATCGTGAATTGGGCGGTACTACGTAAGGTTGACCCATATAGCACATTCTCACCCTCCCATGCCAACTCAACCTAGATCCCCAAGCTTGTTCAGCTTTCGCCTGTGACGGAAAGGGCTGAGTCACTGCTCACTGAGGCTCAAGAACATACCCTACCTCGGATGGTCTTCAGATATTCACGAACGACGTCGGGTGCATCCTCCATGAGCGAATCCTCGGGTTCCCATGTAGCCTCATCCTCACGATATCCCTCCCAGAAAACATAAAACTCTCGTTCACCGTCCACCTCCCGATGGCCGTTGATGGACTCCACAATGAACCGCTCTAGGACTTCCGCCTCGGCTTCTTTCCGAGATTTGATACGAAGAACGTGCCGCGATTTGTGTGACCATGCCTTCGGGAGTCGCAAATTGGCCAGTTTGCCACTCGGTTCGAATGCACGACCCATGGATTTATTGGTGGACTTGCGGATATACTTGTCCAGTTCGCACAGCGTGTGCTCGATATCACAGAGCATCATGGGAAGGTGGTCAGGACCCAGGCCATTAAACTCTATGCCCAAGCGGTCAAAGTGTTCGTACTGGGTGATCTGCATCCATCGAACAATGTCAACTTCCACTGAGCGGGCTATGGTTGCTTGGAAGCACCTCTGTAGCCCCCTCCTGGAACCGATACCTATCACCACGAAGTCATACTCGGAAAAGTGCATGACGTTCGAATAGGACAAATTCAAAACCAGCTGATAAGCGGTAAAATCGCCCATGCTTTTGAACGTCCGCAGGTATTCAAAGACGTCTGCTGCATACTTTGCGTCTCGCAGCTGGGCGGGCAATTCCTGCATTAGGACTTCCAGGAATGCCAGGTGATTCATGAAATTCTCCGCGAACCCTAGTTCGGGTGCTGGTTTCTGATATGCTCCTGTGTAGATGGACAACCCTTTGTCGTACAAGTCACGGAGGACCTTTTCGTAATCGGCGCGTTTGTAAGCCTCCCAGGTAAAAGGCTTGATGTTTTTGCGAAGGGCCTCGTACGTCCGGATGTTGGTGTACGTGCTGAAGAGCAGGATGCGGAACGTGACTTCCTCGCGTCGCTGTGGACCCTTTTCGATGACTTCTGCGACGATATACTGGCTCACCCGGTCGAGCACCCGAAAAGTATTGCAAAACTTGTAACCCGCAAGGATGGGATCTGACGTCCAGCTGTCGCAACGATCGTGTCAGACGCGAAAGAGTGCAAAAAGTGCAGCTTTTGGCTATAAATATACTCACGGAGGAGGGTCACCCGCGCGACGTTTCTCTTCGATGGCGTGCCTTTCCGCTGCCAACCGCCAAAAGGCGTCAAACTCTGGGGTTAGTTCGTATTCCCTGTCAGCGAGGGTGACTGTCAACGGGGGTGGAGCCGCTTTGGCAAAATAGAGTTGAGAGCACGTCTTGGAACGTTTGCTGCTTGTCGACGCGTTACCGTGTTCGAGGGCAGTAGGGGCAGCGCGTTTCATTGATGATGATGAGGACCTCTACGGACGCGTTCAGTTTTAGTTTTAGCGCGCGTTAAATATGGGGAAAGTCGTACAAATGCCGATGAGTCGAGTAGCAGTGTTTCACAAAAAATGAAATGTCTAAAGACTGTCACTCTGAGCGAAACGCGGAGTTGAAGTACTAGTAGATTCCTCGGGAGTACGTAAGGCTGGAGGGATGTTGGCATCCACCACCACCTGCAGACGCCTATAGAACGACCATCTTCTGATCTCCAGCATTTGCATTAGGTCTGGCTAGCGACGGCATGAACAACCAAGACAGGCATCGGTTTGTCCGGCAATACGTTGAACGACAGAAAGCCTATTTACCCACCTATACCACCGAGCACCTTTTGAACCAGCGCCATGGAACGCCGTCCAAGCCGCTACGGAGCGATAAATTTGGATTCGATACCCCTGTTCTCCGCTCACGGGTGCCCGAGACCAAAATCTCTCAATCCCAGCTCGCGCCGCCAGCGGGACGAAGCAAGCCACGAACGCACGAAGCCGAACCAGCTATACTGCCGAAACAGGGCCCACCTGCTCCTGAGGAAGCACCATCCGCAACACAAGGCGCCGCTCTGGGCAAGAAGGACGAGCCGAGATCCAAACGGAAGAAAGCGTCGACACCGATTGACACCGATAACGAACGTGCAGCCCGTATGTCACTCTCACGTGCTTTCCGCAATCCCTTTGGATGACTTGGCGTTGAATACATAGGACTAGCGGATCGCCGAGAGCGCAAGAGGAAGAAGCGTGCCATCGTAGATCCTCCACAGAAGCACGACGACGACCCTACCTTGGCCCCAAAAAAAGGGAGAACGAACGGCCAGAAAGCAAAGAAACCCACTGCGTTGGCGCTTTTGTACGGATTTTCGGCGACGAATGTCACGAAGGACAGGCTCACGGTTGGTCATTCAATGATTGTTGTATTCCATGCTCTCACGTACTCGGCAGTTGAAACCAGCGCCTTCCCTTGGTGTTTTCAGCAAGGGGAGAGCATCAGCGAAAAAGAAAGTAACCGCAACAAAGAAGAAGTATTGTGAGCACCTTATTGTTCTGGTCGAGAACGCAGCGCTCAAGGAGATTCAGCATCGAGGAATGAGTTTTTTTCTGAATCCGCGTTTTTGAACAAGCCGAGTGAACGGGCAGCTGACCATTCAGAGATCGACGATGATACGGATGATAGTTCGGTTTCCTCGATTTCTGACCACCCTACGCCGCCCCGGATTACGAAACGTACAAAGGATCGAGGCAAACGCACGGAAACCACCGCGAAGACACCAAAAGCTTCGACAGCTGAATCCGAGGTCTGGGACATCGAACTGGCGAGCAAGCTTCCCTCCTCTGCGCAGGATGTTTTGAGCGAGCCTGGAGGGAACAATTCTGCTCCCGTTGTCCTCGACCTCCGCGGGGCAGAGTGGTCTGCCTCTGTCAAGGCGGCAGAAGAACTCCGCGGCAAGACCCAAGCTCGGAGCTTGTCTGTCACGCGAAGCAGGTCAAGGGGACATTCCGTGGTCCGCAGTTCCCCGCTGGATAGATCGGATCTGGATGACGGGCATGGCCTTCCACACGCTGCGGATGCTCCATCGCTCCATCCTTCCCACTCCGCATCCCAGGTAGGACGCCGACCGTCCGATTTGCAGCGGGCGACATCACAATACTTTATTGGGCCCGAGCCAGTCTCGATCCACGCGTTTGCGGCGAATACCCCACAGACACCGAGATTGAATGATGGCTTCGATGTACTTGATTGCCGAATGCCGGATTTAGATGCCCAGGATGCCGCGTTGGATGTACAAACGATTCAAGGCGTGGCTTCGCCGATGAACTCCCTGATAAGTGTTGCTCAGCCCATAGAGTTCCAAACCCGGTACGACATTGTTCCACTCGGGTTCCCGAGCGACTGTTCTTCGTACGATGATCGCTACGCACGCGTAGATGTGCCTTTGGAGTCCCTTGGAGAACCCTTGGAATTCGAATCTTCCGTCGTGGAGATGCAAGGTGATCGATCCATTGACATCAGTGGCGCGGTGTTTCACCATCCTCACCACGACGCCAACTGGGTTTGGTGCCCCTCGGCTGATTTAGCCGATGACGTAGAATATGTTTCGATGGAAGGTTCCTATCATCCGCTGCCGCCGGAATACGAGTCAGCTGGAGCAGGACACGTTTGTGAACAACGGTTTTGTGAAGGAGAAGATTTTTCCGCCGATGGGTCGATTTGTTGTAGCGAAGAGGAGGACGTGTCAGACTTTTTGGAAGGACGAGCATTGTTGCTTGGTGTCCCGGAGGGGCCAGGGTTGTCGGGACTCGCTCAAGCTGAGATGGACGTTGCCAGTAGATTGCGGAATCACTGGCGCCCACTGCGGCTTTCGTAGCAACAATACATTGAGAGCACGTGGTACTTTACAAGGAGAGAGGAAACTAAATATGGAAGTGGGTGCGTCCTGAGTGGCTACATTCTATGGATGACCCGTCCGTGGTGATCGATTTCTCTGCCATGCTCATCGAGATAGCGGCCGTTATCAACGGCGCCAAAGAACCAAGGACCTGCGCGGGTTGAATTGCTCCTGTGGAGTCTGGAATCGTCTCTGAAGCCAGAGAAGGAATTATGACGCCTGCGATGGTTGTCAGAGTGTGTATACTGAGGCTGGTGATGAGACTGATGATGATGATGGTGTTGATCATAGTGATCGGAAGGATCCATGCCAAAGAACTGGCGGACGCGATCGCTCATGGAAGGGGTGCGCTCGCGTGAATGTTGGTAGGCAGGGACATAGGCACGGGAGTGGGTGTGAGAGTGGTGGGAGTGCGCGGACTGCGGATAGTGTGGGACATGATGGGAAGTGTGCGTAGGGAGGTGGTGAGAGGAGTGCGTAGGGAGGTGGTGTGAGGAGTGCGTAGGGAGGTGGTGTGACGAGTGAGAGGGAAGGTGGTGTGTGGAGTGATGGGGGGTGTGATGGCCATGGGATGAATGCTGATGGCCCGAGTCCTGGACAAGGGTGAGGCACGCAGGGAAGCGTGGACAACGGACTTACGCTGTATACTGGTGGGTAATATGCGGGGGCCTGGTGGTCGTGGTGGCCGGAATGGCTGTGAGCGCGATGGTGCGAGTGTCTGCTTGCGCTCCTGGGAGGGAGATACTGAGCACTGGGGGAATAGGACGCGGTGGGGAACGGATAAGCCATGATGCCAGCGCTGACTGAGCCCGGGCGATATATATCCACACCATCGGATCGGAATCCGGATGTGGAGCTTGAGCCAGACGATGAACCGAGCTGGCTGGCGCATCCTCGTCCGTCTCCACCACGACAAGGCTGGCCCCCCCGTCCCCGCCCGCTCACCCCCGCCATACACCCCACCCCCGTTCCACACCCATGCCTTCTTCCGCGCCCTCGAACACTCCTTCCCGACACCCACCGCACGCAGCCTCATGCGCGCAACCCGCGCCCTCCTCGTCGACCGCGTCGGCAGAGTGAAACGCGACGGCCTCACCGCAAAGGACCTCGACAACGTGCGTACCCTCTCCGCCATCCCACACCGCCACCCATCCCGATTAGCAAGCATACCTCTTTCGCGCCGCACTCTCTGAGATGAGAGCAGAGCAGGGCGCTCGTTCCCGAAACGAAAGCGCAGCCATGCGGGCTACCATCGCCGCACTGCGCAGGGAAGTGGACAGGCTCGACGTAAAGATGAAGGAAGACCTCGTAAACCTCAAGCACGAGTATGTCCTCCCGTCGGTCTTTCCGCGTCCCCGTCCGACCCCCTTTTCAGGATTCAAATGGAGCTCGATACCCGCAAGAACGAAAGCAAGTCGGACGTGACGCAGCAGAGCATTGCGATCGAGGTCTGTCGCGTCTATCCTAGACCTGTCTTGTCTCATCCGGTGGGTGCAGGAAGTCTTGAACAAGGCCATCGTCGAGCTTGGCGACCTCCGTGCGAGCATGGAAGAAGTAAAGTGGGACAACATGCGCAAAGCAGTCGGTGATTACCGTCCCTTTTCTCTCCTTCCCCTCCCTCATCTCCTATCTCTAGCCGCACTCGGCGCCTTTCTTGTTCTCATCATCCTCTCTATGGAGATGTATGAGTTCAACAGCCAACGGGCCACACGAATCCACCGCTCAGAAGCAGGCGATGACGAGATATCCCATTCGTAGTATCCGTTCTCCCATCCATGTACTGTACACCCCAGTAATCTCTTTATCACTTTGACTCGACCGTGAGCCTGGCGAGCTTGTCCGTGACCTCGGCTTCGCCTTCTGATGGGACAACCCTATCTTCTGTGTGTGTGCCCGTCTTGGAGGCGGGTGTGCCACTGCTCTCAGCATCATCCTCGTCCTCCCAGCTGTCTTTCACTGCCTTTTTTGCCCGTTGGTTGGCGCGCTTTCTCGCATTCTTGTTTGGGGGTGGGGCACCTGCGCCTTTTTCCTTCTGCTGCGAGGGTGCGATCCAGCCCAGGATGTGCCCCTTGGGGAGTGAAGTGGCATCCATGGCCTGTTGGCGCGTGCCACGGAAGCGAGAAACGTCCTCCTGGGGCGTGAATCCCGGCCGAATCTTGATTTGCCTGCGAACGCTGGGTGGCAGATGAGCGGGCGGGGTCGGATGTGAGGAGCAGGGACGCACGATCCGTCCGATCGCTTCGACTCGGGGATGACCCGCTCGAGCGTGCGCGGGTCGACTGCGATCCCGGCTGCAGATTGTTGTGGAACGAGAGGAGGCCTCGACATGGCGGAGTTGCAATCCATCTTGATGCGCTACGCTGTCTTCGTCACCGGGCCCGCCGGCGCAGGCAAGTCCACCTTCTGCACCTCCTTTGCCACCCATCTCCGCCTCTCCAGGCGCACCGCACACATCGTCAACCTCGACCCCGCCGCGACAGGCGACGCCTTCGAGTATGAGCCCGCCATCGACATCAAGGAGCTCGTCTCCCTCCAGGACGTCATGTCCGACATGGGCATGGGCCCCAACGGCGGTCTCATCTATTGCTTCGAGTGAGTGGGCATGTCCTCGCCGGCGTTCGCTCCCCACGTGCACAGATATCTCTTGGAAAACATGGACTGGCTCGAGGAAGAACTGGGTGGATTCGAGGACGACTATCTCATCATCGATTGCCCTGGTCCGTACCCTCTCTCGCCCCGCAGTTCGAGCGCTCATGCACCCCAGGCCAGATCGAGCTATACACACATTATCCATTCCTCCCCACCCTCGCCCGCAACTTGCAGCGGATGGGCATGCGGACCTGCGCCGTGTACCTCCTCGAGTCCCAATTCATGGAAGACCGCTACAAGTTCTTTAGGTACATCGTTCCTCGCCCTCCTCGCTTGTTCTGACCACCATCGCTAGCGGCGTCCTCTCCGCCATGTCTGCCATGGTGAACCTCGAGGTCCCATGGATAAACATCATGTCAAAAATGGATCTCGTCTCGTCGCCTCCTTCCTCGGACACCGCCCCACCGCGCAACGGCAGACGTGCGCGTCGAGATATCGCTCGGTATCTCGATCCCGACCCACTCTTGCTTGCCAACGCACGAGATGGACATGACAACGTGGCGGAAAGAGAGAACAGCCGGTTTCACGAACTGAACAGGGCCATCGTCCAGCTGGTACGAGCACCTCTTTTTTTCCTTGCTGTGCGGTGTCGATGGTCCATCAGATCGAGGACCACCCTCTTGTTTCTTTCTTGCCTCTTGACCTTTCGTCGACCGAGTCTCTTCAAGTCGTTGTCAGTCACATAGATTTTACGATGCAGTATGGCGAAGACGAGGAGCCAAGAGAGGTATGCTTGTCGACCTGCAAGAGATTCAGTGCTGACCGACGCGATACAGCCGCGCGACTTGGACGAGGGTGATTTTGCGGACATGGAGTGATTGCAAATAGTCTAGTCGTAGCGTGTAACACATCTTTTACATGACCATCCACGGGATCGGTGTCGACCTCTTGCATGTCTCGCGCATGGCCGCGTTCGTCAACCGAAGAGGTGCAGACAGGATTGCCTCGCGCATTCTCAGTCCATCAGAACGGAGCGCCTTTTGTCGACTCTCGCCTGAACAAGGGACTGCAACGCGATTTTTGAGTGTGCGGTATGTACTCCCTCGTCGCGGCGACTTCCAGCTTTTTGAACGGCCACAGGTGGGCGGTGAAAGAGGCAGCCTACAAGGCGTTGTATCCACTCAGACCGACCTGGAAGGAGCTCACATACACCACGTTCAATCCCCAGACGGGGTCCAAACCCGCACTCGTCTGGCATCTCAGCGGTGGCGGTCAGCGTCCGACATTATACGTATCCGTCAGTCACGACGGAGAGTACATCCTTGCATACGTCGTTGCCGAGGACGTGGCCTGACAGCCCTGACGGGTCGCATTGCCAATGTACAGTACTCGTCAGTCTACGTTATCTACTGTTTTCTCGCTCGACGGCTGCTTGGGCCACCAGTCAGGCCACCAAGGCGCCACTTTCCACCTTGCTCCGTCTGCGAGGCTGGCTTCGTCTGCAAACAAGGCAACGTCTGGACGCAGGTGTTCTAAACGGAGGAGAGCGAGGCCGATAGCAGTGCCAGGGCTCACGGATGGCGTGGCAACCGAAGTGAGGAGGGTGGATGTTCCGCGAAGACGGGGTGTTCGCGTGTCGGACTCGATCAAAGGTTTAATGGCGAGATGTAATGATGGGCCCGCTCTCGTCGACGTCGTGGACAAGACGACGGGGAGAATTCGTTTGCGTATCACGCCGGTATGATAGGTCCGCACGGTAAGCTCTTGTCCCACATAACACCCCTTGCGAAAGTCGACTGCGGGGACCGGGTCGTGTGTCAGCGTGCAAATGGGAGCGAGAAAGGGGTCACGCACGTCCGCCCATGACATCGAGGTTCGACTCGATGGGAAACGCGTGCAGAGGCTGAATGTCAGCGCTACCTTCGGGCACGCCATGCATTACCCGATGTACGAGGTATGCGTCGGGCGCCAATACATCGTGGGTCGAAGCTTCCTGGGCTGCAGAAGTGTGAGCGGAAAAGGGGTGTCGTGTAAAGCTACGGACGTTTGTCTCCCTTGCGGACGAGCAGTCGGCGACCCATACCGGGTGCACGATGATCGAGGATGACGCCGTGCTCGGTGCCCCATGGCGAGTCATGCCAGACGGGCTCGACGGCGCCACTTGCTGCCCAATGCCAGGATCGGTGTTCGGCTTGGGGACGTTCGCCCCATGCGGCCCATACGTCCCATTCTTGCGTGACGTCGCGAATGCGGACCTTGGAACGAAGGACGAATCGTTTGAGCAGGGAGAGGAGGGAGGGGGAATCGGACGGGGACGGGTCGTGGTCGATGAGATAGGTGGGTGCAGGGGACGCGGGGGAGGTGAAGAGGAAGACGTCGTGGAGGACGCGGCCCTGTTGGCAAGGCTCAGTCGAAAGCAGGAGCGAGCTGGACAAGGTCGCACCTGGGCGTGGAGGAACGCGCTGTAGGATGGGTGGCCATGGACGCTGCTGGCGAGCAAGCCGTTGAGGAACTGGGTCGCGTCGCTGCCCGAGACGGCGAGCACGGCGCGACGGGGGACGGGGGCCAAGCTGGGTGTTGAGCGTAAGAGGGCATGCATGGTGGTGTTTGTTCTTCCCACCATGTCCTCGTCGTGTGCTGCGCTGCTCGGGGCATTGAAAGCGTGCCTCGTCGAGTCTGACTGCGTCCAAAAACACGGGCGACTGCCGTCGGAATGTCTCAAGCATCACACGGACGAGCTCCCCGAGGCTTGCCAAAACTTGCGCAAGGCTACTTATGAATGCAAACGGAACATGGTGCGTGCACTGTCCGAGACAGCGACGAAAAGTGAACGACGACTACCAGCTCGACATGCGGAAGAGGCTCCGGGGCAACACGGTGGGCATGGAGGGCGAAAAGGCACGCGGGAGAGCTGACTGAGGACATTACCTTGCTTGACCTGTACCTTGTATGAAACGCGTCCACGTGAGATAAGATCGACCAACCACATTCACGGGGATGGTTCAAGCCCAGGTATCGACTGCTTACATTGCCGCGTCCGCCAATCGCTTCAACCATGCCGCCCATGTGTCGCCCAACTCCACCCTTGTAGCATTTGGATCAGGTCGCCTCGTAGCATTCTGGAATGTCGACGCGAGTCGACTAGTTCTTTTTCGCCTTGCTTCAGCTGATGGCCTCCTAGGACCAAAGTGACAAGGGTGTCTACGAAACTCTGGCAGGTCACGAGGGTTTGGTGACCTGCGTGCGCTTTCTGCGCGACGACTTTCTCGTGAGCGCAGACGACAAAGGGCAGATCCGGTTCTGGCAAAAGTCGGAAAATGTATGACAACCCTCTCCGGTCCCCATAGTCTCTCTGATGCCACATTCGACGCCAGTGGAGGAGTACGGTCACCGTACATGCGCATTCCCAACCGATATCCGCTCTTTCTGTGTCGGGAGGTCTCCTAGTGACAGGTAGCTCCGATGCCTCGGTCAAGGTGTGGACCATCATCGACGAACAAGACATTCGTACGCAAACGCCCCCTCTTTATGCCTTCCAGGGTCCTGACTGGCCTGGCTCATAGTCAAGGTCGAGATGGCTCAGGTCATATCGCTTCAGGGAAAGTACCCGCTCGCGCTGGCGGCGACAACACTTCCTCGTTCCCAGGGTGAGTGTTGGTTCGGAATCCGAAGCCGGCCGGGATCCAATTTGCTTCTCGATAGCAACTATCCTCGCTATCGCCGGGACCGACAGAAACGTACATATCTGGACACGTTCCGACAGCACCGTGCGTCCTGAGCTTTGTCGTTGGTCCGATTTTGATTTTCTTCATCTTGGCGCTGTCACAGTTTGTCCGTTCCGTCGCCCTTCCGGGTCATGAAGACTGGGTACGAGCCCTGGCATTCTGTTCACCGACACCACCTGCAGGAACGCCTTCCAACGATCAACTTATGCTTGCTTCCGGCTCTCAGGATGGGACGATTAGGTTGTGGAACATCGGTGCTCTGGAGAGCCCGCGAGTGCCGAAAAATCAGAGCGACGGGAACGGAAGCATGAGTGCACTCAGTGATGATCTGCTGGATGCCTTTGAAGCTTCACTCGCTGATCCTACAGAGGGCGAAGAAGGTGGAAAACAAATTTCGCTCAAACGTCATATTCTAACAGTAAAACACAAGGATCTTGGGTGTGTGTTTTCCTCCGTACTTTGCTCATGATTATGTGACCAAGCGTTGAAAAGTGCCCAGCAATACGCCATAACCTTTGATGCATTGCTCATCGGACATGAAGCAGGTGTGACGTCGCTGGCATGGGCACCATCTACCCCAGCAAGCCCTTCATCACTGCAAACTCTTTTGTCGAGTTCAACAGACTCTTCTTTGATCCTGTGGTCTCCAAGCCAGATTTTGCATTCGGCGTCATCCAACGATGTCACAGCTGGTTCAATATGGATCAACCGACAACGGTTTGGTGATGTTGGTGGACAACGCCTTGGAGGGTTTGTCGGCGGACTTTGGGCGAGATCCATGCAAGGCGATGAGGTTATAGGCTGGGGATGGAACGGAGGGTGGAGACGTTGGCGATCTGTGCAAGCAACAAAAGGCGACCCGGATACCGCGCAATGGAGAGAAATTGGTGCTATCAGCGGACACAGCGGGCCAGTGAAGGATATTGATTGGAGTCCTGCTGGAGAATACATCATCTCAGTTGGGTAAGTTGGGTTACTGACTTGATTTGCATGTCTGGCTAAATGGGTCAGGTTGGATCAGACGACCCGTGTCCATGGCGCTGTTCCCTCGTCCTCCTCCACCTCGCGCTCATCACGAGTGTGGCATGAATTGGCGCGTCCTCAAGTACATGGATATGACCTTGTAGGTGCGACTTGGCTTGGTCCGTGGACGTTCGCAAGTGTCGCAGACGAGAAAGTTGCCCGTGTTTTTGAGGCTCCTCGAGGGTTTGTAGAGACCGTCAAGAAGTTGGGTGTCTGTGGTGTAGCGGAGAGTACCGTAAGGATCCCCAGAAATACCCTAGGTTGAAGGATGTTGACGACATCCGTCAGGGAAAACGGCCGGTTGCAGCCCATGTGCCTCCACTGGGGCTGTCAAACAAGGCAGTTAGCGAAGGTTCGATTCTTTATTTCAAGCCATTGCGCATCTTTCTTACGTCGTGCTTTCGGCAGCACCGGCTCAACTAGGTTCGTCGTGGCTAGATAGGCGCCCCTTTGAAGGTGAACTTGCGGCTACAACGCTCTGGCCGGAAGTCGAGAAGGTCTTTGGCCATGGTTACGAGGTGACGATGCGTATACATCTTTGAAGAGAGGTGGTGTTGAATACCGTTTCCGATCAGTCGATAACCATCGCGTCATCCAACTCTCATGACTTGCTGGCCACCGCTTGCAAGGCTACCTCTGCACAACACGCCGTGCTTCGTGTGTACTCGACGTCCACATACCAACCATTCGGTTCGCCGTTGGAAGGACACTCGCTCACGGTCACGCGTATCACTTTCAGTCCGGACGATCGTTACATCGTCACCGTCAGTCGTGATCGCACTTGGCGAGCGTTCGAGAAGCAAGCCGACGGTACGTGACGACTTCGGTCCGAAACCTGACTCTCGTGCACGATCCATCTCCTCCACAGGCTATTTCCCGGTCGCCGCAGACAAGTCGCACGCGCGAATCATTTGGGACTGTGCGTGGAGCAGCAAAGGAGACGTGTTCGCCACGGCTTCACGGGACAAGACGGTACGCGCGCGTCTCGCTTGTGGGTAGTACGCGCTCATCGAGGGCCTCGCCAGGTAAAAATATGGGCTCCGACAGCTGGTTCGGATTCGTGGCCTACGCTCGCCACGCTGAAATTCGCGGAAGCAGCGACTGCGGTTGCCTTTTGTTCCCTGGACGCCACCAGGTAAGGTGCCTTTTTTGGTGGGATGATGGATCTGACCATGTCAGGCGGTTGCTCGCCGTTGGTTTAGAAACGGGAGAGATTTCCATCTACCATAACCTCGTTGCCGCCCCGGGAAAATGGGCGGCTACGAGTTCGATTCCTGTCGGGTATGACGTGTCTCCCCCAACCTGTCTTCGTGCGGGCTCACCTTTGACTATAGCGTCGCCCATGTCGATCAGATTCATAGACTGGCGTGGCAATCTACGAATGAACCTACCGAAAGACGTCTTGCGTCATGCAGCGAAGACGGTACGCTCAAGATATTGGTAGTCCAAGTTGATGCATAAAATATGTATCCGCGAGAAGACAACAGAAAGATCATGTAACACAGTATACGCAAGGAATCATAGTGAAAAAAGAGGAAACATCTGCTATACAGTGAGTGGTAAGGGTTGAGAAGGGTCTGGCGATAAGAGCAATCGACAACTAGTTTAGTACGGAGACAGTTTCATTCGTATGTTCGATGGTTTGAAGGTGCCGGATTTTGTGCCGGATATACGGGTATAGAACGAATCAGTGACGGGAAGGGGGTTGCCTGTATGTGTTGATATAGTAGCTGGTAACTGATGGTGTGAATAAGCAAAACCAGGGCCAGTATCTTCAGCAAAAACGGCCCGTGCACGTAGGGATACATGAACATGGAAGAACGTGAAATTTAAACAATATCGCGAAGACTCATCGGAACTTCGGGCTGTGAAAACTGGTCAATGCATTTCCCCGAACAAGAGGCAGAAAAGAGCGCACGCATTTTATCCTGCGAAAAAAAGCACAGTGAGTCAGGTTCTTGCGAACAAACTTGATTCCTTACTTGTAGAAACATTCAATGGAGCGCAGCATCTCAACATCTCCGCCCGTCGCAGTCACGAAATTTATGATAACACCGGCGCGTGCGTAACTCGACGCGATGGCGGGAGCAACACTTTGGAAACGCTGACGTGAGAGGAGAAAGACGAGAATATGGCGGCGCCTACCGATGAGCATATTCTTCCACTGCTTTGGGTAGATCTGCAATATCTTTAGCACACAGAGGAAAGAATGGACGAGAGCTTGATTCACCATAATTGATGATCAGAGGCACGTGGGATATTTCTGGGATCTTGACTTGAACGTCGTTGACAACCAACACCTTGGTCACTGGCTGCCTCATCATGACTGAAGCTGAACTTCTAAATTTGTTCAGCGCCGCCAACTTGGTTCCAGCATTCATTTCCCCGTGCTGAAGAAATAGGTCAGCTCGGTAGTATGACCAAGCTGATGAACTCACGAGCGGGACCGCTTCCAGTCCACGACTTGCCAGTTTATACACGACGGAATCCAAGGCATTCATCCCCCCGACATGAACGATCGCTTGGCTGACTTCGACGTCATCAAAGATGTCGGCCAATGCATCCAACTTCCACTCTCGAGCTTGGGCAGTTTCCACACTTGAAGCCCCCCTACCTGAGCCGATGATTCCGTGGCCGCTACCCGGTGCACCGACACTCGTGGAATCTGCGCGACCCCCAGCCGTGAAAGCGAGGTACAAGTAAAACTGTCGTAAACCCCGGGAACCTTGACTCATCTCGCTACTTGTGACGTTTCCGTCCCGGCGTACCAGGACCCTGACGGGTTCCTTTAGCTGGATGGCCGTCGCAAGGTTCAGAACATCCTGAGGTACCGTGTTCGAAAACAGGGCGGTTTGACGTTCAATTCCCGCTGGGTTGCCTCCCAAATCGTTGGGGGGTGATGGAGGAATAGTGGAATATCTCCGCGCAGAGTTTACTACTCCTGCTAGCGGGTTGTTGGTATCGAATGAGGCGAATGGCGATTGACTCGGACCATTAGAACCTGGCGTTGGAGTGCCGGAACCCGCAGGACGGGATCTAGGGGGAGGGAGTAGTTTGACGATGTTGAAAACGAATTCATGCAGATTGCGAGCAATCAGCTGGTCGACTTCGTCGAGCACCAAGAAGCGGACTTCTGAACCAGCGAGACCTCCTGGGGAAGTAAACAATGCATGGAGTTTTTGTGGCGTCCCGCAGATAATGTGTGGCATGTTCTGCTGGAGAAGGCGCAGCTCCCGTGTGAGGTCGTTCGCATTTGTTGACGTGCCCACTCCTAATGCGGATCGGATGCCAATGGCCCCTCCCAAATCCCGAATCATGCGTTGAGCTTGTGTTGCCTGATCTACCGTGGTGGATATCATCACAGCGAGTGGGCCCCTGTTAGGAGGCCTACCCGTTGTATTGACCACAGCAACCTGAATGGCAGGTATGACATATGCAGCGATGCGCTCCTGAGTCGGAGGCGCCTGTGCGATGATGTCGGAACCTCGAAGAAGGAAAGGAAGAGCACGCTGCTGAATCTTATTGGGTGGACCAACACTAACAATCAATCGCATCAGTCCTGGGTGACCTCATTGCGAGAATCTGAATCACCCAAATTTGCTCAAGGAACGAAGTAAGTCAGGTGCGAGGTTCAACTGCTCCCATTTAGAGACTACAGGACCATTGTCGCGAGGAGAACCACCTGACCAGTCACTGCCTTGTCCATCGATGATCTGTCACCCACGAGGTTAGAAATGCATGTGGTACTGGAAACAGCACACTTACACCAACCGATTCCCTGCGCGTCAATCCTCCGGTGACGGATCGGCGTTTGTCGCGCACGGGGTCACTGCGTCCAAGGGTTGCAACACTGTCCGCCCTCAGCGGTATATCAAGGTTTCCGGCAGACCAAGTTCGCGTTGGAGGGTTCGGGGGACGAGGAGCAGCCCTCAGTTCAGGTCGATTAGGTAACCCGTGGCCCAGCAACGCAGGATTAGGAGTGATATTGGAGCTGAACGGCTGATTTGGGGGAAGATCTGGTGTATGAGGGGTAAGTCGACCAAGAGTAGTCGCACCCTGAAGGTGTTGTTGCGTTTGCAACGCAAGAAGCTGGCCGACAGATGTGGTCAAGGTATTTAAGCGCTGTGATATCTGGGTTATATCGTCGGGTGGTGGGGACTGGTTTGGGGCGATACCCGCACTAAACGATGCTCTTGGTATAGCCAAGGAAGTAGCGGATTGTCCACCGGTGGGTGCGAATGGATCCTTGAACTCTGGCTGCGAACTGCTAGCCTGCAGCGCGCTGTTGAGTGAACGCTCAACAAGGAAATCCACTTTGCGGTGGACATCGCGGAGTTCCCGTTGAACTTCATGAGCCGTGAACTCGCATCGCAACAGACGCTCCATGATGTCTTGAATGAGGGGCGATGTTTTGAGTTGAGCGTCAAGGTTCTGCAAGAACTCTCCGGAAGTGAACTGACTGCCCGAATCCAAGGATGAGACGGGAGACGAAGATACGAATGGACCATTGGTATTGAAGGTCGATGAACGAGACGAGCTGTTCATGATGCTAACGGGAGGCGTATTGACGTAACACCTAGACTGCGGGATGGGTGCAGAGAAAAATGGGGTGTCTGGCGTCTGCGCTCCCTCGTTCGTGGTGACTGATCCGTGCGTATCGTCTGCCTCTGGCAGTGCCTCTAAGCTCCCAATGACGCTCATCTCGCGAGTACGAGCAAAATTGAACGGCCTGTCCAGTTCTGGATGATGTATGGCTGATGAGACATCAGGAGCGGTTGGCGACGGTTGAAAGCGCAAGCCGGATTGGGGCCCCTGGTTCTCGCCGTCCCGAGCAGGACCTGGAGAGGAGCGTACAGACCTAGGAGAAGTGGAGAGCCCAGAGAGGGTTGCCCGATCCTGCTCTCGCAGTGTGGGAACTGCAAGAGCAAACCCATTTGACCGGCCATCATCCTCACCAATACGCATGCTGCCAGGGAAGAAGGGCGTAGATGCTGGATTCAGAGCTGCGGTTTTCGCCATTGAAAAAGATCCAAAGTGCGTCAAGAGAGCAAAGACTGGGTGTAAAGCCGGACCGAGGTTCAGTTACTCAATACCAAGTTGAATAGCAGATCTGAACTCACCTGCACGTCGTATAGTCAGCCCTATTCCATGCAGACAGTGGGACGGATGTTTTGGGTGAGCGGTCGGTGGGCTGGCGGACGCTCGGTGGACAACTCGCCCTCGCAGGGCGTCGCCAATCAACTTATAGGATGCGAAATCGCCAAACTCGGTTAGCCGGCTCACAATGTGCGAAATGTGGCAGTGAATAGATCCGGGACGCATCAAACATAACATACAACACATGGAACCTTGCAAGCAAGTAATACATATGACATACACATAGCTAGACAACTCTTGCACCAGAAAACGGAGGAGAAAGTGTACATGGCGAGACCGTCACATGATGCCCTCTGGCAAGCTGAGTCCCATGCAGTGGAGCCGATTGCGCAATTTTCGTTTGTTTTCATATCTGGGGTCTAGGAGGACCGTGGGTTCAAGCTTGAGTGATCTGACACAACGAATTAGCATCTAGTCCGATATAGTCACGAAACCTCGTACTTGAGCGCGCTCTTTTGCGCACGACGCCGATCCGGTGGTTCCAACCTTGACCGGTAATCATCCAGGCGCTTCTCAATCTTTTCCCGGACTTCCGGGATGTCGGATATGTCTACAGAGGTCTGAATGAAAGAAATTAGCCGTGGAGTTGGTCGCGAAACAGCCAGCTTACGACGAGTTTGCGTCCCCCGAGGGTACTTTCTAGCTCGCAAGCCCTCTGCCTGACGATTTTTGATCCGAAAACCATGATGGCGTACTGGCGAACTCTCATGTTCTGGTGGTAACTGGCGGGAGGAGGTTTAACTGTCATAGCTACTCCCCCGCAACAGTGAATCCTGGTAGATAGGATTTTGCCACAGGAGCTGAAGTGCGCTCTCAACGCGTTCTCATCCACTTCAGGACCAATCTTTATGATGGATCATCGAGGGAGATCGACGGGGGAGGAAGCGCAGCAACGTACGTTTCCTACATAGGCGACGCAGGGCTCGACCAATTGTTTGGCTTTGTGAGCTCGTTTTGCGGCGTCTTTGACGGCAGCCTTTGCCTTGTCTAGCTTGTGAGGGCGACGGCGTGATGTCGCGTGCGGTTTTTTAGACTTGGTAACCTATGCAGTTCAGTCCACTGGTTCTGTCTGTGTTGTCGCGGAACGACGTACCTTGGACTGGGCTTGGGTATCTCGGGCGGATGCAGAAGCGGTGGAAGCCAAGGAGGGGCTTGGAGCGCGGAACTTCATACGGGTGATTGGGCTGGATGGTGTTGATGATATGTGGTTTTCCGGCAGGGCGGGCCTTTTGAACTGCACGGGAACGGGGGAGACGAACTCGGTGCTTTGAACATGTTGGCAGAATTGGAGAACAATGGGTGGAAAGTGGACTCGGTCCGAGAGTGTGGACTATGCACGATCCCACGACATTTGGCTTTGACATCGCTTTGACATGGCTGCCCAAGAGACTGCTCGGCTGTACCGCAGCGTGGTGAGACAAGTTGCGAAAGCGGTGAGCATGATGGCCTGGCTGGGGTGTGGCCTGACCGTCCCTTTTTTCCAGAGCATCTCGCCACGAACCGAAAGGAACAAGGACATCTCAAACAACTTCCGAAGACTGTTCGAGCGCCACCAGTCGGGCGAGGGCGGGGCATTTCGCCGCGACGTGGAGAACATGGTGACGTTTATGCGGTCGCAGAGGGAGCACAAGGTAGTGACTGTGGTCTGTTTCGAGCGCGCGCTGACGTGCGACGCAGACGCTGCTGGAGAGATACAACCCCCTCGTTGACCTGACGGCGGAGGAGAGGATAGAGGCGACTGCGCGGAGGGTGGGACTGAACATGCCCAAGGTAGTGTAGATATGTTGGCCTGTTTCCGTCGTCGTACCGGGATGTCGTTGTCTACGCAGGTGCTGCAATGCGATCCCGCCTCCATCTCGTTCGACCACGACGCCCGTCCCCGCTGCTCCTCCGCGCCCACCCTCGCTGCTCTCCGCGCCGCCGCCCGCCAGCTCCACGCCCGCCAGCCCGTCGCCTTTCCGACCGAAACCGTCTACGGTCTCGCCGCCCTTGCCCTCAACCCCGACGCCGCCGCGCGCATATTCTCCACCAAGGGCCGTCCCGCCGACAACCCCCTCATCGTCCATGTCTCCTCGCAATCCATGCTCCACTCGCTCCTGCCTCCCAGCTTCACCATCCCTCCCGCGTATCAGACTCTCATCCGCGCCTTCTGGCCTGGCCCACTCACGCTCCTCTTTCCGTCCGACCCCACCAAGATACCCGGCATCATCACCGCAAATCATGCGACTGTCGCTGTCAGGATGCCTTCCCATCCCGTCGCGCGCGCCCTCATCGCCGTCGCCAACGCCCCCCTGGCTGCACCCAGTGCCAACTCCTCGGGCAAACCAAGTCCTACTCGCGCCGAACATGTTTTCCGCGATCTCAACGGCAAGATCGGACTCATCCTGGACGGCGGGCCTTGCGATGTTGGCCTCGAGAGCACCGTCCTAGATGGCTTGCACCAGGATGGCAACATTCGCATTCTCAGACCAGGAGGTATCACAGTAGAGCAGATAGAAGACGCACTCAAGCTCGCTCACTCTGCTCATTCGATACCCAGAGTTCTCGTTCATCGTCGTGACTTTGTGGACAACGCCATCGAGCAAGCCCCCACCACCCCAGGCATGAAATATCGTCACTATTCACCCACTGTTCCCGTCACACTGCTACGACCAACCTCTCATCCACCTGCTGGAGCAAACTCTATCTCTCCATCCACTTTGCTGGCATCTCTCAAGAGTTCTATGGTCGCGAACTCGCCTCCGAAAGTGGGGTTGTTGGCTCCGTCAGAGTCTGCTTTGGCCAAGACACTCCTTGAAGATCCAGTGATCCAGTGGCATCGTTATTCTCTCGGATCCCTGTCAGAGCTCACGGTCATTGCCCAACGCCTCTTTGATGGTTTGTTGACGCTCGAGCAAGAGGGTGTCGATCTCATTCTCATAGAAGAAGTTCCCGAGGAAAACGAGGGGTTAGCAATCATGAATCGCGTGAAAAAGGCAGCCAGCGAAACGTGTTGGATCGTTCCAAGTTCGCTATAGATATAGATATACACGTACGTCGTCCTTTTCTTTACCAATTCCATTGTCATCCACAGAAAGATGACACTCGTTCCCCCTTAGTCTTCGACGCCACATTTTCAGTAAATATAAATACACTTATTCAAAAGTCACGCGAAAGGTACCCGCTGCAAGATGGGCATTTTCCAGGGAACGCTGAATTCATTCAACTACCTATTGCTTTCTTCGTCCCTGCAGAGTTTATCGACACGATTCCGGTCACGCCAGCTGCACTGAGTCATCGACGTAACTGCGCCTCGTGTTTGTGGACAGGTCCCTCGTGTTATTTGCGATCAAGGCATCAGCACGAATTTTTCTACACCCCATCCTCATAGCTGATGTCAAGGGCACTAATCGACTCGATATCGCAACCTTGCAGCGCCGTGCGATTGCTCTGCATTCATGATGAGGGATGCGAGGGTACGTTCAGTAAATTAAGCTCTCTGGCACCTGAAAGGCATTGATCCTTTATTCATTCGCGAGCGCGGAACGCAAAAGTCAGATCTGCAATCTGCAACGTGTCGCCGCAACCTCCGACTTGCTCTGTTCTGGTCACGTGGTCCATACTTTTCAGATGAGCGTTCACGCCATCTGGGGTACACCATGCTGGTTCCTGTCTACTTTATGCAACGCGCCTTTCGTTGTAATGTAACCGTCGGATCATGTTCTCGCTTGAATATGGTGGAATAGGTTTTTGCCATGATAATTTCCTCGCCTAGCGCCTATAAAGAGTTCCCCGACTATATTCAAGGTTCATTCTTCACACCCTGTCGCATCGTCTGCCTGGACGCTCACGAACGACCTGATTTTATCGCTCTGCGAGTGATATCTACCGGTGAGCTATGTATCTTCATTTCTGTGGACGACCGCTGACCTGCATTTGCTCCTCCGGTAAACTTTACCTTTCAGACCGCCAAAGATACCGTGACCCTTCAAGAAGCTGCATTTTTAAGACAGTCCCGTAGGCCCTCTCCGTTCCTCACCACCCGGACGACGAATCCACGTAGAGCTTTTTCCTCGCTGCCATGCCTGCAACTTCACAGATCACGCTCACCAACGAGTGCCACTCCTTTGTTTCGGAACAACACACCGAGAAGCGCGACGCACCTAAGCGTATCCCTCGACCTCCAAACGCATTCATGTTGTATCGTTCTGATTTTCTGAAGAGACGAGTAGTCCCTCCGGAAGTCGAGAAGCGTCAACAGAATCTCAGTCGCATTGCTGGTCAATGCTGGAACATGCTCCCGGAGACTGAAAAGGCTATTTGGTTCAGTAGGGCAGATGTTGTTCGTGCAGCGCACCACGACAAGTTCCATTCCCACAAGACCGGGCCATTCCACAAGGACAAAAGCAGGCTTTCGGCAAAGGATAAAAGGAGAGGGAGTACTACCAATTCTGGGCGTTCTTTCGACCGATCTAAAAATCGCCGAACGCGAACGCCTTACTGCGAGGGCATGTTTGCCGCTCTCCACGATTCAAAATTCTCCTCCCCGGAATCCCAAGCCAGTCCCATCTTTCCAACTCGTGCTTCCGTGTCCCCTTTGTCTACGATTGATTTTCTCTCCCCAGTTTCATTGCCGCATTTGTTTTCCTCCCCAGAACCCCAACCCAGTCTTATCTTTCCTACTCCTTCCGAGTCCCCTTTGTCTTCGATTGCTTCACTCTCCCCGATCTCATTGCCGCATTTGTTACCTCCGTTTACTTCTCCCACACATTCCAGTAGGCAACACTCACCTTCTCCCACTTCCGGGAACTCGTTAATCCGGAGAGACAATTTTGGCTATCTACTGGACTCGTCGGATTCAGAAACACCGCAGTGGGGTCTACCTCGTATGATTCGAGATTCAGAAAACGTAGGCATCCATTCTTCTTGTTTAAAACGACTACTGAAATCCAATACCCTTTCAGTCACCGAGTGAGAGTGATTCCTCCCGAGAATCATACCCCACACTACGTTACCCCGGTCTCGGACAGCTTCCAAAGTCTCGAAGCGGTCCAGTTGCTCAATCCCCCCTGACTCTACCAGGGTCAAGTATATTCTCACCTCCGACGTACCCTTTGGCGCGTTGTCGATCACCGGCGAACGATTTCGATGTCACGGACGATATCGCTCATTTTAATCAGTCATTTTCTCCTTGGCAAAGTGACCAATTGAACATTTATAATTAGAGGGGTTTAGTAGATGTTATTCATCCCGACCGTGTCCGGAGCAGAAATATAACTTCATACCCTCGATACAACGAAATTGCAGGATCCGTGGAATTGTACCATGTACTCACGTGTGACGTAGTGTGTGACAAGTCGCGAGGTGATTTGATTCAATTGCTGGCTAGCTGGGAGGATCTTTGGAACTCCAATGGCGAGGCAAAAATATGACGAGTTGACCACAGACGACCTCCTCAAGTTACAGGAAGGACCTCCCTTGAAGAAGATCCGTGTTTCTACCACCGCATCTGTCGATTCTGCACACTTCGTCGGGTTTAATGACGAATCAAGCTCTAGTAGCTGCTCTACTTCAAGTTCCTCTTCAAGCCCGGGAGACGACCCATCAGGCCAAGAAGAAGATTCTCAGGACGACGCTGACTCTTCTTTGGGACAGGTGGATGAAGACCAGGCCGGGAATGACCGCTTGGAGTTGGAAGGAGCCATTGAGGACAGTGGACGTCTCAAGCCGTCTCGTACGAGTCCGATCTCCACACGAACGCCAAGACTGGCTCAAACTCCAAAACATTCGATCAAGTCCTTTAACGACATGGGGATTTCATCTGCATTGGAAGCCGCCCTTCATCGCATGTCCATCCACACGCCCACTGAGGTTCAAGCCGCCTGTATACCACCCATTCTGGCAGGTGCGGCTTGGTGGTCAACGCACTCTATCCTGGACATTTCATTGATGTCATTTTCTTGTAGGGAGAGATTGTATCGGACATGCTAAAACGGGTTCAGGAAAAACCATCGCATTCGCTATTCCCATCCTTCAAAAATTGTCTGTTGACCCGTACGGAATCTTTGCCCTTGTTCTTACTCCAACGCGGTATGAGGAATCCGCTTCTGTTGTGTGGCATGCGAATTGAAGCTTAATTCTGTTAGCGAGCTAGCGTTTCAGATATCGGAACAATTTGCTGTGCTTGGTGCTCCACTAAGCGTTCGTACTTCGGTTATTGTTGGGGGCATGGACATGATGACGCAAGCCCTTGAACTCGATGGTCGCCCCCATGTAGTGGTTGCCACACCTGGTCGTATCGTAGACCACCTCAAAAGTAGCAGTGGCGACTGGGACCTTTCAAGAATAAAGTTTTTGGTCAGTCACTTCTTCGTTCTCCGTTGCAGGTGTAAAGACTCAAATGGCCGAATAGGTTCTCGATGAAGCGGACCGTCTATTGACACCCACATTTTCTCCGGAGCTGTCATATTTGTTCCGTATCCTACCCATTGATCGACAAACATGTCTCTTCACGGCCACACTAACACCATCTGTTGAATCTGTGGCTTCAATGCCTCCAAAACGAGGTAAAACGACACCATTCTTTCACCGCACTGAATCGACGTGAGTTTTCAACTCCAGCGCTTGCGAGTCCTGATCTCGCCATCTCCCAGAGTCGAGACAGTTGCAAGCTTAAAACAGCGTTACGTTCTTGTGCCGTCCCATGTACGAGAAAGTTACCTATTTTACCTTCTCTGCAATCCCCCGGAGGACACGTTACCACTCCGCCGCGCACCGCCAGCACCTGCGAGGAATCCCAGGAACACAAAAATTAGCAAGTCAGAATCTTTCAGAAAAAGTGCGCAGGAAGAGGACAACATAACCCAGCCTCCTCCTACAATAATATTCTGCACGAAGCCTCGCACTGCCGCTTACCTCACGAGTTTGTTGAAGACGCTCTCAATCCGGAGTACATCACTACATTCTCGCCTTACGCAGCGCGAACGCCTGGCATCACTGTCGTTATTCCGTTCAGCCGTTGTTCCGGTTCTGGTTTCAACAGATGTTGGTGCGCGTGGCTTGGATATTGAAGATGTAGCGATCGTCATCAATTGGGACCTCCCCAATGAGCCAGAAGAATATACTCACCGCGTCGGACGAACGGCTCGCGCTGGAAAGGGGGGTGTTGCGATCAGCTTTGTTACTGAAAAGGACGAACAACGAATATTAAGGATAGAGGATCGCATTGGTATGTCACCCCATGGCGTCAAAAGTCACGAGTTGATACGGTCTCATCCAGGCATCGAGCTTACCACATTGACACTGCCAGAAGATAAAGTGTTGGATAACCTGAATGCTGTCTCGACCGCCAAGCGGCTTGCGAATATGGTAGTCATCCTGCGTTCCTTTAATTGTCGAATGCTAAGCTCTGTTCAGGAACTACACGATTCAAACTTTGGGCAACGGGAGGAAATTCACAAGATCAAAAGTCGGAAAAGGCGCCAAGTCGAGGGATGAAAGTGTGCCAGTGGGTTTCAGTGGAATGAGACTCTTTATGGAAGCATTGGTAAGACACCTTTGCAGTGCTTTGGGGAACTGATCGATCACACGATTTGAACGTGAAACCCAGGCCTTGTATGACCGTGTACGCCGAGCATTCAGCGGCCGGGAAATCAGATTGTCGTCCTCACTTTGAACCACGCGCAAACTTGATTTGTTGAAACCGAGGCGAACGGTATGGCTGATAATTAGTAGCAACCACGGCCCAAGGTACTTTGTGAGTGGGCTGCCCGTCCAAGTAATTTCGGCATTGCGTGCCGTGAATGTAGATCTGACTCCGCTTCGGAATTTAAATCCCGCGAGTCTCGGAGCCATTCTTATTCCGTTCGGGGGCATTCTGGATCCTTCCCCCCTGTTTTCGGTTTCGTTCTCTATCTCGCCGCAGCAGCCCCCAGTGGATCCCCCAACTGTATCCTTGATATTGATCTCTTTTCCATCCTCTATTTCCTCCCCCCTCGAACCAGGTGTTATGTGCAATTCCGTCGAGAATGCAGACTGGGACTTCGTGCTGCAGTTCGTCTCCGAACCACTCGACCTCGAGATGCCTGCGCCTGAAAAACCCGTGTCCGGAAAGGTCGAACCACGAATAGACGCAGCGGTAACTCAGGTGCCCACTCCACCAGTACGCGGTCTTCATGTCCGAGTAATACTGAATTTGACCTGTCACTCTCGCCAGGGATCGTTCACCGCCTCCCCTGCAGATTCCCCTCCAGACGAAAATGGGTTGGTTTCGGTATCAACCACCTTTTTTCCTGGCGCACAGATTCATGCACTCCCGCCTGATCTTGTCCTTCTTTCATCCGATTCAGTGTTCTTCTACGTACACACCCATGTCCTCCTTGCTGCATCGGACAATAACTTCAACTCTTTACTTCCACCCTCCGCAAAGGCAAGGCCTGGTCCTATAGGCCATGTTGTTCTCGTACCAGAAACCTCAACAGTTCTCAACATCGTAATACACACGGTTTACGACATGTCTTGTTCTCATTATTCACCTTCATTCGAATCACTCGCAGCAGCAATTATTGCCATGAATACGTACGGGATCTCGCTCAGAACGCACGTTGCACCGACCACTCCCCTTCACGCCCTTCTTTTGTCACTTGCACCCCTCTACCCGTTGGAGCTCTATGCGCTCGCTGCATCATATGACTTGTATGACCTTGCTGTTCCAACTTCAGCATACTTGCTCTCGTTTTCTCTCGCTTCACTCACAGACGAGATGGCCGAACGAATTGGTCCTAGGTACCTGAAGCGACTTTTCTTTCTGCACTTTGGGCGCGCCGATGCGCTCAAACGTCTTCTATTGCCGCCCCCTCACCCACATCCTCCTACCCCAACCTGCGATTACTCAGAACAGAAGAAGTTGACCCGAGCGTGGGCATTAGCATCCGCCTATCTTGCTTGGGATGCACGGCCCGGTAAGGACCCGTAAAACGAAATAACATAGTGGATTGACTCGAAATGCGGTAGATTTATCCACAGGTACCATGGAATCAGCCCTCGCGCCGTTAGGCGATCAACTGTCTTGCGAGTCTTGCCGGCGGGCGCTCCAAGAAAGGCTCAAGACACTTGTTGTGCAGTGGTCTGCGGTGAAGGTAAAGTTTCCCTTTGTCCTGATGTTTCCACGCTCATGAGCACCTTCTAGAGAACGATCTAGCCACACAGGTCGTTCACTTCGTGGCTATACCCCTCCCCCATTTTCCAAAAAGAAGCCGACACCCTGTATGTTTAGAATCAGTTGTCAAAATCGTTCGATTGCAATTTTCGCTCTCTCAGCATCGATTCCCTTTCCCTCCAATCCGACGCATATGCACGTACTTAGCATTCAAATATTCACATCCCACATCTCTATCAGTTCCGAACTTCACGACATCTTCGACGTTCGACGTTCATCCAAGGAAACCTGTATTACGGTTCTGCATCATACACGAAAGTGATATCGATAGGTACAATGCATATGAATTCCACCATGAGGTTAAACGAGGTTTCAAACGGAGTGAGATACTACAAGTTCGATCAAGGATCCTAAACGAGACGGGAACGAGAGGTTTGCAGTGGCGACTCCGCATTATCGTGTTTTGTCTTCAGCCAGAATGGCATCATTGAGTTCATCCAATGGAGCCAGTTCCTTCTTCTCTACAAGATCGAACTGTACAACAGCGAGATGAATATGAATGTGAGCGGGAAACACCCTGGAGCGATGGGAAAAGTACTTCGTTGATGAACAAGAAAAAGTGACGATAGCTAGTATTCAGGTGCGCTAGAATTGCAGCAACCTAATCAATATCCTGGCACGCACTCGAGAGGTGTTGGAATATACCTTCAATACCGAGGGCACAGATCTGATCAAAATGGTTGCTGTAGATATGAGCATAGACGCGGAATAACCTTCGAACAATGGTGCGGACAGTTTCCCGGAAATTGCGGGGGAACGGGACGCCTAAGGTTATGAGTAGATTTAGAGCACCACGAAATCCAAGAGCCGATTATCAGTACCTATCTTATTTGGGAAGACGTTCTCGTCGTCCAGTATGTTTTGAGCCCAATTCATCAACGCGTCGACATACTCTGGAGCTGGAAGCTTGGTAGGCTTCTTGAACTTTACACCGTCTTCCCACAAGTACTCATACCTTGAGATCAGTCAGGGATGGACAGGGAGTATATGATCGTTTCTCACCGAGGGCCTGCGGACATGATCGGACACTGACCCACGGAGCTGAGCTGCAAGCAGGATCGGTAGAAATCTCAAACGTACCTCCTGTGGTGTACAAAACTCCGTCACTGTACCGTACAACATATTCAGGTGATTGAAAAAGTCGACGGCTGAGCTCGAAAGCATGAAACGTTTGCGATCTACAAGGCGGGAATCGGACACACCATGAACAGCAAGCCATTCGTTCAAATCTTCACCCTCCGGAAGCTGGACAGCGAGCCTCAAGTTGCCCGATCCCTTGAATGACGGATAAAGCGTCGCTCAGAACATAGTGGTCCGTGAGCCTCCTCGTGTCCACCTCACCAGCGTAGCCTCTGCATATTTGCGCAACTGGTACTGCTTCGTTCCTTCGGGTACGTCCTTGCGAGGTTTGAAGGTTCGCGTCTTTCCTCTACACGATAAGGGCCGCGATCCTGCGCGTTGGCTTCGTATCTAGTAAGACATGTACCCGATAACTCACAGACCAAAGAACGAAGACATGGTAAAGATAGACGAAGGTGTAGTACAGTGAGTGACATGCGATGGCAGCTCGGATGTCCCAAGATTGGCAATGGCACGAGTGCCGTTATCGGCGACCGCCTGAACGTCAACATCGACTTTGACGTTGATCAACTCGGACAACCGGTCAGGTCTACCCACAAACTAGTTTCTTACTATCCGCATCGTATCTAGTATGGATCTTCACCACCGCTTTGGAACGACAGCCAGTAAAGTTCTCAAGGTGGATGCAAGCGGGTAGCAGCGCCTGTCACGCGGCACCAAGACGATCGATGGATAGCTGTCAATCACTGGCATCACAACCCACCATTGACATCGGCAAAACCAAATCCGGAAAACCTACCTCGATGCAGGCGCCTCAGAACTGCAAATATTGCGTATACAGCATACATTGCAACAAATCAGTCAGAAGTAAACGACGGTCATCTTCCATCCTTTTTTGAGAGTGAAGTTGTCCAGAGCTTCTTTTGCCGTCGACGCCAGCTCGGCGGACTCGAAAAATACTTGTGCCATTTTAACCTTGGCACCGGCAGCGTTTGGTGTCGGTGACTGCGCTACGTGAGTTGACAAGAAGCCTCGATATCTGTGAAATATCGTTAAACAAGGGCGAAAGGGGGGGGAGAGATTACACACTGCTGGAAGAGGACAGAAAGCACGTCGTCAGTTACTTCCTGTGGTAAATTCGTGCATAGTAGACGCGCAGACGGCTGTTGTATAGGCGCAGGGATAGTTGCTTCGGAAAAGAAAAGGTTACCAAGCGTGATCACTTCTTGACGGTCCTGCATACCTAGTGGCTTGGCATGTTGTACGGTTTCTTCATCTTCGTCGATCTCCATTTCCTCCTCGTCGCTACCGTCCCCTTGTGATTTTTCCCGCTTCGCATTGGGGCGATCATCGGTAGTGTCATCGTCTCTCTGTCTCTTATCTACAGAAGAGACCGTAAGCTTTCCTATCTGTGCGGCTTCTGGCCGTGCATGCGAGGAAGTTGGAGGGACAAAGTTTGGATCCTCTCTTCGGGATGTCGCGAATGACTTTGACTTTGCATAGCTGACGTGCTGGAAGGGTCGCGTGATCTCAGCGCGGGCGATCACAGAGGACTGCGACGGACCATAGGTTTATCATAGAAGATCATGCCCTCACATGCCCTCATCGCGGTCGTCGCCGCAGTAAGATCAGTGAACACGAGGAATGCCTGTCCTCTCATTTTTGTGCTTTTGGAAGCCACCACATCTATTATTTTTCCATAGGTCGTAAAGAGGGCATAGAGCTGCGAGCGCAACTCTTCTGTGTTGACCTTGTCGTTGAGATTGTTGATGTAGAGCGTCGTGTTTGGCTGCGACAGAGCCATGTCGGTAATAGTCTACCCAGAACACGGCGGGTGGTGTATGGGGCTGTAGTCTCGATCTGGAAAGCGAATCCCACGGATCCTTGGCTACCAGTACACGCGGCGCGCTGAGCTCGTCGTGCTCGCCGTCGTGCTCGCCGCCGTCTCTCGCGTCCCTGAGCGCAACACTTTGTCTCCACCGACCCCTGCGCTTGTGTGTCGTTGCCAAGATCTGCTTTGGTCGTGTTTTGCATACTCCAAAAACGTAACAGTGCAAATTTAAACAAGCGCAAAACCGCACCCGAATCGAACGTTCCTTCTCTCCAAGTCTATGAAATTTTGACGACTTGCTGCGACGCGATCAGATGGACAACTTGCAGGTCTCGGAATGGCTCCCATCCTTTCTCATCCCGTTCTTTACACTGTCATACCCCACCGCCCCCCCTGCAGTTCCTGACTCCTTCCATGATTCCCTCTATTATACCACCGGCATCCTCGACGTCTGTGTCATCGTCTCGTGCATCGCCGTCATGGCAGTCTTACGCGACGTGACGCGCATCTACCTCATGGAACCATTTGCCAAATGGACGCTCACTCGCGACTGGGAGAGGTCACAACGCAAAAAGGTCAAGGTTAATGGTGTCCCCAAAGGCTCGGTCAACGGTTCTTCAGTCCAGAACGGCGTCACTAGTCTCCAGAATGGAGAATACGCGCCTCTTACCATGTCAAAAAGAGACGCGCGCAGGATACATAGAAGCGTATTGAGGTTCGCCGAGCAAAGCTGGTCTTTCATATATTATACCGTAAACTTCATTTTTGGCCTCGTAAGTACCCTTTATACCAACGGAGGCAACATCTAACACGCTTTTGTCCTAGTATGTGCATCACAACCTCCCCACCCGAGTGTTGCATCCTACAGAACTGTGGTTGAATTACCCTCACGTTCCTATGGCTGGTACCGTCAAGTTTTATTATCTTACCCAGACCGCCTTCTACCTCCACCAGGTGTTGATCCTCAATGCTGAGGCACGGAGGAAGGATCATGTCCAAATGATGGCCCACCACATCATCACCGTCATACTCATGGTTACAAGTTACGCTTACAATTTCACTCGCTTTGGGTGTGTTGTCATGGTGTTAATGGACTGCTGTGATATTTTCTTACCTGTAAGTCACCCTCAAACGTGAAATATGCATGATTCTCACTCAATGGACGCTAGCTTGCTAAGATGCTGCGATATATTTCCCTATATACCCTTTGCGATGTGACCTTTATCGTCTTCCTGATCTCTTGGTTCATCACTCGACACG
Organism: Xerocomellus amylosporus; assembly: GCA_038090735.1. Taxonomy (NCBI): domain Eukaryota; kingdom Fungi; phylum Basidiomycota; class Agaricomycetes; order Boletales; family Boletaceae; genus Xerocomellus; species Xerocomellus amylosporus. The sequence continues at coordinate 183,457 of JBBPNE010000003.1, read as the reverse complement.
TCCTTTTCATCTTTGTCATCAAATCTGTTGTGGTGGACTCTGTACACCTTGTCTCCGAGATGTGGGCGCCAGAAAGAGGCAACTATTTCTCCCCGTTCACACACAAGGTCTTCTCCGTTTCCTTGGTTTCACTGCAGGTGAGCTGAGTGTACTCATCTGCCCGTTGCATACTCACCATTATGCAAAGGTGATTCAAATCATCTGGTTTGGAATGATATGCCGCGTTGCATATCGCGTTGTGACCGGTAAAGGGGCATCCGACGACCGAAGCGACGAAGAGGATCAGTAAGTGCGTCGTGAATAGCGCCAGTCGAGGCTAACTCTCCATAGGGGAACTGATGTAAGGAAGGAAGAGTGATCAAGTATTTTGGTAGACTATTATATGTTCCGCACTTAATGGCCAAAGGCTTCTGCCTTTGCATACCTAGACGCGCAATTTTTATACCATATACCGTAATTTCAGTGTATTCCCGTGCATCTCGAGCGTGATCAGTTGTGTTGGTTTTGGTTCAAGGAGGATCCCAAGGGGTATTTCCTTTTCGAGGAAACACACTTTCGTGTAGTAGCCCGCAGTGAACTAGCCACCTTCCGTTGTCTCTTTGATCAACTCCATCCTTACTTCCTTCATATCCGCACTGAGGGCCATGATGGCTGGTTTTATGTCTTTCTTTGGGGGGAGGCGGGACTCCAAACAATCTGCTCGTGATGCTATTGTGTTGATGCGGCAACAGCTGCAGATGATAGAAAAGAAGGAAGACTACCTCCAGAAGAAGATTGACGAGGAATTGAAGAAGGCAAAGGCGAATGCTGTATCAAATAAAGCGGGTACGCCATCCGCAATAGACATTTACACCCATTGAGACGCCCCTGCGTCGACCAGTTGCGACCCAGGCGCTACGCAGAAAGAAGCAGAGCGAAGCGGAGATGGAACGACTAAACGGACAGCGTTTGCAGCTCGAACAACAGATCAACACGCTGGAATCGGCAAACCTCAATCTCGAGACAATGCACGTTATGAAGAAGGCGTCCGACGTGCTGGAGAACATCCATGGACACATGTTGGCGTGATTCCCTGCGTCGCTCGTTGCTCAAACTGATGATTGCCCTCAGGAAACTGAATGACGTGGATGCTACGATGGCGAGGATTGCTGAACAGCGAGAGATAGCCAACGAGGTTGCAGAAGCAATATCTGCACCAATTGATCTCGCCGACGAGGTATTTTCCACCCTTGGACGAGTACTACAAGCACTCACGACACCCCATAGGATGATATAAAGGATGAACTAGCTGAGCTTGAGCAAGCGCACTTAGATGAGCGTCTGGCAGGCGCGGAACACGTTCCTGTACACATTCCTTCGGGTGCACGGGAAGCGCGTAAGTGTCGAAAATCCTTATCCTCCATGAGCAGACCATTTAGCCTTATTATGTCGACAGCCCGGCAAATCGTGGTGGAGGACGACGAGGAAGCGCAGTTGAAAGACTTGCAGGCTGCTTTGGCGATGTAATGCCTAAATGTTGTCTCATACTCTCAGTTTGACTCCTCGTGTGTCTGGATAGCATGTTTCGTCATCTACTACCTATATCCCATCACCTCCATTTAATAATGGCACGCACTTTGTGCTTATTGCTGACTTTGGGACGAATGGGTAGTGTACATGCTAATCAGTATTAAATTATGCAGCGATGGTCACTAGGTTATGAGTGCAATGGGGAATGCAAGTGCATGCAAGAAGGGAATGTGTAGGGGAAGATGCAAATGATGAAAGTACTATGCGATCCCTGGTGATCGGAGGGTGAGGAGAGATTCAAAACATCAAGCAGTCATGACGAAAAGCCACGGAGTCCTAGTATTCTACGTACGTCAGAGGTAAAGCGCAATGAATCGAGGATTGGTAGCAAATCAAGGAGAGCTTCGTCGTGTGGGTCGTGGGTCCACCCCTCTATGGGTATACCGTTCGCTGTGATAATCAGATTAAACGACAGCCTGGAGTCTACGTTAGCCATACTGACCTTCATTGACGCGATAACTGATTGGCGAGTTGTCAACGAGGCAAACACGTGAGAGATCTTGCTCGATGATAGACAGATCCTTGGTATACGAACCGTTTGGGAGAAGTGTGCAGGACTGAGAGAGATTTTGAAAAAGGAGAAGATGTCAAAGTTGGACAACGCACCTCCCGAAAGAAACGACGGGCGAGGATGCCACGTCCAGCGTCTAACCAGTCGATGACCGGATCCGCATACTCCTGCATTGAGGCAGTGAACACGACCAGGGTGTACCATCCAGAAACCTACAGTAGGTCAACATCGCGGGAATAGATTCCCGGAACAACAAAATCTAACCTTGCGAAGAAAGTAATCCACAAAGGGACGCTTGTATACATGGTACAACGTACTCCGACCACCGAGGACTACCTCGACTGTGTGACCCTTGTTGCGCCTTCCAAAACCGAGGAGACCAAAACCGCCAGAGGACAGGGACATGGGCTTTGAAGTCGAGTGTATGAGAGTCTCGTCCAAGTCAAGCACGAGTGTCTTGGGGAGATGGAAGGGCGTCTTGTGAGATGGCAAAGGAGGGGTAGCTTCCCGGGCGGTTTCGGCTGATGCGGGCGGGTGGGGATCGTGTGCTGACATCGATGGAGACGGGGAACCGGGAGAAGGTGATGGGGGAGGGGTAGGCAGGGAACCCATCTCTAACATGGGGTGAATTTCGCATACGAGATCGGATGGGGCGTCTAGAGGTGGCGGGCGGGTCAAGGGGGGGGACGGCGTCTGTTGCGTTGCTGGTGGAACAGTGCGGGCATCGTCGTTGTTCGCGTCTCGCAGATTCTGATCATCGAGCTGATTCCTGTTCCCGTCGATTTCTCCAGGTATCCAAGAGGCCCACGTAGCGCATATCGTGTTCCAGACAACAACGAAAACGCGAACGAAGAAGAGACGTCTGAGGGTGCTCCTGAATCTGAGGGTTGGCTGTAATCTGATGGCTGGATCAGAGACGGATGGTTTGGGGAAGGGAATTGGCAAGAAACCAGAGGGAGAGGAATAGGAGCGCCTTGGACGAGCAGGGCCGAATGGGCGTGGATAATCCGGGGAGGTTCGCTTGAGAGAACTGCCAGCGTCGGAACCGCGACGTTTAAGGAAGGGGCGGTGGGGGGAAAAGGGGGGTTTCGGGTCGACGGGGGTGGAGGGGGGAGCGCGGGGGAAGACGAGGACGTCGAGTTGGCGGGAGAGCAAGGCGAGCGAGTTCATTGTCAAGACGACGTTGAAGAGAGGACGGGCGTTGGATTATTATCCCACGTGACTACAGAATATATCTAAACCCTCCACGTTTCTCGTCTTCCAGCTCTCTATTCAACGTCCGGAGTTGCTCCCTGAACACCCAGCTCATCATGATCGCGCTACCCGAACATGCGATACATATCCCACATGAATACCGGTACGTCGGTCCCCAGTTCGATGGCCACACATATCTGTCGTGCAACCGCTTTAGTGCCCCCTACAGCTCAGGAGTGGACTTACGACCCTGCAATGTTTCCCAGCTGCGAGAACCCGTTGATAAGCGCCAGACACACCGCACGTTTCGACGGTGGACGCGGGAACGAATTGCTCAGCCACGCATACATCACCACAAATCCAGCATACGATTGTGCCATGAGGAAACTGTCCCAATGCATTTTCAGCGCCATATCCCCGAAACGAATAAACGTCCCTACAGAGACACGTAGCGCGCCGCAGTATTCATAGTACTGATGGCAATGATGAAGCCAACGATACCCGCGGCATACGAGCTGACCATGTGATAGAACCGCTCTTGCTTCCTATCCGAACGTCTAATCATCCAGGAATGATTGATTTCAGATGGCTTGCATCACTTCAAATCAATCTTTTTTACCTGGATAACCAGAATGCCAAAATCACCGTGAAAATGAACGGAGGTGCAACCAGCAGGAGGGTCACCGTAGGATTGTAGCCAAGCGTGGCGCTCAGCGTTGGGAAGTAGGCATTGAAAGACAATGCAACGACTTGTGCTGTCATCGCAAGAGCGAACAACCATACTTTCCGATCCGTCACAGCGAGGTATAATCCGTATGCCCGTCCCCCTGTTTCGGTTTCACCCTGGTCGCCGACGCCAACGTCTTCCTTCATACGTCTCAGAGCAAGTCGTCGTTCCTCTTCTGTGAGCCAACGTGTGCTATCTGGGAAATCTGGGAGGATAAATACGGCGCCAACTGCAACGAAGCATGTCAAGGCCCCTTCGATGTAGAACAACCACCTAACATGTCACGAGTTAGACTGACATGTCCTCCCAGCAAGTAACTCCTGAAACAGAACTCACCTCCATGCTGCGTGCCCGAGGACGCCATCCATGCCCCCTAAAATCCCGGAAGCAAGCAAGGCCCCAAACGCATTGCTTATGATGTTCCCGCAGTATAGTATTGCGGTACGTAGACCTACCTCATCCCGCTTGTACCTATCAATGATGTTTATGACAATCAATCTCAATTACAGTAGTAAACCAACCGACCATTTTGAGATTAGGAAGAGGGCACCAGGAAAAAATGCCGCTTCCACGAAACCGAGGAAAAATCGCGTGAGCAAAGCACCAGTAAAACTGTAGTGCGTGGAATTCAAGTTGAGACCTTTCCCCGGACGTTGCATGGACGACCCACTTTGTAGTGATACCCGTCAGAGCGGAAATGACGCCCCAGACAATCATACAGCCGGGTAAGTAGAGCGACGGTTTTCCGAAATAGTTCAAGAACATGTTACTGGAACAATGTGAGTGGTATGTGCATTGAGTGAACCAATACTCCTTACGAAGGGATCTGCATGATGATATAGCCCACGTATAGGATCGACAACAAAGTCGCGAACTGCTGGCCGACAAGGTGAAGGTCGGTCGTGAGCCCTCGTGCTCGGGCGGCACTGATTCACATCAGCGGGAACCTGTCCAACCTCAGTGGTGTGGTACGCATACCCAGCATTGTTTCTGTCGATCTGTTCTCACGCATCAGTTTGAAGCTCGTTGAATGGAAAACCGGTGTGTGAGTTTACGTAGTTTAGAATGTAGATCACGACCAGGATGGACATTCGGAGGTCGAGTTTCCTCAAAAGCTTTCGCTCAAGCGTTTTACGTGCCTCCTTGCCACCGAATTCGTTGTCTGGATCGGATGCATCACCCTTCAAACCCGAGTCCTTTTCTTCGACGGGCAGTGACTCCAAGCCTACGCGGTTTGCGGACATGGCGGACGGGGGAAAGAGTGAAAATGCTCTTCTTCTCAACTTCCAGTCCAAGTTAAGTAATGCCAGCTGGCCTGGTCATAAGACTCGCGCTACCGGGCCGGAGAGGACCTCATTACTTCCATGGCGTCACGGGCGTCGCCAGTCACCCATTGCGTTGCCCCACAATGTGGGGAGTGTGAACACCAAATGATTAGATGGGGTCTAACTTCGTTTTATCATGCAGCTGCAGGAATTTTGAGAGAAGGCCATGCCAAGTGGTCGGAGGTTCTGAAGACCGGGTCTTGTGTGTTAGCACCCGTTCGTAGACCGACACCTTCTTTCTTCCCCTACGAGTAGCTAGTACAGGCCCATAAGTAAAATCAGCACTACGTACCCACCGCCATGTAAATGTCCGACAAGGGGACAGCTCCCCACTGGACAATAAACGAGGATTTAAAAAATAAAATAAAATCAGAGATCCGCAGGAACATTGGGCGCGCGGTCAGGTTCCACAGACACTGTGGCTAGTATTCTTGATCCTTGTTCTGGGATCCAACAGTACACGCATGATGTATGACAAGCACGCGTTTTGATACGCTGCAGGAGAATCTGCGATGGATAACCGTCAACCAGCCAGTGCTTGATCAGCGCTCGATCGTGCCACTGTCTCATCATATGACAAGTCGATCGGACCAACCTGAATGCAATCTGCACGATCGTGAAGCTCGCTCAGGCTGGCAAAAGAAGATTTGTTCACGACATCTTGCCGCCATTCGATCTATGCCGTTGGGCCATTTAAACCTGTAGTATATCCGATATTCGACTCGCACGACTGAACATGGAGGCGGAGACGATACGTTTCTGGGTTCAAACCGAAAGGCTTCAGGTAAGTGCTTTATCACTGGCACGTTTTCGCAGCTCGACCTCAGGCTGAGCGATCAACATTAATGTCAACCACAACCATTACATAAAACTATTAGTGCGATTGCGAAACCCACGAAGCAGTTTGTAACTAATGAGTCGTACTCAGGTGCTCACTCCCACGGACTGCCGCGAGCCTAGTACTACGTTCCCGCGGGCTGAGGGAACCGATCAGCTTTGGTTTTACAACAACACATACAAGTCCCCTGCTGCACCCTTCTAATACTTCTGGCAACTTCCGATTAGATGGCAGATAGAGCATATGAAGGTGTTAGTTACTCCAGTCTACGTGAGTCCTTAGTTTTCGGTTTAACTATTTGTGACTGTCGGAAAATCATTTGCCCTCAAAGCTACGGATTCCAGGGACTCTGAGGACGCTTCCGGACCGGAACTTACTGAAGACGTCTTCTGTGAAGCGGTGCTATACTCGTCTCAAGAGGACCGGAAATGCATAGAAAAGAGTCTCCTCAGGAAACTGGATACCCGGATGTCAATATTGGTGTTAATATACATTCTAAACTTTGTGAGTAATCCATGTACCCATTTCTTTATGAAGTTCACGCGGCAGACAACGGCTTAGATTGATCGTAACAATGTGGCGTAAGTCATTCCACGGATGTCACAGTCATGGAAGTGATGCGAGCATATTGTTCTCTTCCACAAGTGCAGCGAGGCTTCGGGGTTTCGAGGAAGATCTTCATTTGCAAGGACAGCAATTCAGCAACATTTTGAGTGCCCTATACGTGGGCTATATCTTCATGCAAGTGCCTTCGTAAGCCTCTATCATTGTTTGCTCCACAAGTAATAAATGTATCCTAACTCGACAGTAATATGTTTCTAAACCATATCGGGAGACCCTCTATATATCTCCCAGGATGTATGGCTGTCTGGGGCATTATGTCTGTCCTTATGGGTAATTCATTGCACATTTTCCATTGCCACCTGTCTGAGTGATTCTCATTCAGGCACAACAACCACGTAAATTCTGCATTTCTTTACATTGCCTTGTCTGAGCTGTTCCTTGGGAAGATATACTGGTGCACTCCTTATACGATTTCTCATTGGATTTGTCGAAGCTGCATTTTTTCCTGGGGCTTTATTCCTTCTCTCTAAATGGCAAGCCATGCTCTGAGTCTTGTCGTATTTTTGCTGACTGTCGGACAGGTATAGACCCAGAGAATTGGGGGAAAGGACTGCCATTTTGTCATGTGGCCTCATGATTAGCAATGCATTCGGCTCCCTTATAGCATCTGCGATTCTTGATTCTATGGATGGTGTTTTGGGATATGCAGCGTGGAGGTAATTATACATTCAACCTTTCAAAGTTGTTTGGAATGTATTCAATCCCTTTTTTGTAGGTGGTTATTCTATGTCGAGGGGGCACTCACTGTGGTCGTTGCTCTCAGTGCAATCTTTGTATTGCCTGATTTCCCATCATCACCGTCTCTGTGGCTCACGCCTCAAGAGCGTGCTCTGGCACAACTACGGATGGAGGAGGATGGTTTAGTAGATGAAGGAGAAACAGGCAATATGAAAGGGCTGATGTTAGCGCTCTCAGACTGGAAGGTTTGGTGGCTCTGCGTTGCACTGGCAAGCATGGTAGCTTCATTATCATTTCATGCTTTCTTTCCCACATTGGGCGCAACCATGGGATATACCCCAACAATAACTCTTCTTCTGTGTTCACCACCTTGGGTGTTCGCTACGCTTGTAGGGCTCAAAGTGTCGAGGTGATTCTGCACAGGTATTCCATCTTCGGGGCCAACACTAACAAATTTGCATAGACACTCTGATTCGCATGGAGAGCGCTTTCTTCACACTGCTGTGCCGTTACTTTTGGGCATTCTTGGATTTTCTATGGCAATGCTGAGTATGAACCTAGTAATCCGCTACACATCATTGTGAGTGGCATCCTCGATTCCCGGTTTGTCTTTTGTGACGAATCTACAAAGGTTTCTTATGACTCAATCCTTCGCTGGTTTCATCGTCTTTTGGGCCTGGGTCAGTAATTCCATACCACGACCTCCTTCCAAACGCGCCGTGGCTCTTGCTTTCATCAACTCATTCGCATCGCTCGGTAATGTGATCGGCTCGTGAGTAATTCCGGAGCCTTGTCTCCACCAAGTCTCACGTGCTCACAGTTATATTTGGCCATCTGCATGGGGTCCTTCCTATGCGAAATCATGTGCAATCTGCATCGCAGCAAATGCCTTGTGTATCCTTATGTTGTGGGTCTTCAGAAAACACCTGAGCCACCTAAATCGGGAGCTAGAAGCAGATGATGCCAAGCTAAATCGCCCCAAAGGATTCCGGTACTTGCTCTGAGTCGGTGGATTTATACTATGCAACGAGAGGGTTGGAAACTGTCTTATCTCCTTCACATTAAGCTCGTACGTCGTGCATATAAAACGGACAGGAAGACTTTGTAGAGACAAGAAAACCCACTTCGACAATTCTCATGCAGTGAGTCACACCAGTGGCATCTGGAGTAAGTGTCAGATGACTCGGAGGTCAAGCAGTCGTGCGTAAAGTCCCCGTGCGTCGTGATGTCGTATGATGCGGAATTTTGTGCCTTGAGACTGGACTTTAATTGGCATATGTCTCATTATGACTCCTTGTCGCCATTTCATCCTTGTTTGTACCTGGCCGTTGGGCCTTCGAAACCTTTTCCGAACGTTTACGATAGCGCGCCTCAGCGGCCTACCTCAGGTCGTTCATGATCTTGACCGGGGTAACGCCGGCGATCGATCGATCGAAACCGTGTACAGAGTCACACCTTTCACTGAGGCACCTATCTGTTCGTGCCCCGTGACAGAGATTTATAGCCAAACCCATGGTGTCTGGAACGACAGCTCTGCCTTCCCTTTCAAGCTTTTCTGACCATGAACGCCATCAAACCATTGCCTCAGGGTGGCAATTTAGTCAAGTCGGTGGAGGACAGGGAACAAACGATGGCGAATGGCTGCCAGTCTCAGAGTTCCCTACAACGGTTCATGTCGAGCTTTTGAAAGCCAAGAGAATCCCAGATCCAGTGAGGTTTCGTGACAGGTGTTCTGCAGGATGATACGCTGATCGATCTTCCAAGTTCGTTGGCTTGAACGAGTGGGAAGTGCAGTGTAATTACCGCAGTCTATAGGCTGATTTGTCGATCGCTTACCACTAATGCCACGCAGGGATTGGGGAGACCGACTGGGCATTCAATAATACATTCACCGTCACCGAGAAGAGTCTCACTGCGGTAAACGCGGACCTTGTTTTCGAAGGTCTTGACACGTTTGCCAGCATCACACTGGCAAGTATTCTGAGCTCAGTTTTAATTTAAAGTGTTTCTGACTTCGATGGAATCAGAACGGCCAACATATCCTCGAGTACGTCGTTATGTATTCAACAGCGTCAACCATAGTTTCAAACATCGGCTAGCACCGAGGACCAGTTCATCACATACAGGGCGCCCGTGAAGCCTCTCCTGAAAGCTGGCGCGAACGATCTGCGTATTACTTTTGCCAGTGCATTCAAGAAGGTGACATTATTTCTATTCCACCCGACAACTACTTTATCAAGCTCCAGGGAAGGGAAATCGAAAAGGCCAATGGCAAACTCCACTTGTGGAACGGTGATTCCAGTCGCTTGCATGTGCGCAAGGCGCAATACAAGTAATTCTTCCTGGTTACCCTTCTTCTTAGAGAAACTCTGACAGAATTACTAGCTATGGTTGGGATTGGGGTCCAATTTTGATGACTGTTGGCCCTTGGAAACCCATCAAACTCCACTCCTATAATGTGTATCTCGCAGATGTCGACATCAGGAGTGTAGTTTCGGAAGCATTGGATGTCAACATCTCTGTTGACTTGTTACTGTCGGACAAAGTTTCCAGTTCGGCATCCGTCACTCTGAAGAATCCCCGAGGAGACGTAGTTTGCACGGAGAAGAACATCAAGGTAGAGTCTGGGAACGCTCGTGCAGAGTTCAAATTCTCTAGTGGAGAACTTGAACTCTGGTACCCTGTTCATTACGGAAAGCAACCACTTTACAGCATCGTAGTCGTAGTCACCGATACTGTGAGTATCGATGGTTCCAGCAGCTGATATCATTGATCCATACACACCATAGACTGGCCAAATCGTCGATTCGAAGACAGAACGAGTCGCTTTCCGCCGTGCCCGCGTAGTTGAAGAGCCTCTCATCGATCAACCAGGGAAGACTTTCCTGTTCGAAGTCAACAACATCAGGATCTTCTGTGGTGGATCTAACTGGATACCTGCAGATTCATTTCTCACGACGTCAGTAGCTCTTCGTTAGCTTGTCGTGTGGCTAATCTAGACTGGCTTGTAGGCTAACGACAGAGAGGTACCGCGCCTGGCTGCAGCTCTTGGTCGATGGGAACCAGAATATGATTCGAGTTTGGGGAGGCGGTATTTACGAGGCAGACACTTTTTACGACATCTGCGATGGTGGGTTCTTAAATCGTGCTTATTCTCGAGGACGGTTGATACAGCCAGGGCTTGACAGAACTTGGCAGTAAGCTTCGTCATAACTTGAGGGGAATGATTGTCTTATAAGTTTCCACCAGTCCTCGTCTGGCAAGACTTCATGTTTGGATGTGGTCAAGTGTGCTCGCTCGGTTTGCCATGCTGTTTAAGAGATTGACCACCTACCTTAGTACCCAGCCTATGACTCGTTTCTGAAGCTTGTTGAAATTGAAGCGGAGCAAAACGTCAAAAGACTCCGCCATCACCCCTCCGTTGTGATTTTTGGTCAGTTTCCATTGAAACGTTGTGTTTGCCAGTGGAACTGAGGGCAACATCGTGACAGCTGGCAACAACGAGGATTACCAGGTTGCGGAATCTCTTAATATTGTTGATTATTCCGATGAAACCTCCGACTTTCGGAAAACGAAGTTCCCAGCGCGCTTTATCTATGAGCGCACATTGCCATCCATTGTCAGCAAGTTCTGTGATATCCACTATCACAGAAGCTCACCATACAGCGCGCCTGGGGTGGTTACTACGGATAAGACCCTCGGCGATTTACACCAATGTGAGTATAATTAGGGGCGCGCCGTGGCGCACCTGATGCCTTCCTTGATCAGGGAATGTCTGGCACGGTTCCCAGGAGCCCTGGCACAATTGGGACATACTTACCGGACGCTTCGTATCGGAATTTGGAATGTAGGCATTTTATTGATCAATGCAATGGACAATGTATCATTTTTTTTTGGCAGGGAGGGTTATCCAGGCATTCGTACCGTTGACTATTGGCTCGGTGGAGACCAGACAGAACGATATCCTCAATCTCGGTATGCTGGGAACAATTATCACTGTGCTAAGTCTGACATGATGTCGATAGCGTGAATAATAACCATAACAAGGCCGCAGGGTTCGAACGGCGACTAGAGGTAACCTAATTGGTATGAGTGAGGTGTACTTCCTGCCACTCACCAGGCCATCAATAGCTCTATCTTGTTGAAAATTTCAAACACGCGTTTGATATGGAAAGGTGGGTTACTCACAGCACACCCCTTGGCACGCGCTGAGAAGTTCCCGCACAGTTACGTCTACTATACACAAGTCATGCAAGCCGAGACTCTTGCATCGGCGTACCGCCTGTGGAGACGCAATTGGCGTGGGAAAGGAAGAGAGCACACCGCTGGTGCTTTGGTGTGGCAGGTGAGCGATTGAAGGCGTGCTGAGCATGTCTGGATTCCAATACGCTGATGGTGACCTTATTTAGATCAATGACTGCTGGCCGACGACATCGTGGGCAATCGTCGATTACTTCCTGCGGCCCAAACCAGCCTACTTCGCCATTGCGCGCGAATTACGCCATTTCACGGTGGGCATGACACGCAAGGAAAACAAGATGTTTTCCGACGAACTATCTGCGGCCGACTTTAAAATTGAGACCATCTTGCAAGTTTGGGGGACGAACAGCACCCTAACGGAGCAAAAAGCACGCCTAGAGGTCACGTTATTCGAGCTACATTCCGACTGGACACATCAGTTTGCGGATGACATCGTGTTGCAAGCAAACTCGAGTACCGAGCTGTACTCTGGCCCGCTTCCTGGACAGCCCGTCCGCACCAAGTTGAGCCAGGTTCCTCGTGTAATCATTGCTTCCGCTCGTCTGCTTGACGAATCTGGAACCGTTTTGGGGCGTTGCTCAAATTGGTACGTTAAGGTCGGTCACAGGGTTCCGGTTTATCAGTCTTACGTCGTGGCGTAGGCCGGAGCCTTTCAAATTTATCAAGTTCCCCGCTGTCAAAGATTTGGGGTTGGTTGTCCAAATAGGTGATGATGGAGAATCTCTGCATCTTTCCACCAAGAAACCTATAAAAGGCATTGTTCTGGACGTCGAGGGTGAGGATGTTAAATGGAGCGATCAAGCTATTGATCTTGTCCCGGGAGATCCCCAGATCATTCGAGCTTCTGGGCTTAATAGTAGAGGCGCCAAGGTTAGGTTCCTAGGCGATGGCACAGCGTGAAAGCGACACGTAACGATGTTGTATGATAAACTACTGAAGGAGCCGCGGTTGCATTGATTCGATGGTATTCGGACTAGCGAGCGAGTTGAAGGGAAATCCATTATTATTAACCACCAGGGAAGACACTATAGTTCATAAACAGCCAAAATCCCAGAGCAAAAAAAAACAGCCTAAATTTACAGACAGTACCGCATATACGTACTGAAAGACAGGAGGAATGCAGGAAAGGAGATTAATATTCGGACAATCTAAATCTGATTCGAAGAGGGCATGTGCCAAAGGAAGACAGACCTAAATACGGATAATGCAAGTCAACAGACGCACAGCAATGCAGGAGGACAGCTCTTTTCTCAGAGCGTAGGATATTGCGAGGTAGGGGTAACTCAATAGCATGTCTTGAGATGACTATGGCAATGAAGTGTCACATAACGACACATCTGCTCGCTTCCGGCTGGTCAGTTTGACTATGTGGCGAACGTTTCTCGATCTCAGCAAGACAAAGTTCAAACACTCTGGCTAGAAGTCGTTTTAGGTGAGAAGGGCGAACGGCGTTCAATAATGGATACGTACCGACGTTGACGTTGTTCTTTGCACTGGTTTCCACCCATGCAGCCTTGTTGGATTTGGCAAGTTCTTCGCCTTCGTCGGGCTGAACCTGTCTGGTGATTGGACTATAAGGATGAACGGCGTCGACAACGCAATTGAAATAGCAAGGCATGTCGCCGTGCAACGGATGTAGCAAACATACCTGGATTGTAGATCGGTCTTTGCACCCACTATCACGCATGGTATGTCATTCTTTCCGCAGAAATCGAGAATCTTGTCATAGACGATCTTGACCATCTCAAAGGACCTTCTGGATGTGACCGAGTACACTAGAACATAGCCATGTATGCCGATGGCGTGCTTGGAATTGAGAATCGAGTATTCGTCCTGACGACGGAAAGTTTAGATGAGAAGAGTGTGATGCAAGAGAAGGTACCAACCTGACCAGCGGTGTCAATGATGTCACAATCATATTCAACGCCCTGGTAGACGACGCCTTTGGAAAATGTACTCTCGATGGTTGGATAGTAAGCCTCTACGAAGTGGTTTTCTATAAACTGGATAACAAGGGAAGATTTCCCTGACGACCGTTCCGTGTGAGGCCAGAACGAATGTGCGTGGAAGAATGCCTACCGACTGAGCGGGAGCCGAGAACAGCAATCTTTCTCTTCCTCATCGTGTTGGCAGCCATATCGGAAGGGGAAGAAGAAAGGAGGAAAGATTACAGAGAGATGGCAGTGACGGTGTCTGGCCGAAAAATGCGGCTCGTGGTAACGCTCGTTTACCGAGCCGTTTCTGTTGGGGACACGACGGCAGATGCCAGAGCTGCTCACGAAAATAAGCAAGTCGCTGGTGGAGACGAGTATGTAAGGCGAAGAATGGCTGCCCGAGTTGAATAGGACAAGGATGATATATATGCAAGGACAGCTAGAATAGCTCCATTTTCAAGTATGCGGGGTCTCGACGGTGCCAGTCTAGATTGACCGTCCACGCGACACTATTCAGGAACTCGTCCGCCGTCGATGGTCTCGCCCCCTTCAGAAGAGTAATACAGTGGCTTCTATAACGTTGTTGGTGTGTCTTGTGATGCACCCATCTCTACACGACACACGATGCGTGAGAGCTGCACAACGTATGCAGTAAGCCCATCCACACTCCTGTGGCCAGACCCAACAGCCACTCCGAGTCCACACACCGCTAAATCATCTACTAGCAGCACGAGATAAGACCAGGTTGCACATGGGCTCGTCATCCGGTCTGAATCCGATGTTTTCAGAATCCGATCAGTGTCCCGCACAAGTCGGATGGCCTGGAAAGTTCACCCGGCCCTGTTCGCAATGACGCACTCCTGCGAAACCCGCGGGCGATTTCACCACGTACTCGTAAACCTTGCTAAAGAGGGAACCGCACGTTCTCAAGGTAGACCAAGAGCTGACTGTTCTGGGAAAACCAACACGTGGCCCGGTACTGGCGGCCCTGTTGATCGGCTAGTACGCTACTGGGGTAAACACTCAAGGTTAAGCGAATACAAATACTCCTAAGGACTGGTACAGACTCACAGTGTGACAGCCTCGCCCAAATCCCAGCAAGGCACCTGAAATGACACGGGCTCATGACTATAAGGTTGTGAACCTCAAGCGGCCATGCCAGATACGACGACGACTCCGGTATCTATCCAAGATCGGGCTGAGGTAAGATCCAGATGATACGGCTCTGGTCCTCCATAATGGTGGGAGAGCGGTGTGTGAGTCGGCTTTTGAGCGACATTGCTAAACTCGACCGATGAGGGCATGGTCACATAAAGTATTAAAACCCTCACCGTCATGATCAGACTCTTAGAGAATGCAGTGCAGGGAGACGTAACCGATCGGGTTTGAGGAGGGTAATAGAACCTTGGAAGAATAAACTATACGGACAGCTTGGAGAGGCAGAACTTGCCTCGTTCGGGCGTCCTCGGCGAAGGATTTGGCACTAAGCTATTATTGTTACTGCAGTCACATGATACCGCAACACTCACGTGACATCTCACGCGTTTCAAGTCGATCGCGCCAACTTAGTTCCAACGCTTGTTCAACTTGAACCTCCAACTGCTTTCATTAGCTCACCCCAAGCATTAGCCGTTCCTTTCGAAAGCAGCCTGACGATTCACGATGTCTTCCACCTCCACCCCAAATGATTCTCCCGCTTCTGCTCCTATCCAGCCAATGCATAATCCTTTGCAAGCAGCGCACATCGTCGTTCCTCAGGCACCTCTTGGGAATGCGACGAATGGGACAGCGGTTGCACCAGGGATGGGGATGAAAGCCCTCTTAGCTAAGAAGATGGCAAAGTCCAAGTATGTCAATGGATCAGTGGGTGGACGTGCATTGACTCGCTAACTATCTCCAGTAACCCCAAATTTGTCTCCCCAACCGATAACATGGTGACTCCAGTCACTCAGAAACTCAACGCTGCTAGACAAAAGCGTTTTGCAAAGTGTGTGATAATACTCCATCTATTGAATATGGCTGATAACCACTACTTAGGGGTGCAAAACTAACGGGTAATCTCTTCCCGAACAAAGAGAGAGGATCCCAGTCATCGGATGAACAAAGTGGGAGTGAGGCAGAACTATCAGACTCCAAGGCGCCAGTGGTACCTGCACATGGAGACGCCAACCCGTTTGAATGATGAGTTGGCCAATGGATGGTCGATAAATGGATGATGTTGTAAGAGCGTGATAATACCCTCCCATATCTGTCGTAGCATTAAATTGTGTTAGCTGTCTCGCTGAATCTCTCTGTCTGTAGTCCATAGAATGTCGGTTTGCTGTATGCCTATGATTGTTCCCACGCAATTCTTATCTCGTTCGCTACACACGTGTGTCTGGCTCACCTTCTTCGATTTCCCTGTGAACATGGCGGACGAACATATCGAGCTAAACCTTAATACCATTGTCTCTGCCCAAGAGATCGACGAAGTAGTCTCGCAGTTCAGATTGTTTAACAGACGACTTTCGCAACAGTCAGTAATCCCGCGTTTCCACTGGGCTGCCCTCACATCGCTTAGGCAGAGGCAGAAGCTCTTCAGCGAGCTCCCCAAGATGACAGAGGCTGATCTAGTTGCTTCAGGTCATCAAGGTAACTGCTCGTGTTGGTACTAGCATTGCGTTCTACACATACTCATGGATCCGATGCGTCATTCGTAGATGACGTTTGCCCGATATGTTTCAACACTTTTCTTGCTACTCTAGCAGAAGAAGAGATCGCCCATGCGATGGACTCCCCTGCTCATCCTGTCGATGAACTAGGAGTCACAAAGCTGCAGAACACTTGTGGCCACATATTCTGTCGCAAAGAGTTGCGTGTGGTCTAGTTCCCTTTCCCGTGAAACGCGCTCATGCACACTCAGCATAATGAAGTGGATCACAGAAGGGGTTGGTCGTCTTTACCCTTTTTCGAACTGGGCTCAATTACCTCTACTAGCAGCATGATTCTTGCCCAAGCTGTCGACGACCACTAATCACAGACGAGGAACGTCGAGAGCGCGGTGCTTTCCCTCAGCCTGGAGAGCGCTGGCTACGTCCCTGGCTCGTTGACTCTCATATGGTCGCGAGTGATACTGGTTTACCTGCTCAATTGCCAACCCTGTCGATCGACTCCTTCCATGGGCTCGGAGGCGTAGCAGAGAACAACCGGTATCAGTTCGCAGGCATGTACTCTTGATGGCGCATCAGCGATGTTTATAATTAAGCCTGCCCTCTGTTTCTTTTTGAGTATCCTTCTATCTATTCCATTTTAGGTGCAGACAGAGATACTACTTATGTATAAGGGTGATGATCATGGCCAGTAGTGTAAAATCGAAAGGTCCAGTTGAGAAAACAGAATGCAAACGCGTTATCAAAGAAGGTAGATGAGAGCTGATCTGAGTCCATGCAAAAGAAAATCGCATATCTGGAGATGTCCAATCTTCTAGTTCCTCCTGCAGCATCTGAAAAAGTTGCGTTTGAACCAATACCACAAACACTAGATCATTTCGTCAGCACGCACAAAACCCCACGGCAGGGAACAACATACTCCAGCAAACCGCACAGCGGCAAGTCCGAACGTGGAGTACAAAATTACGGCGAAGTAAATGTTCTGCTTAGTTTGCAGCTCGGTTGCATCCTGAACAGCATCCGCTGCGGTAGTAAGACCATTGATATTTTCGATCGCAACCGCCAGTCCAGCGTTCGTGAGCATCCAAGATGCAACGAGGCGGGTGCGGAAAGTCTTGTTCTGATCGTCCATTGTGGGCTTCTCGACCTCCTCCTTGACTTCGATCTTAGTCACGGCACGCGTCACGGTTTCTTTGAATGCGGCATCGACATCCTCTTGGATCCGATGTGTGTCCTCAACGACAGGAGCATCGGCGTCCTTGCTCTTCGAGGAGGAGACCGATGGAAGTGCTTCAGCCTTGTCGCTCCCCTTGGTACCCCAAGAGACCTGTAAAGCGCGTCAGACGTGTACATATGCATGCATCAGTCAACTTACATCATGCAGGTTACAGAATGCGTAAACATTGAGGATGTTCGTGAAACTCGGTGCTAAGCACAAATATTGGAAGAAACTGGAGAACATATGCCAGGGGTCTCGCTGTAATCCTGGTTCACTTAGGGTTCCAACCACAAGAAGCGATAGACTTACGTAGAGGAAAGACGCGATGAAGTAAATCCCTGAGGGCACTAATGAGCCTGATAGTCCATTCCACAACCGCAACTTACCGAATGTCGAAACCATTGCAGCGATCAATGCACCGACCGGCGGAGTGAAGAACATTAGGATAACTTGTGAGGTGGTTTTATTCTGCAGCTCAGTGGGGATGTTCTGAGGGAAAACAAATGAGTCTTTTATGAAACAGAGATAGCTATGCGCTTACCGCGAACGCCTTGATTGTTAACCAAAATGAACATATAAGCAGGTAAACAGCCAAAAAGGCGTAGACCCTGCAAAGGATGAGCGGAGAAATGGGCATTCGCAACATACAACCGACCATAGAGTTACGACATAGGCAGTTCGTTCGCCTTTGGGCCTGTTTCCCAGAGCAAGGACGAACTATGGCAAGGATATATTGATCTCGGATGCATTCCAATCGTCGGATGACTCACTTGTAACGCAAGGAAAGCCAAGTATATCCACTTGAAGGCCAAGTTCACCCAATGAGTCTGAACAGCTCGTTAGTACCACAAAGTACTTATACGACGAACTGCGTACCACATCGGCAGTCCCGAAAATAATGATTGATTGCGAAGGCAGTAGGTCAATAATAATGCTGAATGTCAACCAGATGTTGGCCAAAGCAAACCACGAGAAAATCAACAAAAAGATGTTATACTGCAAAAGTGGTTAACCAAACCAGAAAGCCCTGTCAAGATACTGCATACCAAAGCCTGGATGTGGAAAAAAAACATCCTGATGATCCCATGGCCTGAACGGTAAAGCTGGAAGAAGTTCACTAGGGCATACTACCAAAGATTTATCTTAAGTATCGGAGGGGGCAAAGGTTGGCAAATTGGCTACTCACCACCGAAGCAGCAAAGGAGCCATTCAACCAACGACGTCGTTGACCGATCAATTCAACCGCGGTCTCTGGGACGTCCGTCTCTGCTTTGGAAGGCTTGACGTAGGTCAAAGTCCAGCGGTCTCCAGCTTTCGCGACCAACTCAAAACACAGGATACGATCCTCAGCTAAGAACATGTTTTTGGTGAAGATGTTCATTCCGTAGATACCCTTCGCGCCAAGACGATCAGCAAGCGAGTGATCACCATGGAAATATTGTTCAAGGGGACGTCCAAGGATCGCGCGATACCGGTATGCCGAGAATGCACCAGGAAGGACGGACACGTATCCAAAACTACTTTCAAGCGGTTTATCTATCGGACAATGTCAGATTTGCATATAAAGACGAAGCGACCCAAAGAGGATTACCCAGAATGTTGGACATCTTGTACTCGAAATTCTGTGCTGCAACCAGGGGGTTCAGAAGCTTTCTCCCTCCTTCAATCATAGCGTGAATTTCGCCACAACAACCTCCTAAATGGGCGTCGTTGTAGAAGGCCTCCCACAGGTAATAGATTGACTTGTGCCCTGGTTTTGTTCCAGCATCAATGAGGACACAAATCTCGGGCTGAAGGGTGGAATCAATACATATCCGACAAACATATCATACAAGATCTCGTACCTTCAATATGCGTCCAATGGCATTGAAGAGCCAGCGATGAGAGTTGATCTTTTTCTGATTCTTGGCCTTCAAGACGAAAATGATTTGGACTGGGACCAAATTGTTGGGGTCGTTCTCATGAGGAAGAACCAACTGAGGCGTGGGGTCCACCGAGAGTTGGGTGGTGTACTGCAGTGCGATGTGTCAAGCAATGATTGTCTGACTTGAGAAAGAACTGACCTCGAAAATGTGGGCCACAGTATCCTTTCCATCCACTTGCTTCTTCATGACACCATCTTGGTAAACACCCACAGTGGCCAAAAGATCGAGAACACTCTTGTCCATAGGCTCCAGACCATCAACGATGAGAGCGACTACAATCCTCTGCCAAGCTGGCAGACCTTCCTCCGCAGCTCGCCGCCAGTATTTGGACTGCTTTGTCTTGCAAATATCACGAATGTTCAGCATGACACCATGGAGTGTACGAGCATAGAGCGTCTTGTCTTCGTTGTAAGACGTGACAGCAATGAGCATCTCAGTTTGACGGTTGTAGAGCTTAGGTCGTAACGACCATCCAGTGGCTTCGGAAAAATCATCTGGATCGACCGTAGCAGCACTGTATCGCATGTGGCTGAGTGGGGGTTGGTTAGTACTTGACGAGACCATTGGAGACTATATACACTCACGAGAACTCCGTCGTACTGGTCATTGCATATTTCGCTTCGATTGCGCTGTGAACTGGCGTTGGAACTGGGTACTCGGTGATGAAGTTTCCTTTGGTGAGCTTGACTTTGCGCGTCACACCGCGCTTGATGGTCTGGCGACGTCTCCATGCCGTTTCAACTCCATTGGTAGACTGCGACATGGCTGAACTTGGGCGAGCATAGGGATCACCGTATGCAGACGGGTCAGCGGGGCTGTAGGAATCAAATGAGTGGGATGAACTACCTCCACGTGTCATAGAAACGAATGTCTTACCCGGGAGGGTAATAACTACCAGCATTGTAGCTCTCACCTGCAGTGAGCGGAAGTTTTTCAGCGTACTCTTCGTCACCAAAGCCTGCACCACCAAACTCGCGGGGTAGATTGGTGGTGCTCTCGAAAGGAGAGTTGGTGGCGCTGTCGTACGTCCTCGCTGGAGGTTCTTGGAAATGGGTTTGGCGGGGGCGATCAGCGAACGGGTCGCCGTAGTGCTCGCCTTGCGATGGAGAAGACATAGGAGAGGAGCCGGGTGTGATTGTAGAAGACCTGCGCAGAAAAAAAAACTTTCAGTAGCGCCCAACGACGGTGGAATGGAAGGCAAGAGAGAGTGGTCGTCGAGGGTTGTCAACGAACACAAGGCCTCGCAGCAACGCTTTTGGGCAGTCAATTCGGAAACGGGCGATGACACTGCCTGCAGCCGGACCTCTGTCACTCCTTACTTTGGCGACAAGGGTACATTCCACTTTGACCCACTAGTCTTATACCACTACTATTTGATAGAAACATCGCTCTTCCGCCATCGTACCTCGTCAGTCGGACGTCTGATTCGGTCCCTTTCGTGACTACAAATTCGTATCCATGCACATGTACGAGCCCAGGTCCCAGGACCCCGGGATTCCATGGCCGCAGCACCGGTTCCGACACGTTTGTTGTATCGCCGCGGGTCCCTTCCCAATTGCGTGATCTCCATCGCTCTCCCAAGATACAAGGGTGCCCCTGACCGGACCCAAATACTATCCGTCCTTGCGTGTTTCACATATGGAGAGTATTTAGTACTGTACCGTCAACGAGTCTATTCTCGTCACCAGAGCCGTTTTTGGACGCTCGGGGTTGACACGCTGCAGCCGCGTCGGAAGATTCCGACGCCGTCAGGGGCGTAGACCAAAATGGCTGGTACCGAGACTACAAAGGCGAACGCCATCAAACCTGCATTGCCAAGTCACCAATACATTGGTATCTTATAATATCTGGCAAGCGGGATGGAATTGAGTTGTACCATAGAGGTGACTTGAGGAACCGCCCATTCACGAATGTCGGCAAGATCACCGATGGCGTGCTGGAGGTTGGTTTGATACTCTGGTGTTCGGTGCAAGTTGACTGCCTTGGATCGCCCATCCTGCAGGTGACCACACACAAGCTCCGTGACAATGACGAAAAAAAAGTTGCTGACTCTCGTTACAGCAAATTGGTTGGAGGAGCCTCCATTGTTCCGAGGTCAGATTTCGCAGATGGAGACTCCTGCTATATTCTGCATTGAGCAGGTACAGATACCCTGCACCTCTTCTTTACAATTTCTGGTGGACAGTCCGACTTCAAGATGGAGGAGCTCACCTAACGCCAGGGCGACAAACGACTAGTTCCTTCGGTTCTTTGTCCGTGTAAAGGGGAAACAGTTGAGAAATCACGCCTTTATGTATGTAGCATTGCCAATGAATATTTTGATTGACCTAGTTCAAAATACGGTATTGAAATTGAATCGATCAATCAGTTCGGGGTCCATACAATGCAATACAGCGCTGCTCGAATGCTTTCACCATGAGTTTCGAAACTTGTTCGAAGAATGTCGCAGAGACAGTGGCATACATTGGGTTCGCGAATGCAAAGGCAAGGTCCAGAGTGACTAATGTTGGCCCTTCGTCAAGGGGAGTTCGAGAGGTAAAGTTCCTTGCAGAAATATCTTGTGGGAGTGACGTAGAAAGTTGGGGAAAGGAGGAAGATACAGGCTGCAAGCGCCAAACCGTGGTCAAGGTTTTGAATAATGGAGTTGAAGATGAAGCTACTGCCTGGCATACCGAAGCGTCAGCAGTTTCTATAGCACGGGAGATACAAGCAGAAAGGTTATACCTCCACAAATTCATCAGGCTTGCATGTCACGGTGCTGACGTAGCTTTCCTTGAATGCGAGGAAGCCTACTGTAAGTTCGGCTTCCATTACCGTCATTCTGTCCTGCCACGCCTTGCTTTGAAGGATCCTTGAACCAGTACAATATGGCACGAAATTTGAATATGATTCTACGTCCGCAATGATTTTGTACAGTTCATTGCGCCGGTATCTGCGCGGAACAGTGTAGGTGAATCATAGAGTGTAACCCGCAGTGACGTACGGAAGGATCTTCCGTTCGTGATAGCTTTGGGTTTCCGACTCATTGTGCGTAAAGGGGTCCGCGGACGAAAATTTGGTGAAGTTAAAGAAGGCTCTCCGGGGCCAGTGTGCATCACGACAGGTAGGTGGCGTAGCGCGTTGAAAAGCTCTCAGCATTTCAACGACGCAGTGTTACACAAATCGGGCTGTAATGGTTTCGGAATAGGCTAGTAACTCCTAATTATTCCCGATACGGTAGTAGAGGGTTATGGGGACCAGTTCCCGTTTTCCGTTTGGCAGGGAATTGCAAGATTTGACGTTTTTATTTATTTATGTTTACTCATTGATATTTTGAAATTCGCGTTCGGTTGCTTTCAGCTCTTGTACCTCTGTATTGCATTATTTTTCCCCTTTTCTATTTTGTTTTTGGGTGAGAATCCCGGCTCGTCCATTCACTCATGCAGCTAAAGTTTCGGGCCATCCATTCATGGTTGTTTCGACGATGGGGTTGACAGTTGCATCGTCTTGCTTGCTATCGCAGTGCTCTCTGGGGGACCTCCTTTGTTGCGCAGAACTGTTCAAGCCCAATTTTGCAGGTTGCACTTTAGCGTCATAATAAACCCTGCGAGCCACATCCGTGGCAACCCCCGATACGGGAAACGCCCAGCATTCACGTGATGGCCTGCAATCATAGACAACCAGTTGGTGGAATAACGAACATCAGGGTTCAACGTTCAACGTTCAACACCAAACTGAGAAGGGTCGAAATAATCTCCACACGGTCCCATAGGCCTCGGCGTACTTCGTCGCACCTGAGGTGCTCGCCACTGTCCAGTGTCAGCATACACATGCCTGTGAAGAAGTGCTTCAACAGAGCATCACCATAATCGCTGCACGACCTCGACCCCGTGCAAGCCACAGCTACAGTATGACGCAAAACCTCAAGATCGGAATGCAAAACAGTGAACGTGCACGACACAGGCACACCGGAATGCAGCCCATGCACAAGCTTATGGACAGCAGTGTGGAGACTAAAGAGGCAATACCTAATACCTCGTCTTGATCAGAGGCAGGCTGTTACGCGAGACGTCGACTAACGTCGGAGTGGGACAACGTCTGAGTCAGAGGAGGAACTCACGAAGAGTCACAACGTCTCTGAGGCAGAGGTTCAGATGGCGAAGGGACTCGAGGGACTCGAGGGACTAGAAGGCCTCAAAAGAGACTAAGGGCAGAGGAGACTAAGGACGAGACCGTAGGTCAAGGACGCAAGTCAACGCTAGATTGCGTAGATCAAGAATGCAGTACAAAATACAGACGGTCTAGTTAAGTACTAAGAGATGTGTCATCAAGGAATATCGGAGAATCAGATGGAACGATGAGTAAAAGGGAACACGTAACCGATACGATAGAATCGGTCAAGGAGAGCTAAGTCCGATGATAAGAAGAGAAGAGATAACAAAGATAAGAGCAAGTCTCCCCCGGTAGTAGATGGGAAACGGTGTGAGACGATCACAGTACAAAGAAAGAGGGATTCAGTGTGTCTACGACGAGAAGACAATGAATCCAGTCCGAGTGAAACATACCCATGAGGACATGAGTATGGTGAGCGAAGGAAAGAAGATATAGATGATGACATAGGAGAAAAACTGTAACACAGGCTCACTGGAAAAACTCCCAGAAACGGGAAACTGATTGAAGGCTCCTCGCGCTGCGAGGGAAGAACAAACGACGATACTTCACAGCTCACGCGCCACCCGATGAGCACTTAACTGCTGCACGGTCACCATTGAACGGCCTACTGTATCATCGAAGCGCCCACAAGCGAGCCGTCCATCGAGCAGCATGGAGGGTGTCGAGCAAGAGTCAATCCAAAGGTCAATCCAGGGATACGAGGGGTTGCTGCTCGGTACGTTTTGCGTCAGCAAGACAAGAGAACAAGGACGGCAAGGTGCCGAGCGGTGAACACAAAAGGCAAACAATGTAAACATAAATAAACATAAAGACGGATTCTTGCAATTCCCTGCAAAATGGAACTCGAACCAGGCCCCATAAACCCTCTACTACTACCGTATCGGGAATCATTTGAACGATACTACCGGCACGTGATTGCCGGGCGTTATCCCCCGTATTGGGGGTTGCCACGGATGTGGCCCGCAGGGTTTATGTAAGCACAAGCTGACATCACATGGCATGGTGCGAACCAAGTGCGAACGCCGTCGCAGATCAATCGATCAAGTTCGTGTCTTGGGAACGTCACTGTCGACGGACATACACTGTAGATGTGCAGTAGCTCAAATGAGCGGATAATTGTAAAGTGAAGTAAGGTAATTAGCACGATTGCACATGATGTTACAAGGTTAGCGAATAGGAAATTAGGACTTCCCAGTGGTCATCTCCGTCTGGGCTCAGGAAGAGGCCTGAGGCCTGAGGCCTGATCACGGTAAAGAATCCTGTCAAAAGGGTAGCTATAGCAGTTGCAGGTGGTGCGAACATTATCGCGTAGAGCAAATACGTCTGTATAATTAAAGCTAGGTGAAATGACGTTCACTTGAATGTACTTCACATTTTCAAGGACCAACAAAAGGATATTCCTTCGCACCACAAATGAGAGGTAATGGAAACATACTTATCCAGCAAACTCTGCATTCTCGGTACAATCTCTTGCAATCTGAAATAGCTTAATTAATGCCAGTCCAGACTATACGCGGAGATCTTACATGTCCTTCATGCCCACATTTGTAGCATGTCTTATTCTTGTTCAGTCCTAGAGTAGGCGCCCCGTCCGCAAAAGTTGCACCCGGTGCAGCGAGACAGTCCCTTGAAGTATTATGGAGTCAACGTCCTAATAACCATAATACGGGGTGATGTCTACCTAGCCATATGGTTTGGACCGCCGCAGCGATAACACTTCACTGGGGGTAAGGTTGACGTATTCAAAGCACGTCCTGGGGGCGGTATACGAGATGCAAATCCAGCGCCCGCAACCCCCGTTGCTCCGCTAGGGCAAAGCCGGGCGATGTGGCCAAAGCGACCACAGTTCTGGCGAGATCAGTCGGCGGGTATTACATTGGATGGACTCAGGGTTCACTCACGTAGCATTTCTGATTTCCGCCTTGGACTCTTAAATTAGGACATTCAGCTTGGATGTGTCCTACGCCGCCGCAGGAATAGCATTGCTTGGCTGCGACAGTCCGGGGTGAAGGACAAGCCGAGGACTCGTGTCCTGGTTGACGGCAGTTGTAACAGAGACGTTGCTCCGAGGAGCAGTTCTCAGCAATATGTCCCACTATGTGTCATTCACTCTTAAAATGAGAAACACCTGCAAAAGTGTATGCACTCACAATTTCCACATTTGAAACATCCCTTCCGCGAAAACTGGTACGCCATATCTAGAGATCCTGACCAGGCCTGACGTCTAGACGCACATTAATACCACCGCGACAATGAAGAGGAGGGACGGCGCCCACGACGGACCTCTTCTTCCCACTTCCGACTGACCACTTAACCACTCTTCCCACCTCCGTTTGACGAGGATGAAGATGTCGATGACTCGGATGGCCCCAACCCGCCAATGGTGATGAAGTTCACAATTTCACCTGCCCTAAATCAGGGTCCCTGTGGCGCATATTGTGTCAATGTCAGTGATCTCAAGTATGAAATGTTGCCGCGTTTTCAACCCTGCTCCAAGTGACATGGATCAGGCTAGAGTGCATCGTTCACTGTCTGGAGCTTCATTCCAGCACTAAAATCATGATGCACCATTTCCGTCGCATCCACCCAACCAGAGTAAGTATCTCGGGACTTCTACTCCGCCTTATCATTCATGAATGCTTCATCATGCTGCCCCACCTCTTTCTGATCGGCACATTATTTCGCTGTCCTTATAAAGGAAATGTCGTAGAAACCTTCTGCCTCTGGGCCCACAATCCCCCCCGAGGATCATCGTCACGCAGGTAATTCATGCCGCATACCTTACCACGCTGGCACTGACTTGGAGACGATTCTGCTACATATAGGTCCTGCCTTCCAGCGGGGAGCCGACCTTAGCGCGCTCGCATCCATCGCGCTTCTTGTGAGGGTGCAGAGCGACCTCCCATCAGGTTTGTATCTGCCACTTACGCCTGTTATGTCCCTCTCACAACGCGTCTTACAGAACATGTTCTGGGTGGATGCCGTTCCACGTCCTCGCAACAAGTGTCGTAACGAGCGACCTAAGCACGGCTCAACGTATGGAAGGAGGAGATTGTGCGTGGTGATCCTTGGGCACAGGTATTCTTCCCGTGCGGATTACAAGCAATGTGTTCGTATGAGACATGCATTTTGGATCGTCGAATTTGCCTGCACCCTGGTTATGCTTAAACTTGCCCGACTAGCAGCATGGCTTGTCTTGAAGTCGCCTATGTTACTCTCTTTCTCTACTCCGCTAGGCAGATCTATGTCACAGTTTCGTTTGGACGTCTACGTATGAAACACTGATATTCTTGGCCCATCAACTGGATCGGCGATAAAAGTTTGACGTAATGTAATTCTGTTTACTGTTTGGTGTTGAAACGCCCATAAGTATGCGTCGCCCACACGGCCCCACAGTCATCGCAAGATTTCCTAACGAGTCTAGAGCTGTGAGGGCCAGCTGTTGCTTGTTAATTAGTATACCTTTCCCCACCCTCAAGCCGTGGCAATTGGTTCTACGAACTTGACACTTCCCCACCAACAGGTCACGCCTTCATGTCAATGACGGCTCCATGGGTACGCGCGGCGGGTTTACTATCCATATAATCCACAATACCTCAAGTTATTCGTTCTCATCTCTGTCCCGGGAAATCGAGGTCTTTTTACAGTGTTTTTCGGAATTATTGGAACGACCAGGAGTGACAATAGTACATGCACAGGTACATCCAGGTCGAAAGATTGACTATGCTCCGTACCTCTTCGGAAAGTGCAACGCCAGACTTGGTCGTGTTGTCAAGTCATTGCCCTCGGTGACCACATGCATACCGAATTGGTAAGTAGATGCCCGCGCGCAGGTGTGACCTCCGGGCTCCTTACGTTTGACGAGTTATTCACCTGATCGCCTTGGTCATTGTCATTACAAAGCTGCAAGCGACTCTTCGGGCGGATCTCGGTCGACCTTGGATAAATGGACCAGCCAGAGCCAGCCTATGTTGACGAAATTTAATATGGAACGTTCACTCCAGCAGCTGGCAACAATTGCTCATTCAACTAGTAGCCGTTGGCTGGGCTACGGCTCTTCTCCTCCGAAGCCTCTACCATCCTATTGTGTCGCTCTGTGGTCCTTTATCGCTGCTTTTTGCGGAGTGTCCACGATCCAAGCTGCCTTCCGCACGTATTATTTCACACAACGGGCAGTCCCACCAATAGTTGCCAGTTATGTAAGAGTTGATTTTGCTGCAGGCTTTTGTCACACTTTTCACCAACGCCGTGATCATTGTTGCAGGGCGCGTCGGCTGTGTTGATCTACGGCTCTATCGATAGTCCTCTGGCACAACCCAGACCACTCATTGGCGGTCAATTTATTGGCGCGTTGTCTGGTATCTGTATATCAAAGCTATTTCAACTTCTGCCTCCCGAGAAATACAGCGAACTGCAGTGGCTGGCTGCGTCCCTCTCCGTTTCGCTCGCCATCGTAGCCATGCAAGTCACCAGAACGGTTCATCCTCCAGCTGGGGCAACGGCCCTCTTGGCAACCATCGACCAGCAAGCCATCGATTTATCTTGGTATCTGTTGCCCGTCGTCCTTCTTTCGTCTACTCTCGCTCTCATTGTGGCACTTTTGGTCAACAATATACAACGCAGATATCCTGCGTTTTGGTTTACGGCAGGTGTACCGCTTCCAGCCACGCCGTTCGGATCTCTGAGTGACCACGAGGATTGTAAAATCAACCTTGCTAATGGAGAAGTCATACCCTAGATGTAGACCTAGGTTAGTCTCTCGAGCCTCCCCTCCTGTCAGAGCATCCTACTCATGTAAGTTGCAACTTGTAGAGCATTTGATACTTAAATCAGAGCGCATGTAATGTTCATGAATGACATGCTTATTGGCTGGATCCACATTGTTCACGAGCAGCACGGGGCTAAATCGTCCGCGTCACACAACCCTCAACCCACCATGTTTCTTGAAACCTGCTTCACTTTCCCCTCTGCCCAGGGTTGGAGCATTAACCCTCATGATCGCAATGAAGTTGTCGCCACTGCTAACCACTCTTGTTTTCCGCACATCATCTCCGTGCCTTGTGAACGACGGGCGGCAGGTGAGTCCTGTCCTCGCACCACGAGACTTGTGCCCAAAACCCCATTAGACGTTAGAAAAGAGCTCAGTTGACGTTCCCTTGGATTGTATTTCCACTCTTTCGTTGTCGGCGTCATGTCCCCGGTGAGTGGAGTGATCCAGCGTTCTCAATGAAATTTATCGAGGGGCGTCCGAGCAGGTAAGAATCACTTCGCGAGAAGAGTATCTTCTTCTGGCCAAGGTTGCTGAAGAGGCGGAACGCTACGAAGGTGCTGTTGGTTTACTCATCTTTGTAAGATGGAAAATTGTGCGTCGCTGATACTGTTTGATTTCAGATCTGGTAGCGCAAATGAAAGGTCTGATTCAGACCTACGGAGCCTTGACTATCGAAGAACGCAACCTCCTCTCTGTCGCCTACAAGAATATCACGAATGCCCTTCGCAGCAGTTGGAGGATCATCGATTCTCTCGAGAAACTGGAGTCAAGCCGGATAGCAGGACGACACTCCAAACACCAGGTGCAGCTGATTAACCGACAACGTAGTCGTGTCGAGCATGAACTCGCCGAAGTCTGTAAAGACATCGTGAAGCTGCTCGATGACCATCTGCTGTCAACAGCCGAACCCGGCGAGGAGACAGTATTTTATTACAAAATGTGAGAAAGACGCTCGGCTTTGAGTCTGTCCTCACTCTGTCTATTCGTACAGGAAAGGCGATTACTTCCGTTATTTGGCCGAGTTCGCACAGCAAAGTGACAGGAGCCACTACTCAGACCTCTCTCTCGGTGCTTACAAGTATGCGTACAAGCATGCTTTGGCTAAGCTAGAGCCTACACACCCCACGAGATTGGGGTTAGCATTGAACTTTGCAGTGTATTATCACGACGTCCGCAAAAGCCCAGAACGTGCGTGTCACCTAGGGAAGCATGCATTTGACGAGGCAGTCGCTTGCTTGAATGAATCCTCATCGGTTCAGGTCATGCGGGACTCGATGATGATTCTGCAATTGTTACGAGATGATTTAGTGATATGGTCCGGAGAAATGCAAAGAGGTGAGCCTTTCGTTGATTTGCCTTTTCGACTTCTGACACATTCTCGATCATGGAGCTGAACACTCTGT
This sequence comes from Xerocomellus amylosporus, assembly GCA_038090735.1. NCBI lineage: Eukaryota > Fungi > Basidiomycota > Agaricomycetes > Boletales > Boletaceae > Xerocomellus > Xerocomellus amylosporus. The sequence continues at coordinate 153,679 of JBBPNE010000003.1, read as the reverse complement.
GAGCGGGTAGAATTGAGGTTCCTTTCATCTTTTCAGTACACTGTAACCAGTACACTTGTTACCATCTCTGTCGTATCTCCGGTGCTGTTTCATAGGCTTGCTGTACACGTTATTTACCACGGTTGACATGGATCGTGCAGGCGCAGCGTGGATTGCTCGTCACATTGAAAGCCGTCTTCAGGGTTGCTAGCTCTGGGCAAAAGTAGCGGCTACTAAGAGTGGGAAAACCAACGTCGCGTCAGCGAAGACCTTAAGGGGTGGATATATCAGCGTTGAGGCAAGGGGAACTTGAGGGGGGTGGTACTTTAACTGATTCCGCATTTGCGCGAATTTTCCCCCATGAAACTGCTTCATCCGGTCGAGCACCAGAATCAGATCCGTCAAATTCTTGTCCCGTATTCTACAACGAGTGATCAGCAAGCATCAGGAATGACGAAGGCAAATCCTGACGATGAAGACCGAGTAGTCGGCTCCGTTCCTCTGCGAAGGAGTCAACGATTATCGTCCGAGTACAGGTGAGACTTCTTACGATTAACATAGCGTTTGCGATCTGATGTTTACAGACTCCACCGCCGAGGATGATCATTCCCGCTTTTTTGGACTTACGAGATAGCTCATTGAGAGCGCGGATGTCACCCACGATATCGACGATCAATCCCGGAGATCGGAAAGAATGAAAGTACATCATGTCTCCTATCGAACCGTCGGTAAGAGCTGGGCAGAAAACCGGTATGTCGTTCTGGAGTAATGTGGATCAGCCTCGTTCGAAGAGGGCCAGGCAAGCTCGTCTAGATGCATTGTATTCACTTTATAAGCCCAGTAATACACAGATTCTTCGTTGTTAATCTCCTTTCCCAAACGGTGAATGAAAGTGCTTGGTGTCCATACTTGACCGGAAGCTTTCTGTTCCTCCAGCATGATATCGAGAATGGGGATGAACCAGTCCTCGAATTTGCAGTAGTTGTCGTTTGGTACGACAAGGTTCCCAACGCGGTTTAGTCCTCTTTTTCGAAGATCTGCGCCGTCCATATTGAAATCAGCGAGGTATGTTTTGCCGAGGCATTTGATGAAATCCTCTTCGATCCCCCCCGCGGTCGTCACGATCGCTGAGACGTGTTTATGCTTCACAAGGTGGAGTATGATTTCACGTAGACCGGAGGAAATGAGGTTTGAAGTATAGCCAAGGAAGATGTTGCAGCGCGTTTGGGCTCTTACTTGGGGATCTGCATATTCATCCGATTCATCTGGCAAGACAGGCTCGTCTGAGAGGCGCCACCTTCGCTGAGACGGGTAAAATAAAGGTCGAATGGTATGCAGACAAGTGAACACGCACCATGCGATTGACGATTTCAATAGCTTTTCCTAGGCTGGTGGCTTGAAATCCGATCCTTTCGTAATTACTGAGAAGATCCTGGAGTGACTGGGACTTGTCAAAATCTGGCCCTTGCACCGAGACGGCAGTTTCTGGAAGGGGTTCTGATCGTTTGAGTACTGCAGCTGCAGCCCCTGCGGGGATTTGGGCCATGTAGAGTGAGCTAATACTAGTAGTGTACTAGAAGGCTTAGTAGTTGCGGCAAGTTCCGTTCTCGGTGACTGCGGCAAATACGTTGACACACGTTGACAGGTACGTAGTAAGCAGTACAGTCCTAGTGACTGCCCCCACCACTGGCGAACTGGCGACCATCTACTACTACCCGTAACACTGTCCGGGACATTCTAGGAACCCAATGGATCAGGAAAGACCCATTGTCGACGCGTACCTTGTTGAAACTTCGGGTGTGGAAAAGGACGAACCTATACCAGTCGCGCAGAGTATTCAAATCCCCCTTGATCTACAGTCCCAGCCTACTCCTTTCCAAACTCCTTTGTCGGAGAATCTCGATCATGAGGACGACACGCAAGGCGCTTTGGAGCCGGCTAGTGACCCACAAACTAGTTTGACAGACTCGCAAGCTGTCACGAACGAAGTTGATCCCATAGCCGTGCCAACTGAAGGTCCAACTGCCGACACCCCATCTCCAGTCCCTCCGAAGCCCGAGTCTCCAGTCTCTGCTGAAGGATCACTCCATACAAGTCGGTCTTCTATACCCGTCATCCCTACCCAGGTCGGGGAGTCCAATGGCCACAGCGAGCCATTACCGCAGACACCCCCTAGTACTGCCCATTCTCATCCAGGCCACAAGCGCTCGTTGACAATGTCCACGGGACACACTGTCTCTGTTGTTCTTATATCGTCTGCATTGGAGACGATATTATTTTCGAAGGAGGCAAAGCGCTCCCTTCCACTCCGTGACAGCGCACAAAATGCCCTGGATATGGTCAGAGCAGGGCAAGGAGGTGACAGGCCACGGGAAATTTTCGAGCCCCTTCGACTTGCCTGCGAGACTAGAAGCGAAAAACTCATGATTGCTAGCTTGGACTGTATTTCCAAGTTGATCTCATATTCTTTCTTCGCTGAGGAGAGCTCTGTTCCCTTACTTCCCTCCCCTCCCCCTTCCCCTACATTGCAAGGTCGACAGTCTATCTCTGGTTCGCAGTCAAACATTCGCCAGCCATCGCTTGTTGACCTGGTGGTCCACACCATAACCGCGTGTCATATCGAAACTACGCCAGAAACAGTTTCCCTACAGGTCGTCAAAGCTCTTCTTTCTCTGGTCTTGTCTCCCACAATCCATGTTCATCATTCCTCTCTGCTGAAGGTTGTGCGGACAGTGTACAATGTATTCCTTCTGAGCACGGACCCAGTGAATCAGATGGTCGCTCAGGGCGGGCTGACGCAAATGGTACACCATGTCTTTACACGGTGTAGATCTGGAAAACCCGTGGAGTCGGATGAAGGGGTGATCCTCAGGTCTTCCGTCAGTTCCGAGACACTGGCATCGCAGGCGCATCATCACACAGCCTCGAAGACTGAAACTCGCCGCTTGTCACCAGTTCCGAGGCAACTCACGTCCGACTCAACGCATACAAGGAACGACGAGACCGAAAGCGTACTTGGGGACAAGTCTTCTATTTCCCCCGAAGAGGGCTCTGCCCAACTGCCAGCGAGGCCAGCGACTTCACATCCGCCGTTGGATGGTCAGGGTCATGGCGAAGAAGGGTGAGCAACATCCACGGAAACATTTCCAGAATTGCTAACCTGTCATACTCAAAATACGCGGCGTTAGTCCAGTGCGTCTATCCTTAGACACCCGAACGGATAGCATACATGAGCACGCAGAACTCTCCGCTCAGGATATGTTTATCAAGGACGCATTTTTGGTCTTCCGAGCTTTGTGCAAATTGACAATGAAGCCTTTGAATACTGAGAGGTTCGTATGCACCAGATTCGATCTCTTGTTAATCTCAAGCCAGTTTTCAGCGAGCGCGACTTGAAATCACATGCAATGCGGTCGAAGCTTCTCTCCCTTCACTTAGTATTGACGGTTTTGAACTCGCACATGAGTCTCTTCGTTGATCCTTCGGCAGTCATCCATTCGAGTTCTTCGCACGAAGCGACGACATTCATACAAGCGATCAATCAATATCTTTGCTTGACCTTGAGTAGAAATGCCGTAAGTCCGGTGCCCCAGGTATTTGATGCGAGCGTGGAGATTTTCTGGCGTGTGATGTCTGGTATGCGGAACAAGCTCAAGGTATGCATCCCAATGGTCCACCATTTCATCCAGTTGATACCTTACGTGATAACAGAAAGAGATCGAAGTTCTTTTGCATGAGATTTTTATCCCCATTCTAGAAATGCGGACGTCGACTCTCAAACAGAAGGCTGTCATTCTTGCAATGTTTCTTAAACTTTGCCAGGACCCACAAGCATTGGTGGAGTTGTACCTCAACTATGACTGTGATCGCGAGGCTGCAGACAATATTTACGAGCAGTAAGTCAAAGTTGTGTTGGCACCTGTCTCCAACTGAACAACCCACCCAGTCTGATGAACATTATCTCCAAAGTTGCGACTTTGCCGTACAACACTTTGCAGTCCAAGAACGCTGAACCCGCTAGCCCGGCAGTCAATCCGCAGCCTAGGGCACACGGCTCGTCATCATACTCTTCTGGAGTGATATCCGTCTCGGGCACGATAGATACGTCCACCATCGGTCTTTCGGAAGGTCAATTGCGGAGACAGGGGATAGAATGTCTCGTCTCTGTGCTTCGGTCGTTAGTGACCTGGGGCACAACTTCGGGTAAAACGCCGGCCGACCACAGTGGCGATTCTGGAGCTCGCAGTCAAACTGGAGAGGAGACAGGTCATGATTCTATGACTCCGGATTCGTCCCTCGACAGGTTAGCAACCTCAACTGGAAGTGTCGAGGTTCTGCGACAATCGACGCCCGACGTTGTGGATGACCCAACCAGGTTTGAGAATGCAAAGCAGAAGAAGACGACCCTGCTCGAAGGTATCAAGAAATTCAATTTCAAGCCCAAGCGCGTAAGTTGTCGTAGTTGACAAAGATAAGAGTATTGTTAATCTCGAGCTGCACAGGGTATCCAATTCCTCCAGGAAACCGGCTTCATCCCCAGCTCATCGCCGCGAGATATTGCACGTTTCCTTCTGACTACTGATGGTTTGAGTAAAGCCATGATAGGAGAGTACCTGGGCGAGGGGTACGTGAGAGATGCACTTCTATCTCGTGCTTCTCTGATTATTATGTTACAGTGATGATGTCAACGTAGCTATTATGCATGCATTCGTTGATCTTCTTGACCTCCGGAATTTGAAGTTTATTGATGCCTTCCGACTTTTTTTGCAAGCCTTTCGCCTTCCTGGAGAAGCTCAAAAGATAGATCGCTTCATGCTCAAATTCGCTGAAAGGTACATTGCGGGGAACTCGCAAACATTCTTTAAGAACGCAGGTGGGTGTGTCCAGGATTCCTATTGACTGGATCTGATACCCAATTCCTGAGAATAGATACCGTTTATGTGCTCTCGTACTCTACGATCATGCTCAACACCGATGCTCACAACCCGCAGGTCAAGAATCGTATGACTAGGTCAGACTTCACCCGGAACAATCGAGGAATCAATGATGGCGAGGATCTCCCGGAGGAATTCCTGTCCAATATCTTTGATGAGATTCAACACAACGAGATCCGCATGAAGGACGAGATAGATGCTGCTATCAACCCTTCAACCGCGGGACCTGGTCTTGCCAATGTCCTCGCCAGCGTTGGCAGGGACCTTCAAAAGGAAGCATATATGCTTCAAACCAGTAGCATAGCTAACAAGACGGAGGTTCGTCGGTTCATCAACCACATCTTGACCATTTTCACACACTATTCCTAGGCTCTCTTCAGAACGCTGATGCGCTCTCAGCGTCGATCGCGTGGGGCAGAACAGTTTTTTAGCGCCTCCCACTTTGTCCATGTGCGACCAATGTTCGAGGTTGCCTGGATACCCTTCCTCGCGGGGCTATCAGGGCCCCTCCAAAATACTGATGACTTGGAGGTCGTTGATTTGTGTCTGGACGGATTCAAGAATGCGATCCGTATTGTCTGTTTCTTTGACTTGGAGCTAGAACGCAACGCCTTCGTAACGACCCTCGCAAAATTCACTTTCCTCAATAACCTGGGAGAGATGAAGGCGAAGAACATGGAGGCGATCAAGGCCCTTTTAGACGTCGCGGTGAGCGAGGGCAATAACCTGAAAGGATCCTGGCGCGAGGTTTTGACATGTGTTAGTCAACTGGAACACATGCAACTGATAAGTGGTGGTCTCGAAGTTCCTGATTCCGGAAAGAAAGGGTTAGATATTCTTGATGGAAAGGCGTATGGATGCTGAATATTGTTCCCAGCCGCCCCAAGAAAGTGCCAAACGAAGACCTCGCGAACGAAAGCCGATCGACGCATATTACTGTGGCGGCTGATATGGTTTTCTCTCTGAGCCATCATCTTTCTGGAGTAGGTCCTCAGCCCTTGAAGCTTTGAAGTATTAAAGTTTCCACAGACTGCAATTGTTGACTTTGTCCGTGCGCTGTGCGACGTTTCTTGGGAGGAAATCCAATCTTCGGGCCTCTCACAACATCCGCGTCTCTTCAGCCTGCAAAAGCTGGTCGAAATCTCCTACTACAACATGAATCGCATTCGACTAGAATGGTCCAATCTTTGGGACATTCTAGGCGAACATTTTAACCAAGTATGTCTCGTTTCAATTGTTGCTTATTACCACTCATTGTTCCCAGGTTTGCTGTCACAGCAATCCTCACGTCGGATTCTTTGCGTTAGACTCTCTACGACAACTATCCACGCGTTTCCTCGAAAAAGAGGAATTGCCACATTTCAAGTTTCAAAAAGACTTCCTTAAGCCTTTTGAACACACTATGATTCATAATGCCAATCCAGATGTCCGAGATATGGTAGGGCTTCCCCGTCGTTCCCGAGTGGCACCGGTCCCACCGCATTTGTTGGCAGGTTCTGCAGTGCCTTCAGCAAATGATACAAGCACGAGTTGAGAACATGCGATCAGGGTGGCGAACTATGTTTGGTGTTTTTTCTGCCGCTTCCAAAGTGCTCACAGGTATGAGTTTCTTGGACTATGCGTGTTTCTCCGGAATTGATTTCTCCCAAGAACGAATTGCCAACTCCGCGTTTGAGATAGTGAGCCGGCTGAACAAAGATCATTTTGCTGCGATCGTCCGCCACGGTTCCTTTGCAGACTTAACCATTTGCATCACGGAATTTTGTAAAGTGAGCAAGTACCAGAAGCTTAGCCTGCTTGCTATCGCGATGCTTCGTGGTGTCATCCCAGTCATGCTGAACTCTCCGGAGTGCGCTCTCGGCCCCGAAGGTCAGTCGCCTAGTGAAGACGGGATGATACGGTTTTGGTTCCCGGTATTGTTTGGCTTCTATGATATCATAATGAATGGTGAAGATCTGGAAGTTCGGCGATTGTGAGACTCTCAGCTTGGAGCTTCTAATCCATGTTGAATTGAATTCTCATTCTCCAGGGCGCTGGATTCACTGTTTGCGACGTTGAAGACTCATGGGAACTCTTTCCCTATCGAATTCTGGGACACTGTCTGCCAAGAGCTCCTCTTCCCTATATTTGCTGTTCTCAAGTCAAGCCAAGATCTGTCGCGGTTCAGCACGCAAGAGGATATGAGTGTCTGGCTATCGACAACCATGATCCAAGCACTCCGTGATCTTGTCGATCTCTATACATTCTACTACGACATTCTGGAGCGTTTTCTTGACGGATTGATGGATTTGTTATGTGTCTGCATCTGCCAAGGTTGGTACACGACTTCTCCGCGCACCTCTGTTTTGACGGTAGTAACAGAAAATGATACACTTGCGCGCATTGGAACGTCGTGCCTGCAACAATTTTTGGAGAACAACGCGAGAAAGCTAAGTACCACGCGATGGGAGCGTGTAGCTTCTACCTTCGTCAAACTTTTTCGGACGACTACACCCCACCAGCTGTTTGATGAGACTTTACGAGTGGAGATTGACGGTAATACCGTTGAATTAGATACTTCTGGTAAGCGCCTCCCTGCCTTGTTTTGATGTACGCTGACAGCCCAGAGAAGCCGACTCTACTCAAGCGATTTTGCCTGCCCCTCTTTCTCCTACCAGTGAACGCTCGCCAAGTGAGGTGAAGCCGTCACTTAGCAGCCGTCGTCGGGTCTTCAAGCAAATCATTGTCAAATGTGTTCTCCAGCTGCTTCTGATCGAGATGACTAATGACTTGCTTCGCAATGATGCCGTTTACCATACAATGCCTCCGGATCAACTACTCAGACTGATGGGTGTACTGGATCATAGCTATCAATTCGCACGCATGTTCAACGACGACAAGGAGCTTCGTACCGGGTTGTGGAAAGTTGGTGAGCCTGCCTTTGATTGACATGTTACCAACCAAGCTAAAATCCGCCAAGGCTTTATGAAGCATCTACCTAATCTCCTGAAACAAGAATCCAGCAGTGCATCAACCTTGGTGCATGTGCTACTTAGAATGTATTTTGATGAACGGGTGGAGCATCAGTCAACGAGGCCCCAAATAGCAGAAAGACTGCTGCCGTAAGTCCTGTCGTTTTTTTGATGCATTTGAGAGTGATTGAACGATGCAGGCTTGGTTTGAACGTCTTGTCGGATTATACCAAATTGCGAGCGGAGACGCAAGCCAAGAATATTACCGCTTGGACACCTGTTGTGACTGAAATTCTCGATGGCTTTTGCCGTTTCGACGATAAAACAGTAAGTCGTACATCCATTTCCGGTCTACATGTTGTTGATAGAGTGGCTAGTTCGTTAAATACTTGCCGGTCATCTACCCTTTGAGCACAGGTCTACTCGCACGCGACATTGCCCCTGAAATAAGGCTCGAGTTGAAGAGGTATTTTGAGCGAGTCGGGTACACTCATGGAATCATGGAATCATCCTAAGATTACTGTTGTCTCAACTTCCACTTTCTCTTGCATATTCCATCCAATTACCAGTCACGTTAGATGAGTGTAAGACAATGAAATGGAGAAATACAGGTACTAAAATCCTGTATATCTACTCTGAAAGCCTGCATTCGGTTGCATTCCCCAACCGGCGGGCGGCGGTGGAGCCCACCCTGTCGGTTGAGCTTGTACTAAAAGTCAATAAGTCACATCGAAAACGTTGACAGTACCACTCACGATTGACTCGAAGAGCATCATATTTATCTGTTAGGAATTATGGGACGGACCAAAAGGCACGACGTAGCCACACTCACCTGCCTGCTGGGGGACAGTATGTTCGTTGCCCGATGCGAATGTTCCTGATTTCATCTGTGCAAAGATATTCGCAGGGGCTGTGTTTGAACTTGAACTGTTGTTCGACGGTGCTGGGGATGGAGTGGATACGATGTTGTTAAATGGCGATTGTCCAAATGGCGAAAAACCGGTCGGATCTGCGGCACTGTTAATAAATAAATGACATGTCCCAACTATACGCACGAGTCTGTACTGGTGCCGCTGCAGGGTTGGAGAAAGTAGGTGTCGGTGTGAAGCCACCAAACGGCCCACCACTAACTCCGGTAGGTTGAGTCAAAATTGGACCAGGATGGAATCCAGTAGGTGGCGAAATAATCGTCTGCATGTTACCGGGGTACCCGGTAACTTGGGGCTGCAGGAAAGATGGTTGTGCAGGCTGGGGTTGAGATTGGAAAGGTGATACGGAAGGACGCGTTGGAACAAAGTTGCTGAACCCGGTTTGAGTAGGTATCAAAGGCTGTAATAGCCCATGATTAGCGGGCACTGGCGCATAGGGACCTCGTGGGCCATTCTGTTGGGGAAGGGGAAGCACGCCAGAATGTTGATTCTGAAAATGGTGTCCGATCGGGGAGGGAGACGACCCCATACCAAGCCTATTATGGTAGCTTTGTGGTGGCGAAACAACTGGCGGGGAGGTTGCAGGAGGTACGGATATTGTGGGAGGGGTTGGAGTGGGAGGGACGACCCGATTTGTCTTGAGTTGGCTGAGACGCGCCAGTTGATCGAATACCTCAGCTTCTGTAGTCTTCGCAAGCGAACTAGCGCCAGTAGTCATGCCGTCTTGCGGCGGCGCTGGGGGGGCGGGGGGAGGTGTTGCGGCTGCTTGAGGCACTGGGGGTGCTGAGGGCGCCCTCGGCGGAAGCACACTAGCCAGCGGGCCGGGGTTAGAAGCAGGAGGCTTCGAACCTGGTCTGTTCGTCCACGCGTCATCGCCAAAGCCAGAGACTGTCGCCATGGCGGAACTGGACCGCTGTGGGGGCTGCATGGGAGATGTTGCAACTGGGCTACTTGTACGAACGAGTGGGGAACCAGAACGTTTGATTTGCTCAGATGCACTCCCAATGGCGCCCAAATCAACGGTAGATGGCGGTAAACTCTTGCTGGGCTGAGGTCTACCGCGACGTTGCGTGTTATTTTTCAAGACGCCGCCTGGTCCCGCGAAGAGGTTTGGAGCTGGGCTAACGGGCTTCTTCGCGTCTTCCTCCTCTTGCAGTCGTATTGCAAGTTCTTCATCACTAGCCGGATGATCCAATGGCAGAGCTTTGGGCTTAGCATACTTCTGTTGGATGACCTTATTTACGCGAATGATATCACCCTCCCGGAGGCCGAGCGAACGCATGGTAGATTCCGTGATGTCTGGGAGCAGGCTCTCGTCGATTTTGTCTCTCTCAAATGAGTGCGCATAGCGTGTACAGTCGTCAATGTCACAACCAGCAGCCAAGAAGAAATCGAACCAGTCAGTTTGTGGGCCTTTTTTCTGTGGCGGAACGGATTCGCGCTTCTTAGCATCGATCGGGCGCTTAAGCGCTAGGGGTCGGTCGTCGTCGTCGTTGGAAGCTCGCGGACTTGTACCAGATGAATTGGATGACTTCCTCTTCATCAGACGCTCGACATATCGCATGTCTTCACGGGACATCTTTTCAGACGGAACCTCGATAACAACACCGTTGGATTTGTGTAACCTGAGCTTTCCGTTGTTGAATCCAAGAAGTGCGGCTTCAACACGGAACTGTCCGCTCCGGTCATGCCAGATTCTTGTCAACTCTGGAGCAGGTGCGTCTGGTCAAGCGAGTCAGGTAAATTGAATACTCCGAGACGAAAACGAACTCTTATTTTCACTGGACGTGCGTGCAGACGAAGAGTCTCTTGATGGTTGGCTCGCCAAAGACCGCGAGCCACTGGAGACCACAATCAGAAGTGACCTGAGACGAGAATAAACTGTCGTACTCAGATGTACTCAGCTCACTCTCGGCTTTTTGCTGTGCACGCTTAGTGGCTTCTTGCCGTTGCTTCCGGGCCTCCGTGGCGGCAAGAGCCTGTTCCTTTCCCTGACGTTTCTTCTGTGCCTCCGCTGTAGCCTTAGCGCGCTCTTGTTCAGCCTTCTTCCGTTCCCTTTCAGCAAGCTCCCGAGTTTCACGTTCCCTCTTCCCGGTCTCCTCACGTTCTCGCTCGTTTCGTGCCTGGCTACTGTCGTCCTCAAGCTTGGTGGGAACCGGAGAACCTAAGGACTGCGAAATCGTCGAACAACAAAATCATCATATAACTGCGTGTTAACGCCTACCTCGAGGTAAGATGCAGGCACGACCCCTTCATTGCCATGCGCATTCCTACATTTCCACCACTCTTCTCCCTCCTTCTCAATGATGCGCAACTTCTCTCCCTCTTGAACCGAAAGCTCGTCAGGACCAGTACCCTCGAAGTCGTACAACGCGGCTGCAAGTTCGCCTTCCTGTTCATCAACAGGTAAGCCATCACCCCCTTCCTCTGTTTCACCATCTTCAGAGGGTTCTCTGGGAGGAATAATTTGGGGAGATTCTTCAGTGAACCGCACAGACACCGCGTTCTTCTTTGATGGGCTACCGCTTTCGACAGGACGTGGTGGCGGGGTAAGTGCTGGCCGACGAGCGTGCAATTCTACGTTAGCAGCCTCCGGCACAGCCTTGGCATTGGAGATAGCCAGCTTTCTCGAGTCGTCCAGCTTAGTCAATATTGTTTCTGCAATCTCCTCCTTGCCGACATTGAAATGCAGCTTCGTTGGATTACGACCTCCCATATCGATGAGAATGTGCTTGTGCCTTTCAATTGTGAAGTCCTCGACATCGGCAGTATCCCACTTTTGCACAGGTGTCTAGAAAATATGTAAATAGCCAGCAATTTTACTGCGACGAACTGGAGCATACCTTGTCCGATTCACTCGCGAAAAAGATCGACCCATTCCCAATACCAAGAGTACCCTTTTTCTTCTTGCCCTTCTTGTCTACTTCAGAGACAGCCCAGGTCCTGATGTTGTCGGCTTGTACTTTGACTGGAGTCTGAGCGACACGATCCGCTGGGTCCACGTACACACTGACAGGGCGCGCTGGGGGTTTCGGCTGCAACACCAACTGAGGAATGATCATCATTCATAGAATCGAACTAACCGATGGACGAACAAGCTGGGGGCGAGGGGCTGGCTCTGGCTCTGGCTCTGGTTCTGGTTCCGGTTCGGGTACTTGTCCCTCTCCGCTAGACTTTGACAGCGATGCATAAGCGTTTCCGGATGCAAGACGAAAACATACCTCTTCAACGTAGTTCCCCGGGACAAAGCCAGCTTTACCGCCTTCTTTCTGGCTTTGAACAAGAATCCACTCGTCTTCGCGGTCAAAGATCATGAGGATCTCATCTTCCTTGATAGAGAGTTCCCCCGGGGCCGTTGCGTCGTAATCATATAGAGCCTTTGCAATAGAAGTATGCTCCGCCTGCACAACCGCTCCATATAAATATTATGTTGTGAACGGCATGGAGAAACTCACCTGTTCCACGTATGCTGCGGGAACTAGCCCCGAAGGACTGTCTTCGTCTTGTGAGTCACCTTTAATTTTCACCTTCCACCAGCTAATTCGATGCGCAAGTCAATTATAGAGAGGAAGGTGAGCAAGATTGGACTCAACTCGTCGTCGGTCTTCTCAAGGAGGAAGACAATCTGACTCTCCTTGACTGCAATTTCATCTTCGGATTGCGGTTCATAGTCATAGGAAGCCTTGAGTACCGCAAGATATTCCTCGCCTGGCTGGGCCATTGACACTCGACGGGGTTAGCTATGCTTGCCAGTAAGGTGGGACCACGGTGGGAAAGACGGAGGTCCCGAAATGATAGGATAATGCTGATCACTATGGATTATGGAAGTTGGAAGGTAAGTTAATGGTGGTGTCTTAGCGTTCAGGTTATGGCACAAAAAGCAAGCCAAGAGCAACAAGCCGGTCCAGGTCAACTTGGAGTTGCATGCGCCTCAATGGTGGTATCGCTCTGGCGCACGTGACCTCTCGCATATACACAATCTGTCCCCACAACACGTATGACATCTATTTTACGACGGGGACCGGTTGTCACCGACCCATCTCGACTCTCCTCGTGGAGTACCGCAAGCGGAGCATGCTAGGTGGTTCGGTTCGTTGGCGCTGGCGACCGGGGGGTCGGCGTTTTATCTCGAATAAAGAAGACTGAGCTCACAGTGTACAGATCATACAATACCACGCGTCCTCGCGTTTCGCTTTCGTTGCCTCTGTGCCAGCGGAAGTGCTGTGAGGCGTGAAACCGAGTTTTGATTGCGGTATTTTCCGTTTCTTGCTTGGTCGTATCGAGGTCTCGGCACTCAGGGATGTCTTGATCTGACCAAACCCACCAGAAGCAGAGTCTTCAACGCCACAGGTATCTCCACACTCTCCGGAAGAGCCAACACTCGGTAACAAGAAATCATGTGTGGGATCAAGCATCGTAACCCTGAGCGCGTCCAAATCTTTCTCTTCGATAACCTCCAGCAATGTGCGACGACGGTCGTAATCTGTCTCGGAGTCTAGTTCCTCATCCTCTGACTCCGGGTTATCTCCAACGACTGGTGATTTTGAAGTGGATGCTTTAGCTTGGCTTCGTTGTTCGGCAGCTAGTGCACGTTCTTCCCTTGCCCGTTTACTGCATAATACCATGACTATCGAAGAAACTTTGAAGAGAATCCATACCAACCTTCCAGCTTTTTTCCGGAACCCAACACCCTGCGATTTACTTTCCCCTTCCAGGCCTTCGTTCAAGGTTTTACCGATGGTGTTGAATGCGCTTGAGTTCACTCGTGATCCCGCTTTCCGCTTCTTGGTTGTCTGCCGGCCCTTAGATTTGCGGAACCGGCGCGAGACAGGCCGCGCTCTGGAATGAGCACCACCGCACTAGTTTCTTCAGTTTAAGTGGGACCAATGTGTTTAGAAAACAAAACACCATATATTCGGGGAGCTCGCCCGTCTCGATACCCTGCGCCGCAATTTTGGCGGAGTCTGCTAGCCTGGTACCAGAAGACCAGTAACCTAAGACGCGTAGAGAAAGTGGAGGGTCAAGGCTTCGTAAGCGAAAGGAAGGAACAAATCTTGTACCGTCCCCATAGTACCCCTTGCCCTGAAGGGCACGTACTTCCTGCTGGAGCTGACGCCAGAGAGCTTGGAACGCCGACCCATGGTTCATGTGCTACGAAGTCGCTCTGTTGTGATTCTCCTGTAATTGCAGTATGACTATTTGCCAACCTTAATATGGGCCAACTAGCAGCAGAAGATCAGTAAGGGATGCAGTCATAGACGCCAAGCTCGTTATGGAATACCTCATGACACAGTGTACTCATCAACCAGGGAGTGGAGAGCAATGATCCGGTAGATGACCGTAGGACAAGTTCTTGTAATGCCACACATGGATTCAACGGCCATTGCATCCTGGGAGGAAGAAGTGGAATTACCTATAGTCTCCCCATTATTCCAGTTGCGTCCTGCAAAGACCCTGTTGTACTCGTACTAGAGTCCGGGTCAGACCACCTAACCAGAGTTCTTCATCATTTCAGAACTGATAGATCGCACCTCTTCGAGACTATTCACAGCAAACCCATGGGCTTTCATGATTGGCTTCACCTGAGCAGCGAGGGCGCAAAGAAGCTGGCGGGCAGCCTTCTCGACTGTGGGTTCACCCATTGGCAGAACGGTGATGAAATTGACATGAGGATTTGGGTTGGGCTCGCGCGCATTAATGCGTAGGTGGACCATTTGCCCCAGAGTGTCGTCGGCTTCGCAGAGTCGTGGAGGTCAACGTTCGCGAAAGCGTGACAAGTGTTGTTGGGTTGTGAATACAATGGTACATTAAATTACAGGCCTCCCGCCTACAGCCCCACAGCGTCAACCTATCGCAATGCTTGCACTTACCCAGCAGTGATCCCGTTACGTGGAGCACTAGGAGCTAGAGCACTTGCTAGCAAGTCTCGACAGTTCCTCAAGCGCTCTCGCCGCACCACAAACCATGAACTCTCCGAGTTTGGTGCCGCAAGCGGCACACCAACGATTCCTTTCGACTGGGCTTCTTGAACCGCTTTCACCAATGAGTCAACTTCCGCCTCCGAATCAAGATCGTCTAGGTTCTCTGCTGCGTCGTCACCTTCCAATCGACTCGTCGTAGTAGGCGCATGGGTCTTCTTCGGTGCCTTCTTTGTGGCTACCTTGCTAGGGTCTATGCCCGATGCAATCGCAGCCTCCATCGCGAGTCTTTTCTTCTCCGCCTTTTCCTTCTCTCTTTTTTCCTTCTTCTCCGCTTTGGTCTCCTTCTTCACCGGCTCAACCCAATTGGGGTTATGAGCTCGATTCCATTCCAGAAGTAGCTCATCATATCCTTTTGAACGTCCTTGTACTGCCCGCTTCGCACCCATCGAGTGTGCTTTGCAAGTGAGCGAGCGCGAGCATGGGAAGCCCTTATCGTTTATGACACCGCATTGCTTGTCATAGTCCACCGGGCCTTTAGGCCGTCCCTTGGTGATCTTTGTCTTCTTCTTGCTGGGTTCGGACGGGTCATCTCCTTCTTCGCCATCCACTCCGCGCTTCTTGCCTTTCTTCAACTCCACTGTCAGACAAATGCATACCAGGAGATTGGGTTAATCCACGATAGCGCGTGAAGAAGGATGAGTTGATACCTTCGCCATCTGCTGACTTACTCTTGACCCACTTCTTGCCCGATCGTATGTCGCTACAATTTGCTAGGGTGGGTCATGGCATAAATGTGAGAAGCTTTGTAGGCAGTGGGTGTATTGAACTCACTCGCATGGTCAGAAATGGCACTCCGTAACACTGGCTTCTCGCAGTCACTACAGCGTACAACACCAATATCCGATCTCAGTGGCTCAATACCAAAGATCTTCATGTCGCGTGCAGAAAGCCATGATGTTGGCGGTGAAGGTAGCTCTGCTACTTGTGCTTCTGTTGGTGGTGTGCTAAAACGCGGGGTAGCCAGCGAATCCCAGGAGAAAGGTGATGGTGAATGACTAGGTCGTTTAAGTCTGATCACCATGGTTGTTCCTGTCAAGATATTGGTGTGGGACAGCCACGCGAAACTTGGTTTACGTAAAGAACTGGAGTGCAAGAAGTGGAAGCGAGAATCATCCTGCATACAGCCTAGGCTAACCTTCAAAGCTTCATCCAACAATTCATGGAGACTCCAACCACCCCAGATAGCCCACCAGCCTCAACCCATACTAGCATACCTATGAACTTCATCGCTCATACTGTCCAACAGGGGGACGTTCTAATGCAACTGAAGTAATAATGCCTCATGTATGCGAGTTGGAGTCCGTAGGAGTGAAGCTTATGAACATGGATTATATTGTGTTAACAGGCCAATAATTACCGGTCTTAGAGCGACCATTGGGAGAAAGACGAATCATTTCTGACGATGACAAAACGGGAACACGGACAGGGATTTAGGTCAGAGGACAACGTTAATCACGTCTTCGGAACCCAGAGATCGTAGAGTTGTTTATCCGCTGCATCAAAGCATGTGAGAAGCGCGGGGTCTGACCGTATGGTTATCTTGCGGGTGGCAAGGAACCCAGCAGATGCGTGAGCGCGGACAGCGAGGTCGTCCGTCTGATGGAAACTGGTGCTGACACCGGACTCGGATATCGTTGTCGAGGATGGAGAAGTAGCGACGTCCTTGAGAGAGATGACATTGAACGGGCGGAAGAGGCATGAACAAGTTGGGCTTACTGGGGTCAAGTTGGTGGGGCGATTCTTCAGAAGAGGCGTGGAGATGGGTGGGATGTTTTCTGAAGATGGTCAGGACGGGGACGAAGGGAGTGAGGGAGTCTCACCTGCCGCGGTTCTTGACATGGTGATTCTCGACAATACGCGTCACAGGGCACGTAACGCGTCTGTCACAACGCCCCATCAGGCAAGATCGTTCTTCCGAGCAGCCACAATGAACATCTTCAGGAGCTGTAAGTCGCGATAAGCTGTCGGACACGACATCCATACTGACACGAACAAACAGTATTAGGCAAAGTCTGGCGTAAGCCCGAGTCCATGTTGATCATCCCTCACTTGACTCATAATCTGTCTTCAGAAGATCCCAACGCCGCTGAGGTGGTCAAGATCGAGTCGGGCCAGCTGTATCTTGTCAGGCCAGGAAACGTGCGGTCTTCTCGGGAATGCATGTATGTTTTTCGCCTCTCTAGTCCATTTCTCGCATCGGTTACATATTCGCTTCGTAGTTACAACGAGGCAATTGCCACTATAAGACGAGTCCCCTCCATCGAGCACAACTTCCAACTTGTCATCACCCGCGTATACGAGGAAGGTGACCAAGAATTACTAGAAGACGAAGACGAAAGTGCAACATGTTCTATATTCGTTAAGCCCTACTCACCATATTCCAGCTGACGAAGAGAAGGTCTTCCTTATCAGCGAAGAGCTCGAGTTCCGACCTGGTCCAGGAGAAAATCCACAAGAGGCTTCCTTTGTGTGGCGTGATCTCGATGGCGATGTTGACGAACTTTACGAGTTTCTCATGACAGAGGAGACAAACGAGCCCACACGCGCATTCTTCGAAACTTGCATGTACCGTGCCATGTATGAGCGCAAGCACAGAATAAGTGCTGATAATGTCCGAGACTCGGAACTCGAACAGTTTATCTGGAAGTGAGTACGCCATCATGTTGCTGAGGCACGATCCATTCACAGGCACCTTTCCAGGCCTCCTGCACCCAAAAGTACTAGAGCAAAAGCCACTAAAGAGAAACCCGCCGTAACTCGGAAGGAAGCGGACAACCCTCCAGCAACAACAGAGGGTGTTTCGGCTGCTAAACAACCTACGCCGAAGAAGGCCTCCGGTAGATCCAAACCTGTCCCACGCGGTGCAGATTTACCGGAAATCGCTCAAGCTCAAGCTTCCTTTTTTGTTTGGGACTCGGAGGCTGACGGATTTGTGTCTGCGTATGACGAAGTCCTTGATGCAAAAATCATCGAGCGCACTTCCGGTGATTATAATTACTGGGTTGCCGCAACGTGCGATGAAGGCGACCTGATAATGCACAAGATCGCCTCCGACATGAATCCTCGGTGGTCGCAACAGACGCATTCCCTCACTTGGAATTATAATCTTGGAGGAACTTACGGAAGCTGGGCGTTTCAGTTTACCTCTCCAGAGGGGTATGAAAGGTTCAAGGTAGCCTTTACTAGAGCAGCATGGGAAACACTACATCGGGTACCTTGGACTAAAATCAAGGCAAGCTAACCTTGGCATCAGTGTTGACTGCATATCCTAATCTTCCATTAGCCGGACGAACAAGCATACGTCATGAGTTCCAGTTTTGAAGATGTGGTGATGGGTGATGCAGAAGATGAAGAGGGGGACGAAGAGGAGGTTTTTTCTGAGCTCGATCCTGATGAAGGTGATCCCTTCACTCTCCGAACGTAGCTTCGTGTTCCTGATTGTCACAGAGGCAAGCGACGAAGAGGAAGAAGAGGAAGACGCATCTTCCATTCCAAGACTCTCTGGAGAGCGCAACTCGATGTTAACGGTCGGATATAAAGGCGACCGTTCATACGTTGTGCGGGGGAACAATATCGGCGTCTTCTCTCACACTGGCGACAATCAAGTGAAATACTTTGCAACCATCAGCAAGATTTCAACTACCAAAGGGAAGGAGTTCAAACCCCGAGAGGTAGGCTCATTCCTACGTATCAGGTAGAAATATGCTGATTAGTGTGGAAGGTTATGCTGCACGATCAAGACGCGAAAATGATCTTGATGAACCCTTCCGACCCTCACTCGTTGTACAACATGGACATTGAACGTGGTAAAGTCGTGGAGGAGTGGAAAGTCCACGAGGATGTTACGGTCGACCACATGGCGCCCGATAGCAAGTTTGCTCAAACTACCAGAGAGCAGACTCTTGTTGGTGCATCGCACAACGCGCTCTTCCGTATCGACCCGCGTATCTCTGGAAACAAAATGGTCGATAGCCAATATAAACAGTACGTCAGCAAGAACAAATTTTCCGGCGTTGCCACTACGGCCAGCGGTAAACTCGCTGTAGCGAGTGAGAAGGGTGACATCAGACTTTTCGACTGCATCGGCAAGAATGCGAAGACAGCATTACCACCTCTTGGAGATCCTATCGTTGGCGTTGATGTCACTGCCAACGGGCGGTGGATAGTTGCAACAACGAAGGGCTATTTACTTCTTATCGACACTCTTATTGGCGAGGGCAGATATGCCGGCTCCCTTGGTTTCGATCGTAGTTTCCCTGCAGACGCGAAGCCGATGCCACGACGACTTACATTGCGTGCGGAACACGTTGCATACATGAATCACGAAATCAGTTTCTCCCCCGCTCGGTAGGCACGATTCCAACCCAATTCATGTGGTGTACCGATCATTTTTGCTAGGTTTAATCAAGGGGAAGGCCAAGAAGAGAATGCCATCGTCACCTCGACCGGCAAATATGTGATAGCTTGGGACTTTAAGAAGGTTAAGAAGGGGCAACTTGACAAGTATGAGATCAAGAAGTATGAGGATAATGTGGTCCAAGATAACTTCAAGTTTGGAGACGACAAAGAAATCGTGAGCTAACCTGGCCTCTTGGGAAAAGGTTTCGTTCTAAACAGACATTTCAGATTGTTGCTCTGGAGAACAATGTGTTGGCGATCAACAAGAAAAATCTGAAGAGGCCGACCAGAATATCACTTGCTCCGATGAGCAGTTTGCAGAGCAGGTCCAGTATTGTGAATAGTCCTTATTAACTACATGCTATGTAGATGGACGTTTCTCGAGTCGAAGCGGGGAACACGGATACCCTGTGCATGTAGCATGCAGTCGAGTGTTTCATAAAAACAAAGAATGGGTGGTCTCCTGGCAGGCTGTAGTAACTTATGTGGAATAAATGAGGAAATAGAAATAAATCTTCAGCTCTTCTCGGGCTGTGAGCCAGGCCGAGAGCTCTGGGCGTGTGCTGGAGCCCGATCCCTGGAGTCTACGTACCTCCATATACCGAGATGCCACATAGCCCTAGGTACCATCAAACTGACCCCCAGAACTACAGTGGCCCATAACATTGGACTCCACTGGGTAATATCCCACCGGCCATCACCCAGCGCCCACAACGTGACGCAGAGATGCATAACGTCCCCGAAGAGAAGAGGGGTCAACAACGCTTTGGCGATCTTTTCCTGGAGTGCAGGCTGGGATGCCAGGTGCCGCCTAGCAGCCGTGAGGACGAAGATATTAAGGAGTCCCATGAGGCCACAGACGTGTGCGAGTTGGATGACTGTTACGATGGAAGCTTTGGGAAGAACGGAAGGAGGGGAAATGCCTGCTGGCCATGGTGCTTGGGTGTTATGAGCCTGGGCGATTAATGTCAGTGAGTGGAGGAGGGAAAGGGGGGGGAGATTACCGTTTCGGGATCACACAGGGTCCCGATGAACCCGATGGTGGTCAAGGCAGGTTCATAAAAAGCGAAGACAGCGTAGTAGAAGTCGGGAACTGCAGAAGTCGGAGGCTGCATCGGGCAAACAGCTGGCAGTAGGGGTATGCGGGCCGTAGACGGCCCAAAGTCGTCCAGGTCTCAATCTTATGGCTGAGAAGGCGACGGCAACAACGCCGACCTACCCTAAAGAAGCAACAGATTTAAATTTGATTCCGCCACTGATACGAACTTTCTTTCATTGGTCTATCTTAACCCAGGTGGGCAGCTAGACCGCACTCACGCCGATCCACCAAATGGCGAGGACCTAGAGGGAACAAGAGGGTTTTAATGCAAACTTCGCAGATTGGTTGGCCCTTTGGCTCACCGTCACATGTGGAGCAATGCTTCGCGCCCATCGAACATGGATTGACAGTAGTAACAAATGTATCTATACATAGTGTACTTCAACACGGACTTTGATCTGTGTAGCGACTCGTCAGAAATACATCAGGCATGGATTTATTACCCCTTTTAGAAGGCCACTGCGACAAACGTTCATTCTGAGTCGCAGTGCTAGCTTTCCCGATGCTTTTGCTCCACTACCTTAGGTGGGTGTGTTTCTTAGCTTTCAAAAATCTGTCTTTCACCTGTTTTCATCCAGCTATGTCGCTGCCGTCGCTGCTTTCGTGTTCGTAACCCTCTCTCTCGGTTGGTCCAACGTCCCCTCCACGGTCTTCCTGGTCTGATCAAATTCAAGCTAGCGGATTGCTCTACATCTCGGAATTGATTGAAGAACACTCTCGTCCTGCTAAGCTGATCGGGCAGAGAGCTATCTATGTTTGTACAGCTGCCTCTCCCTAGAGGACCCTCTTCACACCTCACCGGCACTTTCTAGACTATCGTTACTTTGCACCTGTTGCTTTATGTCACCGATTCTCTCCCCTTTCTCCAGACGATATTCTCAATCATCTGCCACATTGTATATTTGCAGAATTTCTCGAGTCATTGGCCCCTCATCTCGTTGTCTTCCGCTTCATTCATTGCTTCGTGTGTTTTGGCTATCGTGAATCACTTTGTGTGGTTCATGCATTTCTCTCGCGTTGCTCGTGATGCCAGGCAGAGCTACAGGCATCGTGGTACGGTCTCTAACGCACCTGGTTTCACAGACATCGCAACCTTCTTTGGCATTTGTGTCTGGCTTGTCCCACTGTTTTTGTTCTTGAGCTTGAGCGCAAATGACAATGCTCTTCCTACATCATCCGGTACTTTTCTCGTTTTCATGTCTTGGACTCTAACTTAGGAGCACTGTCAGGTATCGTGGATCCGTCTTCTCCCTCATCGTCGCCTGCTGGTGCTCAACGATCCAAATCCTCACTGTTTAAGTCCATGTTTTCTGTCTTCTCCAAGGACAGAATCCTGGCCTCTGACAAGTCAATTGGGTCAATCACTCCTCCATCTTCAGCTTCAGCTCCTGCTTATCCATTGCCCTCGGCATCATCGCTGCACTCGCCTTTCCTTTCACCTCCACCACGTAGCCCCAAAACCTCAAGCCACGTCTCTCAGCCTGAAGTTGATCCTGCATCTCCTCGGCAAAGCCGGTTCTCTCAACGGTCACCAGAAGCTTTTAGAGGGGTAGCGGACGGTAATGCCATGCTTTCATCCAGACGAATTTCGAGCTCTGGACGTAACCGTTCCGTCGACGAATGAGTAGCACCTGTGGTGCGGTCAAGATGTTATATAGCACGAGCTTGTGTTTTGTACATGAGCTTGCTTCATATACCACCGCTACACATCGGGTAAGTTACCGTGTGTGAGGATGGAAATCGGGATCGGCGCCAAAATGCCGGGGGCTGTACATACATGCTTGTAAAGGAGCAGCGTAGTTTTACACTCGATCGTGTGACCGCAGCACCCTGATATCTGCACTTTCTTGGTTCTCTGACCTGGCATGAGCTTGATTTCAAGTTCTAATAGCGCAACCTGCTCTTCGTACAAATGCATCTCCATCTTGGACATAACCCGCGAACCCTCTATCTCTTGACAGACTCTCGTGAGCAGAGGCTAGGACACCCACACAGAGCACTTGTGTTTCGCGCGGCGGAAGCCAATGCGAGTCAAGTCGTGGTCGGATTTCTGCCTGGCGATGAAGTAAATCTTGCCGGTACGGTCAGGTTAACACAGCGCAACGTGAAAGGATGCTTAGGACTCATTTCGGTGGAAAACGGCGCGTACACGTATCGTCTTATCACTGGCGCATATACTCACCATGGACCCAGACATATTCCTTGCGGTGATCACTACAGCTACTGAAGTAGGGAACACTCGCCCATCCCAATCACTTCCAGAGAAGGTTGCGAGGATCCATGAAGTCCTGTTCTATTGTCTAACATCGTCCTCGTGGGACGATTTCTCCTCTTCTCAAGACTCGCTCGTCAATCCGGAGAACATGGACACAATGCCAAGCAGAGACGCATATTTACAGAGCCTCGGCTCGAATGCAGTCTTCGAACATCCATGCATGCCACTCACAAAGATTCTGTCTTCTGGTTCTTTCTACTATTCCCTGGATCCACCATGGGACCTATCCACACGGCTCGCTGTACGGTTGTCTCGAGATAGCCGCATTCAAAATGATATCGGGGTATTCGACGAACGATTCGTTTGGAACGAATACATCATCCGAAGTTTACTTGATTTTCGGGAGAAACTCGATTCACACGAACGCCAAGATCTTGATCGATGCCAATTCATTGTGCGCAATATTACTTGATTTCCTTTTTGATGACATGAATCCCGGGCCGTTTTTAGGTTCTTGCCATACAGGGGTACGTAGGAGCGGCTACAATGGCCCTTCCAGCACCGCCTGTCAACGGCGCTCCTGTGATTGCCACATTGTCGCTTATATCACGCCTCGGGTGGAAGAGAGCTGGCACCCGCTTCAATACCCGAGGCGTTGACGACGACGGAAATACCGCAAACTTTGTAGAGGCGAGTGTACAAACAATCTATTCTTTTGGCCTGTCTTTAAGTAAGGGTCGCAGACGGAAACAATCTTGAGTACAGACCAGCACTCCGTGAGTTACACGCAAGTTCGAGGAAGTGTTCCTTGTATGCTATTTCTCCACTCACTTTCGTTTCATCTCACTCTTGAGTACAGTGTTTTGGGAACAACAGGGGATACAAACGTTCGGTCAACGCATCCAAATAACTCGTCCACAAGCATCACAACCCGCATTCGAGCGTCACTTTGCACATCTCATAGAAGAATACGGGGCAACACATGCAATTAATTTACTCGGTACGAAGGAGAACGAAGCCATCCTCACAGCAGCGTACGCAAAGCATCTATACCAAGCCAGAGGAATTTGGGGTGACCAACTCAGCATCACACACTATGACTTCCACAATGCTGTTAGAATCGGTGGTCATGATAGTATCATAAGGGAGCTTGGGTAAGCCGATTGCCTCGTCGCTTGTTCACATTCTTATGATCCAAAGACAATTGGAAGATATAGTAGATCACATGGATCGCTTCGGATTCACGTTAACAGATGCTTCAACGGGTGAAAGAGTCACGGAGCAACATGGAGTATTCAGGACAAACTGTCTGGATTGGTAACGTCGATTCAAAATACTTTTTTATTTGTTGTTGACTAATTCTGATATAGCTTGGACCGGACCAATTTTGTCCAAGACATCCTTTCGCGCAAAGCGATTGAGCAATTTCTTGGCCTTGTCCATCGCGAATGGCTACAAGCCAACACTCTCTGGGCACACCACAGGGAACTCTGGGCGGAAAATGGTGACGCACTATCGCGTATATATGCTGGTACTGGCGCTCTGAATACAAGCTTTACGCGGACTGGAAAACGAACGCTAGCGGGTTGGCCTCCTCGACTTATTGCTCCCAAGAGACATGTAATGATTTCTTCTAAAGGTGTTCTATCTGATGCAACGAAAAGCGTATCAAGAGCGTACATCAACAACTTCCAAGACAAGAGCAAGCAGGTCGCGATTGACATGTTCCTTGTAGATTCTTTGACTCTCTTTTCTTTGACCAAATTTCTAAAGGTGTAACAGGGCAACCTCAACAACCAGACACAAGTAAACATATTTGACCCTGTTCATGATATGGTCTGGAAGTCACTAAATGAACGGTCGGTCACTCAGAAGTTGCGGTGGCTACCGGTGCTGAACCCCATGCCTACAGAGTATCGGAATATTCTTCTACCCGTTCATGTTCCATATTCGTCGGCACCTGGAATGTAAATGGCAAGGTAACCCAAGTATGCTGTTCTCATTTCTGTTGACGTGAACATGCAGTGTACAGCCTCCATCTGAAGGCTTAATTCCCTGGTTGTTCCCCCGAGATAGTGAGTTAAATCAAACACTTCATGCGATCATGATGGGGTGGGTCTGACGGTTTCTCTGGTGTAGATTTTCTTGAGTAAGATTTCATTTCAAGGAGAAACGCCGCGCTGACGTCCAGTTCCGTAGGCCAGACATCTTTGTGTTGGGTTTCCAAGAGATAGTGTTACTCACTGCTCAACAAATTGTCCAGACTGACCCAGAAAAAAGGTACTTGACGTTGCTTGATTGACTCGACTCGCTGCTGACTGAACGCGTGCAGGCGGGTATGGGAACATAACATCATGGAAACAATTAATGGTAGGTCAAAGACTTCAGGAGAATACGTGCTACTGCGTAGCGAGCAGGTATTCACTTCCAAATCCGTTTGTTTACTCTGAGGTAATGTTCTGCTCGCAGTTGGTCGGCACCGCTCTTTTTGTCATAGTTAAATCGGAGTTGACCTCTGTGATTCGCAATGTCGAAGGTACTACTCGGAAAGTGGGTCAAATCGTCTGCACTATGACTGTTCGTTGACCTTTTATCAGACGGGTTTACGGGGAATGTCAGGAAACAAAGGGGGGGTTGGCGTTCGACTGGACTACCACGATACCAGCTTTTGCTTTGTCACTGCCCATTTGGCCGCTGGACACTCCAATGTTGAAGAACGTAACGCTGATTTCTGGACAATTACAAAAGGATTGCACTTCCTCAAAGGGAAAACAATCGCAAGCCAAGAGTACGTTCGTAAACGAGGGAAGGGATATTTCCTCACGAAAGTTCCGCAGCAATATTATCTGGCTAGCTGACACCAACTATCGCATTGACCTTTCCAATGAAAGCGTCAGATCTCTCGCGACACAGAGAGAATATGATCCACTTGTTGGATCAGACCAGGTAGGCCCCCCTGCTCTCTGGGAGATGCCGAGAACAAAACGTATATACAGCTAAGATTAGCGATTGAGACCGGCGAGGCTTTTGCAGGATACGATGAAGGGCCATTACTGTTCCCTCCCACGTACAAGTATGATGTTGGGACAGACAAATATGACTCGAGCGAGAAAATGCGGATACCTGCTTGGACTGGTATGTAGCCTCGGTCATATTTATCTTTATCCTGCTTCACTCGCATTCCAGACAGAATCTTGTTTCAGGGAGCCCTGGACTTGTCCGTTTATTCGCGAGCTGAGCTCCGAGGATCTGATCACCGACCAGGTAATTTACTTAACATTCCTCCTCACTACAGGACTTGAGAGGGCCCCTCATTTAGTTTTCGCGCTATTCCGAACTGAAGTGCGGATTATCGATGCGGTCAAACGCGCCGCACTTTCTCGTTTGCTGCTCGAGACTACATTGACTGCTGTCCCTGGTGAGATGCTCGAAGAAAAAATGGCGGCTCTTGCCTTGCCATCCGACAAGGACGATTGTAAGGCTTCATACCTTGAATTTGCTTCGTCCCTAAAGTGCTATGTAACAGTGCCTGCTCCAAGTTCAGATGATTTGCTTTGGTGGGACAAACTTGGTGAGTATCATTTTGACGTTCGCTTTGAATGGCTAGACGGAGATGCTTGTAGAAATCGACAAGGGGCGGTTGGTGATTTCACCTCCATTACTGGAGGCAGCTCTCGCAAATCCCTTCGATTCACCAGGAGACTCGCCCTTGTCATCGTGTCCATCATCAGACGAGGAACTCTATTCACATGCAGCTGACCTTCCCATACCCATTACTCCTGAGCCAGTAACGCGTAGAAGTACTAATGTCTCTGGACCTGTGAAATAGTCGAATAGGATTTCCTCTCGGACTGGTGGAATTAAAATATGGGAACGGGCGATGCGCAGAAGCAAATGACATCAACGAGCACGGAGCCGACTAAATCATTAAATGAGCCCTTGCTTCTTCAAATCCTCGTATGTCTTTTTGTTGTATACGTTACCCTCATCATCTTCAAGCTCCTCCATCGTTTCCTGCTCAAATATTTCGTGCCTTCCTTCTCGTTTAAGCTTTTCTGCGACTAGGGGCAATTGTTAGTGTTGGTCGGCTTCAAGTGAGCTGCACGAGGCAATTAAACGCACGTGAGAGCGCATCCTCTATGCGAGTGATTTCGTGGAAATGCTTGGTGTTTGGCAAACCTAAAGCCCGCATACCGAAAGCATGCCGAGATTCCTGTGAACGGATTATTAGGTTCCACGATCCAACAGAATCGGACTTGGAGTAAAGTACCTGAAAGTGTCGGTCGAAGTTTTTTCTATTGCGAATTGAACCATGAGCGACTATCAGCTAATACCGGAAGATACCCATACCTTCCCATGTACACATGGTCGGAACATATCTCGCATCGGTACTCGACACCGAGACCATGCAGCTTATACAGCCAATATGGGATGGGCTTTCCGTCCCAACCGAGGGGGAGTTTGAGTGGGTTGTAAATCCTTTCCTCCTCCTCTTCCTCCTCGCCTGCGCCATCTCCGTTGTTCGTGGGAGCGACGGGAGGCTTTGATTGTTCGATCAGCTCCTGCTCACGCTCGCGTGCGGTCAGAGAGAAGCGGCGTTCCACGTTGGATTTCGTCTCATTAATTGTGGGAGCGAGCATGGTAAGTAGAGAGGCAGAAAGATGTGTGAAAAGCGCTGCATTTCGTAACTTAGACCGCCATATACTTGAGTCATTGGAGAATGTTGTAGGAGATGTATGAACGCCGTTTGGATTTTGTGGCGGCTCGCTGGAGGCGGCCTGCTTAGCGATCGCCTTGACATGCTTTTTCGAAGTCAAATGTGCGTCGTACACCGTTTGCTTGGAGTAGCTTTTTTGACCTGTGATCGATGTAATGAATACACGCATAGCGCCAACGGATAAGCAACTCACAAGCGGAGCACCATACGCCACCTGCTTCCTCCGAGGGTACACGCTTATTACTTTGATCCTCCCAATCGGCATCAAATTCTCCTGCCTCCCATTTCCTCTGAAACTCTGCTTTGTCCTCCCGGTGTTTGGAGTCTATATCTACAAGTGGTTGTGTCCGCTTGAGAAAAGATAACAGGTAATCGTGCAAATTCCGAATATAGCTGAGACGAGTTGAGTATGGTGATCGATACTTGACAACAAGAGCGCACTTACACTTCATACTCTTTAGAGTTCCGAGTCTGCTTGGGAAGTTCGTAGTGCAGTGTGCCATTCTGAGTTGCTAGAAGAACATCCAAATACTGCAAGTAGGGCAGCCTCTTTATGATGCCCTTCAAATTGTTGTAGGCGGTGTGGTTCGCATACACGTCGACGTATTTCCCGTATGCTTCTTCTCCGGAGAACAACAGTGATACAGCTGAACGAGTGATGAATGAAGCGTCACACACAGGTAGCATATGCTTAAGTACGCACAGTCCTCCTCCTCGAACTCCTCGTCTATTCCATCCTGATTCCCCTCTTCTAGAAGAGCAGCGAGCTCTTGTTCGAAGGCTCCTGCTGCAACATCAGGATACTTGTTGTAGTGGTCCTGAATCTTCACCAACCGCGCGTAGAACTCGGAGAGATCACCTGGCTGGGCTGGCGCAGTAAGCGCATCAATCTCAGCCTTGCGGGCGTCTTCGTCATCATACTGGGATTTAAGTGAGGCAACACGGGAAGAGATGCGGTTCAGCACATGGGCTGCTTTGTGCTCGGTCTGCAGCCTGACTTCATGGGTGGGCTGGTTTCTGGACAGGAGAGAATAGAGTGCTATCTCGTAGCGCTCAGTTTCTTCGTGGGCCTGTCGTTGCGTTTCAATGATGGAGTCCATGAGCTTGGTGAACACAACGTCCGGGCTTGGGTCACTTTTAGACTCCGCCAGTGCTCTCTGCTTACAGCCTCCACAAAAAACTCACCGAAAATGTCTGGTATCAACGCAGGAGACGAGGTGAAGTCGTCTTTGAGGCAGTCTGAGTGTAGTGTTGACGGACTTTTCCAGAAACTCATATTCGAGTCCTCAGAAGCCGTCTCGGTCGTGTCGACTTTTGACGACCTTAACTTGAAGGAGGACCTTCTCCGAGGAATCTACGCTTACAGTCTGTCTCCGCCTCAACCCTTCTTCTACAAATCTCATCCACCTTCCAGATTTCGAAAAGCCTTCTGCCATCCAGCAACGTGCCATATTACCCATCACTCAAGGTCGCGACGTCATCGCTCAAGCACAGTCGGGAACTGGTAAAACTGCCACGTTCTCGATATCCATCCTCCAATCCATCGATGTTTCTGTGCGCGAAACCCAAGCACTTGTTCTCTCCCCGACAAGAGAACTTGCGACTCAAATTCAATCCGTCGTCCTTGCTCTTGGTGACTATATGAACGTCCAATGTCACGCATGCATCGGAGGGACATCCATTGGCGAGGACATCCGAAAACTGGAGTATGGGCAACATGTGGTATCAGGCACTCCAGGACGTGTCTTTGATATGATTCGCCGAAGAGCTCTCCGGACACGGAACATCAAAATGCTCGTCCTTGATGAAGCAGATGAGCTGCTAAATAAAGGATTCAAGGATCAAATATACGACGTTTACCGCTACCTTCCTCCAGCAACGCAAGTCGTATTGTTGAGCGCTACTCTTCCCTACGACGTGTTGGAGATGACAACTAAATTCATGACCGACCCCATTCGAATCCTGGTAAAGCGTGACGAGTTAACGCTTGAGGGCATCAAACAGTTCTTCGTGGCTGTAGAAAAGGAGGACTGGAAGTTCGACACGTTATGTGATTTGTACGACACACTCACCATCACCCAAGCCGTGATTTTCTGTAACACCCGACGAAAGGTTCGAGTCTTTGGCTAAAATGCTGCCAGTTGCGCTTATCATATTAACAGGTTGATTGGTTAACGGAGAAGATGAGGGCCGCTAATTTCACCGTATCCTCGATGCACGGTGAGATGGTGCAGAAAGAGAGAGATGCTATCATGGCGGAGTTCCGCGGGGGAACATCGTAGGTCATAACCCTCCGTGCTTGCAAATTCTTATGAAACCTGTTGCAGCCGCGTGCTTATTACAACTGACGTGTGGGCCCGAGGGATCGATGTTCAGCAGGTCTCACTCGTCATTAACTATGATCTCCCAGCGTAATCGCTTTTTCCTTCATATTTTACACATTTCTGACTGTGCCGTTCACAGGAATCGTGAGAACTACATACATCGAATTGGTCGTTCAGGGCGATTTGGCAGGAAAGGTGTTGCTATCAACGTACGTTACACACCTCTCCTCTTCGTCAACTTCTCATGTAGGGTTACTTAGTTTGTGACTGTTGACGACGTACGCATCCTTCGTGACATCGGTAAGCCCAATTTACCTCGTTCTCTGACTCTCTTAGTCATACCTCTCCTGCAGAACAATTTTACAGCACCCAGATAGTAAATCATTCCACGTCATCACAATGAATCGCCCTCTGACAATAAATATTTTAGGATGAAATGCCGGTCAATGCTGCAGAACTTATCTAGAATGTATTCGGGCTGGGTAAGGTGTGAGAGTCATTTGAACAACAACGGCGTACATATGTGATTGGCTCTCACCTGTTTTTATGTACTCTTGATGTCCTTTTATCGTTGCAGTGTTGGTATCCCTTACATTCCTGTGTTTATCAATCTTGTCAAGCACTATATTCTATACACCTAGCTAACAACCATCAGAAGAAGTGGGATGTGACAAGCACAACCAAGTTTGTGAAGTTTATAGTTAGGTTCACTGCTTGATGGCAGCGACGCACTTCGTCATTCCTGGACCATTCTGGAGCAGGTCAGATGCTCCGCCAGCCAACAGTTCCAACGATCATACAACCCAGTGTGCCGGTTTTTTTTCTCACGACTCCCAGGGGTTTGCTTATCGACCCGCCTGCAATCCTGTTTGCATAGCGCCATCGGTTCTGAGGGGTGCAGGGGTGTCCGAAGGGCTGTTGGAATAACTTCGGTGCGGCTGTTCCACGGTAAATTCGAATTGGCTATGGCGATGCCCACGTGGAAATCATTTGAGCCAAGGAATAATTGGCTGGTTCTGCCGCTTCGGCGATTCCTGTAGCCAAAAAATTGTCTACGGCGAAGCAAAACTTACTGCGGTGATTTCCGTATGTATGAAATGGAAGGTATAGAGATGGCGCGGAGCCGGTAATCGGAGGAAATTTGGTTGGGGGACGAACGCTGTTAGGCGAGGGGTGCATGAAACCGGCCACTGACGATAGCATCGAAAGGGAAGCAAGGATTGTTATGTATCGTAATCTCTCTAGGAGGTCGCCGAGGGTTTCGATCCTCACTGCCTTCGGATACTGTTTCGCGACGCTCGGAAGCGAGCGTACTTGAATCATGCGGTCGGGGTCAGCGGGATGGAATCACCCGTGGAGGCGTAATCGGAACTCCACGGAGTCCTGCAGGCCCAACTAGGGATGCACGTGGCGGAGACTAGTGCCACCACAGTGTACACCAACCTTGCAATAAGATAAATTTCTCGTCTCAACACCCCCGGAGAGTGCGACCTTGGAATTGCCGTCCCTCCCTTCAGGAAATTTGTCCTCAGGATGAGGAAAACAGTGGTCTAGGAATGTAGGTGAATATCTTTGAATTGATCCGTGAGTCGGACAATACCAGACAGAAGTCGTTCTCCGGCGTTCCCGGTTGATGAAACCAATAGATTATGATACAAGCTATTGAATCAATCGATCTGACCTTCACAAGGTTTTCACCCCAAGGGTTGCCCAAGGGTCAAAAATCGCCAGAGAAACATACTGAATTGTTAGCCCCTGGATTCTACGGACTTCAAGGTGGAACGTGACGTCCTCCGGCACGGTCGTACTGCAGGATACGGTAGCCAGGTTCGGACCGGCGAACCTGGGGGTCGATGCAGGTGGGAGGGAGTAACGAGACAGGAACGCAGTTGGTCGTGATAAACACCCTGAAACAGCGATGAGGATCTGCAGGGATCTACATGCCTTTTCTACAAAGGTTTCACCCTCGTAGTATAAATCCGAAATGTCAATCAGTTCTGTAAACGGGGAGACCGGATCATAGTTGAGACAGTCTCGCAAGTGATGCTGAGGCGAGCTTCAAGCACCATGAAATGATGATCATAAAACTCCTTCGCGAGATGAAGTACAGCCTGGAGAACTTGTCAGTGGTAATCGCAGTCGAGGTTATCTGGGCAAGTTGATGCCCGCTTTTAGAATCAAAGGAATAGCTCAGAGTTGATGAGAGTGGGAATCAAACTTTTGTCACTAGGTCGACACAAAGATGTACAAAAGGCACTATGAGGCAAATTTCCTCCATTCGTTCCGCCACACCCCACCAAAGGGGAAAAAAGGTATAATACGTCAAAGGAATTGTCCCGATCCCCTCACATGCCAAATACTCCTACTTGGCCGGCGAGACCATTAGCTGGGAATGAGTGAAAGGGTGATACCTGTTTCAGCACGACCCTCTTTGTGGATGCGTAATGGAAGTGTTGTCTTCTGACGAGTTTCAACGACATGGGCGTTTCCGGCAACAACATCCGTAGATGCTAGCCTTGGCCCTTTGCTGCCATCCGGATCCGCTGCTCCAGGTTCGTGCGACCGTCTTTGAATTGGTTGTCATATTTCCGGAGGACGGATGACAGTCTTGCCTGCTATCCCCATGTCGGGTGTGGACGACATCGTGTAAGCAGGTGAGAGAACCTCTCGAGGTATAAAAACGACGGACCTGCATGCCACCCTCTCACTTAGCGCGGTATGTGTTACTGGAGAAGGTGCGTGGTACATTTAACCTGCGCTGCCAAGTCTCATGCCCTCTATGAAGAGTACGGAACACTTATAGAGTGTGAGTCCACCCCCATCTTCTATGACAAAAGCACTCTAAGGCAACCCTATCACAGGTGTGGACATGTTGTAACCCTAGTAAGATCATATCTTGTTTGTTGAGTGCCACTCATCATGGTTTTGAGTAGCCAGATGAAGAAGTGGGTTAGCCTCCGCGCTGTAGAGATGTGGCTGACGCCCTCTAGATCAAGTGTGATCTTCGTAACTGCAAGTTTAGTCCCAAACACACTCGAGACTGTGCTCCGCCGGACTGCAGCAAAACATGTTGGCAATAGTGGGTGCTTCATTCACGCTTATTGTCCGTCGAACTCACCGATACCGTCTAACCAAGCCACCAATATCCACAGCAATATGGTACGCGACGCATTCGATTTCAGAGCTTGTGAATGACTGCCGTTCAATTCAGCGCCACAAATAGACAAAAAATGCCCAAAGTGCAGTGGGTTGGGTTGATTGTCCAGGTGCTGTTACGTGGGATAACTTGTTGCTCTCTCGACCTATCACGACGGACGTTACATTTTCCATGGAATCTCTTCTTAGAATTCTGTAGATCAATTCATGGTCTCAAATAAAAGGGAGACTTATTATCCAAAGTAGGTACAGTGGGATGTTGATATGGATAGTAATCACAGCTACAAAGTACGGATGTACGAGACATGTCTAGTTAGTCATCTCCAATGTTGTGTTTCTTTTTGAGCTGTGCGAGCTCTTCTTCTCTCCGCGCCAAGTCAGCCTTCGCTGCTGCAGCATCTTGTTTGGCAGGCATGTGGTAAAGAACGACGATATACCGTTCTTGTAAATGGAACCCGTTCAGGTGATCGAGCGCATTCTTTGCCTGCATAGATGAGTCAGAGCAAATCGCGTATAAGCAGATTCGTCGCTCACATCCATCACATCGTCAAATACAACAAACGCTGTACCCTTTGATTTTGGTTCATTTCCGATACGAATCTGCCTGATGCTCCCGTAGCGGCCGAAGAGGTCATACAGATCTTCGCCAGTGATTTGGTAGTTGAGGTTCTTGACAAAAAGAATGCGGTTGGCGCCAGGCGGAAGCTTTGACTGGGTGATCACCTGGCTGAGATGAGTGGTAAAACAATGGGTGAGTTACACGTACTGTTGGTCGCGGAGCAGCCATTGCAAGTGACGGTTTCGTACAAAAGCGGTTTGACTTACAGCGTTTCGATTACATAATCTGCACTGGAGGACGAGTACTGAGTGACATATGTGGTTTTCACTTCCGCCGATCGACCAACAAATCCTCGAATCACCTTTTTGACACGGTCGTATCTATGCACATCCATCCAATCGCTGGTAAGTAGCTCATTTCGAATGCGCACGCGCTAAGCGTTCAACAGCTGCGCATCCACTCTGCCCCCTTACACACACCACTGTGCCAGCTTCTACATCTTCGGCGTCGGGTACAATGCACTTGATATCCTCCTCACGAGGACATGGACATTCCGAGGGCCGAGCAACGCAGACCAAACTCTCTGGACACAAATACAAGGAACATGGAACTGCAGAACTGGCATGAATGTCTCATCAGACAGGCTAATAATCGACACGAACCTGCTTCAGCGTGCGCGTTCCATTGCGAGCCTGCATGCGAAGGTTGCTGTTGTCTTTGCTGTTGCTCCTGGTGATCCCCAAACATATGGTTGAAAAATCCAAATTGCGCCGTCACGACGGACGATAGCGAGGCGAGGAGAATCGCATTGGTGACAAGAAACCTCATTTCAACTCGGCGGTTCAATGGATAGACTTGATGGTAGACGTAACACTTTTGGATGGAGGCGTTTATGTAATCATCTCGCACAATGTGCGTCAAGTCCCCTTTCTTTGGACAAGCGATATTATCTTGTAGTGACTGCCTAGGCTAGCGAAACACTGATTAACTTCCAAAACAACCAGCAGGTCAGGTGGGAGTTGAACGTTGAACGTTGAACTACTCAAGCAGATTAGTACGAGAATGGAATCAATGGAGGAAATATTGAATTTGACGTCCAGACTCCAGGGACGCAGCAGCTGGCATGTCTTCAAAGATTTCCTAGCTTCGCTCCAGTTATCCCAACTGTATGAGCAACGCGAGTATATTTTGATAAATCCAATTTAACATAACATTACGGTCTCGTAGGAGACGGTACAAATCAATTAACACCATATGAATGATAACATGGACATACTCCGTAGA
This sequence comes from Xerocomellus amylosporus, assembly GCA_038090735.1. Taxonomy (NCBI): domain Eukaryota; kingdom Fungi; phylum Basidiomycota; class Agaricomycetes; order Boletales; family Boletaceae; genus Xerocomellus; species Xerocomellus amylosporus. Next base: position 119,153 of record JBBPNE010000003.1, on the reverse strand, counting down.
TTCGTCATAACACCCCAGGTCCGCCAGCGTTTCCTTTGCAGCAACAATGCATAAATCTCCGGTGACTGCTACCCTTAAACATTTCATGTCGCCTTCCGAACGTTTTCTTTGTTTCTTTGACGGGGTTGGGCTCTCCTACGCGAGGGAGCTCTCATAGGCGGAAAGACCCACGATGGATTATCGTAGGGCCTGGCGTGCGGCAAAAGGTGTTCGTTCGGGGTGAACAACCTTGCTCGTTTGTGCGGGTGTGCTGAAACACGATGCATCCGAGCCATCGAGGCAGGACAAAAGACGTTTCTTCGAACAGAGCTTCTTCGCCCTCCTCTTGAGTGGCACATTCTCTTTGTCCTCCTCGGATCTATCGACCAGAGCATTGCCTTCAGATGGCAGGGTTACTCTTGGAACCGGAGAACCCCGGCGATGTTCGCTATCTCGAAAGATATCGAAACCAGGATAATGCCTAGAGTGCGGGTCGATTGACGATTCGATTGACGGCTTAGGGTAAACTTCGCGGCAAGGCAAACGCCGGTGAGACGACAAAGGAGACGAAGTTCCTTGGGAACGCCCATGACTTTGAATGAGACTAACGCGACAATTAAATTAACTGTACAATGATCAAGGAGGGAAATATACCCATTTCCAAGTCGCGATGGCCTGGTTGGAGTCACTGTGGTCATGTTGGAGAGCATATATGGCACGGGATGAGAGGGAGAAGATTTGACGGCATTGTTGGAGGGTGGGATGCCTTCTGCATCCAAGACACGTCGCTTAGCGGGGTTGAGAGGGGTGATTCGAGAAGGAGACAATGGTCGTTTGTGCTTTCGATGTGTTTTACTTCCAGTAACAATGCCAGGTATGAGAAATTGTTCCAATGAAAGGTCTTGCAGTGGCAAGCGACGAGGCGTCTCCATGATGGTGGATAGTGGAGATTGCGTGGGCGCAAAGGGATTCAACATGAAGATAGAGATCAGCGGACCGCCGACTCATCACCCTGGCCTCGAGGCTGAACGTGTGAGACAACAAAAATTGTCACCTGTGGGTGCCACAATAACGACAAACAGCGGGTCACACTCCAATTCGTCACCTGTCACAGTAGCTACATCAAGTTCAAGCGACAGGCATAACCACATCGAATACGCCAGTCCCTGTGAGGTTTGGTCGACCCATCACAATATTACCCGAGGGCGTTGAAAGGTCGTCAAAGTCACCAAACAAAGTTGCTTCGGACAAGAAAGTAGCCGTGGTTTCATAGGATGCCTTAAGGAGTGGTGACGGATTCGTTGAAAGTCCCTTTCGGTTGAAGGGCTTATATCCGCCATCAAAAGTCTGTCATACCTCAACTTAGTATATCCCCGACCAGAACATGTGTCTGCGTGCTCACCATGTAATCAGCAATCAACTCAAGATGTCTTATGTCGACATCAATCTTGTAGGCACTGAATACTCCCCCGACCTCACGCAGGATGGCGGCGCGTGCCATCTCCACACCGTAGGTCTTCAGAATGGAATAAATATCGTTGGAGTAGATGGTGTCGTAATCGATAATACTGTCGCCTGCTCCATTCGCAAAGTGCCAAATACCGCGGAAATTCGACCCATTGGTAGTAAGCTGTATTTCTAGATCTTAGAGTGCTTTCAAACCAACAGCAGATCGACAAACCTGGATAATCCCCTTCTCATCTGCAAGTTTGAAGCAATCCGCAATATCGGGAATCTCACGGATGACAGTCTTGCGACAGGCGCGCTCTACGATTCCAACCAAGAGAAGTTTTGGGAAATCGGCAGTAAACTAAGTCCCTGGTTAAACAACCATCTGCGGCGACCAACCAGAACACTCACCTCGAGCTTGAACGAACATGCCGATTCCGAAAACTTGAAGTTTGAAGCTTGGTGGAAGCTCTCGACAAACTTGTCCGCCATGACTTTCACCTGTTCGCGAAGTGTGACAGGACCCGGTGTCTGGCCGTTAGCTTCTTCAGCGTTTGCCTGGTCTTCTCCTTCGGAGGCATACGCAGCTTCTATCGCAGCGTCGTTGAACTCTTCTTCATTTTCCTCATCAGACTCGTAGGAGGCTTGTTCTTTTCTCTGGCGCGCACGCTTGGCGTCGTCGCCATCGGCGTCACCCTGTTCGCTTTCCGCATCCCCGGCCTTCTCAGCAGACTCTTCTCCGTCGGCATCTGCGTCAGTCTCTCTCGCGACTGGTTCCTTGCTCGCCTTGCCATTACCGAGTTGCGATATCTGGCTCCTAAGGTCGGCATCGAGTTTCTTCATTTCTAGTTGTATCTCGCGCTTCAATGTCAAAGGAAAGCGAGCCCCGAACACAGCAAGGATTTCGGCCGCACTGACGTCATATTCTTCAACATACTCCTCTTCCGGGTAGAAAGAGAGGTCGACGGAGAACTCCGTCCGACGCGCATCACCCTGAACGCTCAGACATTCCTTGACGGTAACTTTGTCGATGATTCGTGAAAGAACGAGCTTGCTGGCCCTCTTGCAGAAGGTTATTATATCAGCGTCTGAAACGCCAGGTACGACGTCCATGGTCATCGATGGGGTTTTAGGCTTTTGAGAAGCCGTCATCACTATCTCTCTTAGGCGGGGGATCCCCAACGTGACGTTCGCAGCACCGTGACCTACGAAGTAGATGAGTGAAACCGCAGGTAATTAACAATATTACTCGCCAGCGAAGTGGAACGTGTTCAAGGTCATCTGCGTCGAAGGTTCGCCAACTCTATAGCCGAATGGTAAGCGTGTTACAACATTGGCAAGGAAGAGATATACCCTTGGGATGCTAATAGGCCAACTGCTTCTCCAGGCTCAACGAGGCTTCTCAGATACTTCACGTTCATCAAAAGGCGAAAGTATCGGGGTTTCATGGGATGTTGTCTGCGCTTGATCGCTTGCCTCTCTTCTGAGGTCTTAGACTTGATGGCTGGAGGGTTGGAGTCCAAATAGGCATTAATGGACTCAGCAAACTTCTCTGAGGTACTTCCAAGATAGCCCGAAGGACTGAACAAGTCGAGAGCGGGAGCCATTTCCTCGCGCGGGGCTGGCGCATATCTACTGGTACGTGCCTTGGACTGCTTCAGCACCTTCTTCATGTAAGCCGCTGCTTCCTCGTCATTGATCGCACCAGCGATGGTCTTCGGTTGATACAGGTTAAGAAGAGTGTTTTGGTTTTCCGCCACAAATTTGAACTGGAAGAGATGCTTCTGCTTGGTAACATCAAGACCGTCTCCACCGTATAGGAATTGGTAAACAGAAGAGTCGCTACCACGAACTGTGTTGTCGTAATGGATACGAACTCCCTCCAAGTGTTTTATGAGACACCGTTGCAGGTACCCTGAACGAGACGTCTTCACAGCTGTGTCGATAAGACCCTCTCGACCGGCCATACAGTGAAAGTAAAATTCTTGCGGCTTGACACCCGTTAGGAATCGACTGGCGACGTATCCACCAGCAATCGCCTTCGTTTCGAACGATTTGAACGATGGAAGTGTTTTGCCACTAACCATGACTGGCACCCGCCGACCCTCTAGCTCCTGTTGACCAAGGGCGCAAGATATCTGCTGGGCATTCACCGCGCTACCCTTGGCACCAGACTGTGTCATTGCCTGCATGTGATTGTGAGGAAACTTGCGCAGCAACCCGGAGGGTATACAAGTATCGGCGATCGATTTCGTGAGTTTTCCCAGCTTGCTTTTGACGGTCATATCAAGACCTGCCATTTTACTATCGTCCCGAAGGACGTCTTCGAGGAGAGACGCAAGTGAAGCAGGAATATCCTCTTCTACTGCCTTAGACAATGAAGGGAAGTTTTCAATGGCGCCTTCCGTGCCAAGGTTAGTGTTCTTCTGCAGGATGTTGGCTCGGTTCCGGTCCCCATCAGGAGTTAACACCAGATCATCCATGCGACACGTAAATGCCCGGTGCTGCAAGAATTTTGTAAACAAACGGCTGAGGATACCAAGGAGTTGTCCTGCGACAGTTGCTCCATACAGCTCATGCACGGAGTGCACAAGTCCGTACTCTGTGGCACCAAAAGCTGATTTGTCAAGAACACCACGAAGCAGTTCACCGTCAAGGATGAAGATTTTATCTTCAGAGGACCCATTTCCCCAGAGATTTCCCGGGACTTTAGAAGTGGATTCCAGGTTCAATCCCTCGGCGTTGTTAGGTGTGATGTTCAAGAGCACAGTGGAAATCTAGTCAATGTGAGTAAATACAAAGGATGGCAGAACAAACGACGCACTACTTGTTTCCCTGTCCAAAGGGGCTTTGGTACCCATACCGCAGGCGGAAGGGTCTTGAGAAGATCGGACGACGATTCGCTGCTTTCTGGTCGGAGGGCCCCGTAGAGAAGTTGGAAATACTCGTCTCTGGAAAAAAAGGTATCTTGACATGTCATCCATACTCCGGCAACGACATGATCCTGTATTAAACCTCGGAGAGGTTTCCCCGATGTGGGTACTAGGTATTGATTGTCGGTATTAGCAATGAATCTTGCCTCAGCTTGAGCTACCGGGTTCTCTGGAAATAATCATGAAGAGCTAGAAGACAGCATGGCCAGATAACGTACGAGGAAAATGGACATTCATCTCTGTGAAATAGGTTAGCGGTTTATGAGGCAATGAAATAGAACATATTTACCATCACCGTCGAAGTCGGCTGGCAAGAGGACAGATTAGCAACAAAGAGCAACATGAAAGTCATGAATACAGACATACCGTTGTAAGAATTACTGTACAGGAAAGTTTAATTGAAAACTCAAAGGATAGCGCAATGGGGCACTAACCAGTTCGCGTAATGCATGCGTATTGTTTTCTCGCCTTGAAGAATGCGGGCTTTGTGGCACATCATACTCGGCTTATGTAGCGTTGGTTGTCGGTTCAAGATCAAGATATCGCCGTCTTGCAGGTGGCGATACACCTTTTTATTGATGGACGGAGTTTTTGTCGAAAGACCGTTACGTCCACTACCGTTCGCATCCTGCGGTGTAAAAAGCATATCGGCAATGGCTTGACGTTGTTCCCTCGTCATTTTATCCTGAGGTAAGGTTGAAGCTCAGTCGACTTTAAACATGCCAGACGGAGAAAGTCACCAGTGATTGCAGGCGTCCATCTTCAAACTCCACCATGGTTGCACCAGGATGGTTCTTCGGCCCATTTATCACCCATTGACGACACTGATGAACGTTCAATGGAGTGACGGGTTCTGGATATGTCAACTTCCTAGCAAAAATAGGTGGAATGCCGATCTCGTTTGGTTCAATGTTGACATCAGGGGAAATGACCGAACGCGCGGCATAATTAACACGTTTCCCCTATATTGCCTTCCTGAGTTGGTATCGAGATATAGGAACTGTGTAACGGACCATCATGTGTTTTCGGAATAGGCCCTCCTTCTTTTCGAGACCCTGCTTTATGCCGGGTGGTGGCAGCTTTCCTTGGCGAAGCGGCTGTGGATTTTTGTTACTATCAAAGAAGCTGTTAACGTTGACTTGTAGCTGTATCAGAGCTTCAAGAAGCGACCCCAACAAACGTCTGCGCGAGACCTCATCCACATTCGAGGATTTCACAGATGCAGCAGCCAGTTCAGCATTCAGATCGCGTAAACGGTACGATGTGTTAAGAATTCTGGTTAGGAGCTCGTTCTGAGGGTTCTCGAACAGTGTTTCCCCCATTTTTGCCGGGGGTCGAAATCGCGTTGGCGGTACCAACAACACGTCCATGAAGAACATGTCAGGAGAGGCTAATGACAGACCATGGCGCGAAAGAGGAGCGAAAGGACCGTGTCGACCAAACAAAAGAGAACAGATGACTGGGCAATTTCCGAACAGACGACGAAGGTGGGCACGACATTCCTCGGGGGGCATGACCCTTTCGTTACGTCCACGTGATGTCTTGACTTTTCCGCTAGCTGACTTGGGCAGCGTCTCTTTTGGAGGTCGGGACGGTACTTCTGCTTCCTCTTCCTCTGAGTAGGTTAACTCTCCTTCAGGTTCTGAGCCCGAGGAATCGTCGACGTCGTCAAGTAATTGATCGTCTATATTTGGAGAACACCCCGCAGCTGCTTGCTGTTGGGCAAGAAGTACATTTGGGCGCCTCATGCTGAGGGCCCTATGTCGATTTTTTTGCTTTGTGGAGAGATCGTATTCTATAATCTTGGTGGAGCCCTCCCTGCGGAACGTATACCCATGTCTATTATACCAGTGTCAGGGTGAGGGAACATCAGGCAAAGAAAAAGGTGCTTACGCCCCACAATTATGGCACGTTTTTGCGATGGCTATCCTTAGGAAATCCAGGATAACCTCTTTCCTCGCCTGATAGACAAGTTCATTCTTGTAATGATCGCGTTTACTGCTTGATGCACGAGCAAGATGGATAGCGACATAGAGGACGAGTCGCTTTTCGAATTCCTCCACAGTTTCATCTCGGCTATCTTCAATGGCATCGGCGCTCGCCAATTTTATATGAATGTCGTCCACGCCGTATGCAGCCTCGAGCAGACCATGCTCCATCAGCCGTAGTTTAGCGACGTACTTACACACCTAAACTCCAAATGATCCCTTCAGCCGGAGTAAACGATGATAAGAAGGAAATTGCTCCCACCACGGATCGAGCGACCTTGAAGCTATGACAGAACAAACAGGTTCCGCGAAGGACGTTATACATGTTTGCCATGAACAGAGGATGGTAGACAGGAGAGGGTAGCTCGATGTGACCGTAATGTCCGGGACAAGTGAAATAGTTGAGGTGACAGGTCGCACAACTGCACAGAGACAATTGCTACAAGAGTTGAATATGAGAGTGAGACAACTCACATGTCTTGCCGATCACATGGTCCAAGAGCTGAATCGTACAAACCGCCCACATTGGGTCTATTTAGGTCGTCGAGGAGGACTGGGTTCAGTATCTGTTTCACGGATATCCTGCGGATGTCCTCCGTGGACAGGAATGAGAATGATATACTCGAGACCGTAGAGGGAACCGAGACAGCGACGTTCATGTTGAGTGAGAGGAGGGTTCGCGATATTTCTATGCCCACAGCCTATGGCAGTAGCAGAATGCCCAAGCTCATTGGTTTGCTTTTGCAAGTAGGAGGAATTGGCCTGAGGTACTAGATAAACTTTTTGCTCAAGTACGCTACATTTGGCCATTCTCCCGAACTTATCACGTAAGACTAAATGACTACTGTCATTAGTAGTAGCTCGATGGTATCCCTAGTCCTAGATCATCTCAACTCAACGTTCCGCTACGTTTCACCCCTACCCTATTTTTCCCGGATTTAGTCTTCTGAGCTTCGTTTACCAACTCTGCAATCAGCCTATTGTACGTCTCTGAGTCCTGTTGCAATGCATCGCGCGTTTGAAGCAGGTATGTCAGAAGCGAAGACGTGTTTGTTGTCTCCACGCGTAGGTCCGCGAGATATCTATCCAGCTTTGTTAGCGGCAGCAGGTTTAGTTGATCTACAAAACGGTTACGATACACGTTTGGAATGCAGACGACGAATGCAGCAGCGCACCTGTGTCGAGTTTCAAGAGGTTGTCTATCTTCCTTGCGTCCAGCTCTGGTTTAGGGCCGAGGCTTAGCTGCATCACTGTTGACGGTCCAGAACGTGTAGACGGTTGAGGCGTATTTGAACGCGTCCCTGCTCGAGAATTACTCCGGGACGGAGGCGTACTCCGGGTTGGACCATTTGCGGCTCCTGGAGGAGCAGACACGGGTCGAGTCGAAATGTGAAGAGGCGGAAGGGGCTTAGCGTTAGCTTGGGGAAGTAGTTCATCTAGGTTGACAGGAATTCCGAGGGCGATCAAGTGTTGTTGTCGTATACGGGACCGCACCCAACTGATTGGTTCCATGAGAGGGGGTGAATTCAGTAGCGAGGAATATAGTCCGCGGCTACATTGTAGGCATGAGCGGATTGAGACGGACAAAAAAAATACCACACACCTTGTTGCAGTAGTGAGTATCTGACCAATGCCCTCCACTTGTCTGATATCTTCGTCACGGGTCAAACTGGGCAGTTTGAGTGGCCAGACCGGACCCAGGATTTCCTCGATCTGTAGACTCAAGTCCTGCGCAGAAGGCAGTGGATCTAGACGGAGGGACCTCCAGTTCAGCTGAGACGACTCTGGTCTTTGTATTTCCTCGCCGAACGTTGTATCTTCCTCGAAAGTGAAATTAACACCTGAGCCTCCTACCTCACCAAAGTCCCCGAAATCTGCAAAATCATCATCCTGCGCCAGAGATGGCGTGTTGGATTCTAACGGGGTGTGGAAGTCATCGAAATCATCGAATTGGTCATGAGACGCGGCAGGAGAGGATGTCGGCAGCGATGGGGGTGGAGGTGGAGACAACAGTGAGGGTGCTGGCGCAGGTACACCCCATACTGACGAATCGAAGCTGAAATCATCGTCCAAGGATTGCATCGCACCAGGTACCTGCCTTCTCGAGCGATGAATAAAGAAATGTATATGTCGTGTGGCAGGTAACGTTTGCGAGACGAACAGAGTCGAAAGGTATCTTTCAGGGGACCTTCGAACCGTTATAAATGTACTTGGGCACCGACCCTCATGCCGCCGAACATCCACACTTTACTATTTTCACCACCAGGAGATATCCTACCTCTTACCTCCCGTCGCGTGCATCTGCGGCGGCTTTACGATATACTCCACCTCAGCATACAGCGGGGTGATCTCCACCGCGCTCGCCGAGCCTGGGCAATTCTCGCAAGGTGTAAGGAAATTGACTGGAGGACCTCATGGATGCTTGCACTCGGGCTCCTGGATCACTCTGGGCATAGAACAGAGAGTAATCAAACAAAGATTGACTACTTGCGGACGATGATGCTGCATTCTCCTGAAGACGTTCGTACACGCCGAAAACGCAACACTCAATCCTGCTCATCACCTTATCATGGTACAGAGAGAACAAATCCTATGTGAACTCGTTCACTTGTATATCGTGGCCGGGAGACATAGCGAGGCCCTCGCTGAGCTGGAGTTGTTCGAGCTTCAAGTCCTTCACCACGAGTCATTGCTGACATACCTTGACACCAGTTCCCTACCGTCGTTTCCTTACCGCGACAACGCCGTGCTTCATATCTACGCCGGGATATGTTCTGTCCTTGCCTCTCAGCCTAGTTCTGCAAGCGAGGTTGATGTGCAATCAATCGACAGCGAGATGCTTGGCCGTGCTCAGATCTTTTTCGAACGCGCCAAGTCACTCGATCCAGAAAACATCGTCGTGGATTCATTGTTAGGCATGGTAAGGATGTTCAAGTTCGAGACACGCTACGACTCATTGAGCTTTTACGGCGGAAAGACCCAGAATCTGGCCCAGAGTCCAATGACCCTCCTGCAGACAGAGGCCTCCGATGACGAGGCTGATTCGGGAGTAGGATCTGTCCGAGTCAAAAGACTGCGAACTTGAATTTGGCCTGCATACAATGCCTGGGGTCCAACACATCTATTACGAATAATATAATATGATTTGCTTCAGGCATCCGAGTCTGAGCCTAAATCGATGGTGGGCACTTCTTCGTGATCGGATTCGTCGACTAACATCGGCGTCACATATACAGTTGATGCAGGTCTCTCTTGAGAGATTGATAGTGGTGATCCAGCTGGTACGTCGGGCATGGTTTGTAACGGTGGCACTACAGGTGCAACAGATGGTGTGGCCGTTTCCATCGAGAGACTACCAATGACGTCACTCGTAGTTTGCGGGTGCAGCTCAATGGAACTCGGCAATGCTCGTTCTTGCGGTGGATTCAGGGGTATCTGCTGATCCAGGGCCAGGGGGCTCTGGTTCACTGGTTTGAGGTGATTTTGTGGCTCGGAAGTGATCGAGCGGATCTCTCCATTGCCGAAAGCCAGATTCAACGATTGGCGGGTTGCCGTTTCTTCTGCACTTTCTTCTGCGGACGAGAGCGAGAGAGACTCCACGAAGGGTAGTGTTCGGACGAATGGTGGACGACGAGGATGCAACAGAAGATCGACATGAGAATGTAGTTTGTCGCGTGTCGCTAAATTCTGTGCATGCCGCTCGATTCGAAGGCTGAGCTTTAAGAATAGGTTCACATACCTCAGAGGAGAATGAACGAAGGACAAGGCCAGTGCCTTTCCTCATGGCATGCGAGGTTCCTTGCACACTTTCAACACATATATCACGAACTTTTCTGATCACCCTCCCGTGGAAGCTAGGATCGGATGAAAGACTCGAAGGTGGTATCGGGGGGAGTGACAGTAGGATAGACAGAAGCACTCGGTTCGCAAGGGAGCGGGTGGAAGGGGCAAGTTCTGCATTCAGCATACATTGATCCACAACTGACAAGGTTTATGAGCAGCCAAATATTTGAACATGTGTGGAGACGCTCACCATCTAGAGCTGTAATCAATGTGTCACATTCATCGGTCGTCGCACAAACCGTGATATGGGTTACTGTGAACACGTTCTCCGCTTCATACTCTCGTTGCCTCTTCTTGCTTGCTTTCGACTGACTGGCGACTCCTGAATTCGTCTCTGCACCTGGCTGATGGAGGTAGAGAGGCGATAAAAGGGAGATATTTGCTTTTAGGAGACGATTAATCGCGAGTGTAGCACCAACGACAGGACAAGAGTAAAGCAGGTGGTAGGCACATCGAAGGAATGAATGCTTCTGTGACCTGTACGATATATAAGTAATTGTAAAGATCTCCAGCCAGTATCATACGCACGGCTCAAGATTATTTTCAAGGTGCGATGCGATGACCGTGATCAGCCTCGATGTGTGGGGAGCCAGTAGGTCCTGGGTGCTGAGAAATGGGGCTCTAACGGGTGCTTGCCCAAGACGAGATGTTGAACTTACGTTTGGGCTAAACAAGAAAGCAGACAACAAGCCTGCATCCAAATTTGTGGTACCGCTGCAGATTCAGCTATTCTAACATGTGGATCAAAGTGATTCTGCCCCTAAAGCAACCTAAGCGCAATTCAATAAGTTATTCCGGAAACCACCAACCTCATCATCAAGAGTGCTTGCCATCAGACACCAACAAAAGGCTGCGAGATGACCTATTGGCACCCTGACAGGGCGACTAACGGGTGCTCTACGGTGCTGATGAGAAAATGGGGCGCACATGGCGATGACTTTGAAGTTACCTTAGTAGCGCACCAATTGCGCTGACACCACATCTTAGCCTGTCGAGGCTGAGCGTAATGTTTGTCAAAGGGTTACCGGTCATTGTGTCGGCGTGTAAAAGAGGGTTGGGTAGTCTGCCATCGGGAAGGCGTAAATACGCTATGGCCTTATGACTCAGTTGTGCACTTGTAGGAAACGTTGTTCGCAAAGTTAGCCAAGCAGACCAAGAAAACTGCAGGACCTCGTCCAAGCAGTTTCGCCACAAATTTGTGCCCCCAACTTTCCCTCCAAGGAAGTGTAGGACAGCGTAGAGAGTCGTGGTGGCATCAAGAAGGCTATCCGACGTGTGATGCATGGAACCACTGAATATTTGATGACACAGCGCGAATAACCTCTGGCTGAGTGCTTTATGCAGCGAAGGGTATAGTGGTACTAATTGTGCCAGCGTTCGTATGGATAGACTCTGGCAAGTGATGAGCACGTAGTTTACACCGAGATGTGAGGGGCTACCTTGATATCTCGGTCGTTGTGCTTCTCTGCGATTGTTAGAAGTGCCGAGCTCACTTTCGGTACAATGGGTATTGCAGCTTGTCTCTGAAACTCGAGGTTGTGTCCTGCAGCACAGAGCACCAGGGACAGGTATCGCATAGACGCCCTTAGGATAGGAGCAGGTTCAGGCTTCTGTGAACGGACGATTGGAAGCGAATAAATGTGACATGCAGTAGCTAACAAACCGATAACGATGGAAACACAATTCCGATCCATGACTGGGCATTGTCAACGAGCAGAGGCTTTGACAAGAATGACATCCGATACGCGATACAAATGGCGGCCCAGCGTGCTGCGGGATCTTTTGAATGCATCAATGAAGTGACGCGGGTTACCCATTTCTGCAGATGTGGGGATGGGGCAAGACAGGACGATGAAAGGTGGTCCAATATGTAAGGTAGGTGAGCGATGCTGGACGCGTCCGTCACGAGAAACTGGAGCAGGGTCTGAAGTTGATGGGGTGCGTCCATGGACTGGACGATTTTATCGAATGGATGGAGTAGCCCGAAGCCTTTGGTTTTCAACACGTCAAAACAAGCTGATGTCTAGTAGTCTATTGGAGCATGCCTCGGTGCAACGATGCAGCAACCTGACCGAATCGAGCTTGACCCCGCAGTCGAAGGTCAACTTACCCTTGACACATTCCAGGTTCGCGCTATTGCCCGCTTCCCAGATTCCGCTCACTGCTTCCCTCAGGGGAAGTTTGATGTCAAAGATTTCGTAGGTTCGGTGTCTGAGAGGTTGATTGCACAGTCAAAGACCTCTTCGGGACGTGCGTCTGATCCCTCCAAGTCACCTCCGCCGTGTGACGCGTTCCTCCCGCAGCTTTCGACCCGAAACCCTTCATCCGCACATTCGAAGCAGCTGTTGACCGTCTGATAGCAATCCGAAAGGATGTGCAGACAAAGACAGAGCAGCTGGAAAAGAGCGTAAGGGTATCTGAACGAGAGTACTCGAAGAAGATGGCTGAATTGAACAAAGGATTCGAAGTATGTGTTACTTCCTCATTTCCATCGCGTGATCGACTGCGCATTTGGTAGGGTGTAGGCTCGTCATTTTCGACGATGGAGAGTAAATTGAACGAGGTCGGGCGCGCGGCGATTCGAATAGGTGCGTCCGTTTGCGTTTGCTCCTCGACGTAGGTCACACACTGATGCTGGGTAGGTGAAAAGCTCGAGTCGGTTCACATCGAGCGACAGAGGGCGCAGGCAGCGCATGATCTGATTGACTACTATAACCAATTCTCCCGTGGGGACACGACACGTCTCGACGCTCTCAAGAAGGAAGGTAAAGGAGGCCGACGAGAAGTAGCCGTTATCCTCAGACGGTTGACGACCGTAGCCAAAGAAGTGGACCTCCCAATTGCGGAGAAGGTGTGTCCCAATAAAATTTGTGTCGCGCTTCCTGGATTCTCAACTATCCTGAAGACAAGAGAGAACATAGACAAGCACTGTGAGAAGTTTGAGAAAGATATGCTTTATCTTTTCGACAAGTGTTACCGCAAAGGCGATCCAAAGATGATGCATGTCTGTCCAATTCAGATACAATCCATCGTCAATACCGTTATCTCATACCCAACTAACAGCATTGTGCTCAAACACTCCTGGATTTCAATGGTGGTACATCATGTGTGCAAGTATACGTTAATCAACACGACTTTTTCATGAACAAAATACGGGAGCATGTGGATCACAGCGATAATTTGTATGTTTCTTCTTACTTTCTTACTTTCTAGCTCGACCGTAATTGTGTTATAGATGGGGCACAGTCTCGAACCCAGACGAATGCACTCCTCGATCCGAGTCTGGTCTAACCGAACTCTTTGGAGAAATTAGAGCAACGGTGGCACAAGAATCCCAAATTGTCCAGGCAGTTTTCCCGAACCCTCCTCTCGTCATGCAGGTATTCCTGCAGCGGGTCTTTGCTCAATCGGTCCGTCCTTCAGCATCTTCTATGACGGGTGTTGAATGTTCTGATACCATTCGATAGATTCAACAATATATCGAACAACTTCTGAATAAGGGAAGTTCCATATCAGAGTTGGCATATCTACGAATACTGCAACTCATCCATGTCGAAACCTCTTCCTTGGTTGACGACCTGAAAAAACACGAGCTGCCCTCCCTGACTCCCAGCCGATCCTCGTCGCTCGAGGCTACCGAATTCCGTCAATCGCTCACCAATACCCCTTCTGCTGCTCATGGCGCTACGGCTACCACGGTCTCCGCAATGCTGGAGACAGCCATGGAGGAATTGTTCATGCCATATACTGAAGGCCAGAAATATATTGATCATGAGAGCAAAAGTTTGACAGACCTCTATGCAAGCCTCCTTAGTAATTTCACACAATTTCATGTGAGTTTAGCGATATCTTCTCACCCCGTTACCGACTCCTACGTTCCATCAAGATGAAAACACAGAGGGAAAAGGGAAAGGCGACCATGTTTGATCGCATGGTGGACCGCTTGGGAGCCGCTGCTGCCAATACATCAACAACGACAACGTCTACCACTTCTGCACAAGCAGCGGCTGCTATCATGCGGTTCGGTAGTATGATGACTGATCGTGCTCACGAAAGGACTTCCGAGGAGCCGACACGCGAGGAGGATGGTTTCCTCGGCATTGACACGGCGGAGAAAATGTTGAGGTGGCATGCCGAGGCCGTCGGGCGATGCGTCGAGCTTAGCGCCCCAAACGACGTGTTAGCACAATCCGATCACGTGTCAGACAGAGCCCACGCTAACGCATTCATAGGCCAAAGAACACCTTCACCTTGCTCAAGGTATTAGCCGAGGCGATTGCAACCTCTTATCTCGACGTTGCTGTTGAAACGTGAGCGTGAACGATTATAAACAAGCGTGCCAACGCTCACTCGGTCGCCCGCAGCGCGCACGCTCGTATCGAGTTTTCTGATCCCAAGGCTGAACCAAGCCTCCAGGCTTTAAGTGTGATTAACGTCGTTGACCTTGTATGCCATCTCTGGCAACACTATGTCAACGTAGCATTGTTCCCACTGGCGGCTGCATCTGTAACGATCCGACGCGAAATGTCTGTCTTCAATAACCAGGCAGTCAGTCGTGTCGAAGGTGCCAGTAACAATCTGCTGCAGCGACTCATCGATGGTAAGTTTAACCAAGACTTTGGCCAAATGGCTGTCTACAAGTATTTTCAGCCATCATTTCCTGGTTATCTCTGCAACTCGGAAAACAAAAGAAGAACGATTTCAAGCCTCGGAACGACGACCAATCCTTTGCCCGAGTCAACACAGAGCCGTGTGTTGCTTGTTGCGAGATTTTGGACAAGGTTCGAGATACTGCGTTCCGAAATCTGAGTGGCAAGAATCGCGAAGTCTTCCTCAACGAGATCGGGACCTCGTTCCACGGGTCAGTACACAATCTGCGCCGTTTCTCTTGCAGAGCTGAATGGGTGAATAGTCTGCTTTTGGACCATCTTCGCAAGTTCCCCGTCAGCGCGACAGGAGGGCTTATGCTTGCCAAGTGAGTCCACACACGTAAGATGTCTTGCACGCACCCAACGATATCCAACAGAGATCTCAAGTCGTATCAAGACACCGTCATGTCGTTCAACGTTCCTTCTCTCCTTGAACGCTACGAGTTCATCCGACAACTAGGCAATGTCTTCCTCGTTCGACCCGAAATCCTACGCTCCTATATTACCGAAAATTCTCTTGGTCGTATTGACGCGTCCCTCCTCAAGCCATATTTAGCACAGAGGAGCGACTGGGTCCAGTTCGAGAACCGTTTCAACGAGAGCTCAGAGATGGAGGATACCGTTAACGACGTCGCCACCAAGGGCCTCAAAGACCGCTTCAAGATAGCGCGCCTGAGCATGATGATGAAGGAATTAGAAGGCCTGAGGCTTGGAGATGCGACAATTCCAGGGGGAATCACGCAGAACTTTACCGTCATCGGACGTGGTTAGAACACCGTCGTGGTAATTATGTAGCTATGGTAATAAGATATACACCAGGCTATCCAAAGCCTATTCCCCTCGGAAGACGGGTGGTCGTTTTGCTCTGAACGCTTCGAGAGCTTCCGAGCGATCTTTGGTAGTAAGGAGGAGATCGTACGATGCTCTTTCAAAGTCGAGACCTGGGAAATTCATGAGTAGCTACGCGGGCACAAGGGAGAATGTTCCCTCACCAGACTCGAGGGAAAGGTCCGATGCACGCGAAAGGGCCTGCTTCGCAGCCCGGAGGGCCAACGGTGCTACAAAGACAATTGATGGGTGCGGCATACACGAAGACGTCTTCGGGAAACTCACCATTCTTGGCAATATCCTGCGCAAGTTGCAGCGCGCGATCATACGCAGAGGACGGGGGAGAGGAGATGTAATCCACGACACCTGGGGCCAGCGTCAAGGGGACGGAAAGACATGTGCCGAAGCGTCGTGCTCACCCCATTCGAGTGCCTCGGGAGCGCTCAGCATGCGCGCAGTGAATACCAGGTCTTTGGCCTTGGACAAGCCCAACAGCCGGACGGCCCGCTGTGTACCCCCCGCGCCAGGGATGATCCCGAGGCGTACCTCGGGCAGGCCGATCTTAGTCACGTCGTGCGCTACAACGCTTAGCGTCCGGCACCCAACCCCAGTGGAGGAAGCTCGTACCAGCCACGCGCAAGTCGCAAGCAAAGCTGAGCTCGAGGCCACCGCCCAGTGCGGGACCGTCTATCGCAGCGATGGTCGGCATGGGCAGGGATTCGAGATCCGACAACGCGGAACGGAGATCGAGGAGGAACTTGTCGACTTGGGTGAGCGTCATGGTGCGTCGTTCGATGAGGTCGGCGCCTGCACAGAACGAGCCGGGGGTCGTGGAGCGTATTATGAGCGCGCGAACACTGTGTGTGGGGTGCATTCGAAGCTGGACGTTATCGGTGCGAGGAGGACTGCTGCACACCTTTTGTCGAACTTGACAGTGTCCAAGCATTCATGGAGATCCTGGGCAAAATGAGGACGCTGTCGCGTTGGGACGTGGTGCACTCACCCGCAACATCCGCATAGAAATGGCATTCTTGCTTTGCGGTCTATTGAGGAACAGACAGGCGACAGAAGGGTGGGATGGTACTGGCTGAAGGAACGCCTCGGCAGAGCCATTTGTCGAAAAGGAGCGGCGAATGGCCGTGCCAAACAGACAGGAGGACCTGGGGAATAGCCAGCGATAAAGCATGTGTACAAGTGACTAGGAGAGGAAATCTCGCGACCAAGCAAGGCCAACTCAACAAACCAAGTCGGTGATGTTTGTCATTATACAAAACCTACAACACCAAACTACGTCGCAAGAATCTCGTACATCGATGTATCAACTTTCATGAAAAAGAAAGTAGTTACCAGGTATCCAGTGCCATGGATATATGCGTACGTTAAATATCCAATAAAAACAGGACAAGAAAGGGTGGAGGAAAGCCTTTGCAAAAAGCTTAAAGGGCTTGCCCAGGAGACGGATGGTTGTCCGTTGCTATTCCCGCGTAGAAGGAATCGACCGAAAAGCGGGTATTTGCCCATTGCTTTGGGACAGTTGGTGTCGTATTGACGGATGGGCGTAAGGCATCAGGAAGGGGGGACTGAGTCGGAGGTGCTGGAGTGGAGTCCAGCTCCACAAAGTTATGGGGATTGGGCATGTTGGCGTCGGCACGGGGTGTCGAAGGGGGGTATGCAATGTCATAGTCACCCGGGGAGTAAATGCGGTGCGTAGGATAGTCTGGTGTGTATCCTGCAGGGTATCCATGTGAGCCTGGTGAATCTGCGAGGAAGGCTTGTGGGTGGAGTGCATAAGCGTGGTCCGGATAGTACGCAGCAGGAGGGGTGGCAAGGATCATGGGGGGTGCAGTGTAGTGGCCATTATCGGAGGAGAATGCGTCGTCGAGGGATGTGACATGGGTCATGGGAGGATCAGCGGATAGATCGGGAGTCTTGTCGAGATATTCCGTGTCTTCTTCGTAGGATCGGGAATGACGGCGTCTTGCGATGAGCAAAGCGACTGCGATCACGCCAGCGACACCAACAAGACCGATGACAGTGAACGTGCCCGCGACGGCGCCGGTATTGGAAAAGAAGCTGAAAGGGGATTCAACGAATGGAATTGGTCGGGGGTGCGGTTACATACCCTGAGGAAGAGGACTGGGTCGGGGTGGCTGAGGCGGTCACGGTGGCTGACGTGAAGACAACTACAGACGAAGGGACGTCTGATACTGATACGCCGGCAGCATCAGTAAAGGTTGTGGGTGTAGAAGGAGACGAGGTTGGCTGCTGCTGTGCAACAGCGACGGTTGTTGAGGTGGATGGTGCGGCCGAGGTAGACCCTGTCGAAGACGAAGGGGTGCTATGGAGGGGTGTAAGTTGACGGGTAGCGAGATGGGGGTGACGTACGACGATGGGGAGGCGGAGGTGGTCGATGGGGAGGAGGTCGATGGCGGGGTGGAGGTGGTCGAGGTGCTGGGGAGAGTCGGGGAGGGGGTGGGGGTGGGGGTGGGGGATTCAGAGGACGGGAGAGAGACAGTGGGGAGAGAGACGGTGGGGAGGGAGACGGTGGGGAGGGAAGGAGTGGGGGTGGCCAAGGGAAGGGACATGGTGACGATGGAAGGCGAGCGACGGGTGCATGGATACGGCCTCGGGTTATGTAAGCCTGCATTCTGTCTCATGGCCATCTCCGCGTCCGACATACGGAGTGCGCTGTCTCTGCCCCCGCCCACCTCCGCACCACGCAGGACCCACTCCGCCTCCACAAAGAAGCCAGACGGCATATCCCGCGAACTGTACTCCCTCATCGGCCCCTCCGCCCCGTCCCTCGCCGCCCACCTCGCGAAGCCCAGACTCAAACTCAAACCCAACCTTGGCGGCGGCGCGACCGTGAAATGGTATGTCCCCATCCATCCACAGCTCACCGCGAACACCCCCCACAGGGAACACAGACCGTTCAGAAACAACGCCCGCTCAGATGCCTTGCAACTCTCTCACTGGGCTAAGCTGTCAGACCCCATCGGCGGTACGTCATTCTCGTCATCCCCATGCATTCCCGCCCACCCTTCCACAGACTATCCCTTTGCAAAGTACAGCGTGCAGCCAAATTCGTACGACTACTCTCAGGACGAGTACACCCGTCTCCTGGAGGGTCCGTCCTCTCCGTTCCCCCCCTCCCCGTCTCATGTCCGTTCACAGACAGCGAATGGTCAAAGGAGGAAACAGACTATCTATTCAGGCTCGTACATGAATATGACCTCCGCTGGTATGTCATCCACGACCGCTACGATTTCCCTGACGCCCCCGTCCGCGCGATCGAGGTAGCTTGCCCTCCCACTCCATCTAATCGCGCATTCACATCCCAATCAGGACCTCAAAGACCGCTATTACAGCGTCTGCCGCAAGCTCATCAGGAACCGACCATGGGCCGGCGACGAGTCCGCCAAGTCCCTCCTTCTCAACAGTTACCAGTTCGACAAAGGTATCCCCATCCTCGCCTCTCAATCACCACCACATCTCACACACCTCCAGAACGTGAAAAGATGCGCAAAAATTACATTGCCAGTCTTGAAGATCGAACACCCGACGAAATCGCAGAGGAAGAGGCTTTGTTCATAGAGCTCAAGCGACTCGAGCAAAACGAGCGTAAATTCAGAAAGGAACGTGACGACCTCCTCCGCACTTTACTCGGTGTCGACTCGGGTCTTCCTGGCATTGTCGTCGAGGAAGACGGCCCTTCAGCCCTCTCCGCCGAAGGCACAAAGAAGAAGAAGAAAGGCACCGCAATGGACATTGATGTACCTCCTACCCCCTCCAACATCATTCAACTCGGCCCCCCCATAATCAAAAGATCTCTCCCACCCAAGTCTGCTGTGTACGGTGAGTCCGAGGCCCTCGCTCAATGTCTCCATCTCATCCGACTACAGACGCGCAACACTGCATTATTCGGGTCGAACCATCCCTAGGCTCGTCTAACACAACAAAAGTCACTCACGTCCCTGTCCATCTTCGTAGTTTCAAACTTCCCGCTCCAAAGCCGACGATCGCACCCAAGGTCACACAGGCACTGACCGAGCTGGGCATCACATACTCGCGTTTGGTAATGCCAACGAGGGAAAGCTGCGCTCAGCTCGAATCGCTGCTAGATGCTACAACTGCTCTGATCGAGACCAAAAAAGTTGTAGATAGGGTGGAGCAGGATATTCGAGTACTAAAAGCAAGATTGGGCATCAGAGAGAGTGAGAGCGCCGATAGAGATGCCAAGGAGTCAACCCCCATGGATCTCGACGAGTCCAAGGAAGATAGAGGAGGCCAAGGGGAAGGAAGGGCTCAGAGCATTGCTAGCGCGAGGAGCGGCAGAGGCAGGAAACAGGTGCGTTGCTGTTTGGCTTGAGGGTTCGGCGTGCTGATTTTTCTCCTAGTTGCGCCGCTCTGTGTCGGTTTCCTCCATCGACACCTCTGCATCACTACCCACACGCACAGGAACCAAGAGGCAGAAGAGGGGGTGATTTCCCCGACGTCTTATGTACTTGCACATTCAAACAATGCTTTACATTGATCGAGCAAACAGTAAACAAGCACTTGTCTGCTTAGTCGTGCGAAAACCGTAGGAAAAAGTTGACAATGATGGCAACTTGAAAGAAACAAGGTTATTACAGTCATTCAACGGAAGGAGAACGAAAATGGGACTTACTGAGTAGTGCAACGCACAGGACGGTCTATTGAGATCCGATCAGCGTTCAGCATAGCCGACATGATAGTGATACTGACCGGTCCTACGCGATCATCATAAGGTCCACGACCACCACGGCGAATGGACGCGGCTCGCCAGTGGTAAGTATACAGGGCATAGATCATCACGGCCATAGCTACTCGAGTCAACTGTGTGCTCCTGCCTGTTATGAGAAACGTACCAACGGCGGAAAACAATGCGGCACTAATCCTTCCAACCTGTGAACCCGAAATGAATCAGCGGCGCATCAACATCACGGCAGAAAAGAGTGCATACCTGGTCCCCGAAGTTGAGTAGACCGACAGCAAGCCCACCAAGAACGACGGTGAAGTGAAGCCATGACAAAAAGGTTCTCTCGTTTGCAAACGAAACCTTGGGTTCTATCCTGACTGGAAGGGCGATACGCTTGGAGGCAGTACGCTGGAGGAGAGGCTGGGTCGACATCCCGGTCGGGCGATTCTGACTTTGATAAAAAAAGAGGCGCTACTCTTCAAGGCTCGGCCGGTATCAACCCGGCATTTCAACTCAGTCCGAAGCCCCTCGTTTGGAAAATAGCCCCTGAAACCATGCTGTGGAGCTGCGGCTTATAATCGCAACTGGCGCAGTTCCAACGCAACTTGAAGCTCAATCATGACAGGATTACTTCGACAGGATATCGAATATGTAGACGTTCGGTCGGGTCCTGGGCTTGATCGCCATGAACCGACCAGCTTTTATGAGAAATGGGTAGACCAATGTTCGTCTTTACTGTCCCCTCTCGAGCGCTTACCGATAAGTCTTCTACCTCAGCCTCTGCAAAGCACACCAGCCCCGAGCTGATTGCGTACGTTGTCATGTATACTCATTGATGCCATCGATCGGCTGAGCGAGTCCTTCCTCTGCAGCGCGGATGCCCTGCGAAAAATGTACCCAGGGTACTCGCTCGTCGTCTCGGAGGACCACAATTGCAGGCTCACCGGCCTCTTCGCGCTTCCTGGTATCAGACTCCATCCTTCAGACTCTCAAGAAGCAGGACTAGAACGAGTTTCAAATTTCGTATTTACACCATTACCCTCAAGCGGCAAGGTAGCTGGATCGCTCGTCGAAAATACCATCGTCGGCTCCTACAAGCTTACTTGGAACGTAAGAACTCTCGTTTATCCATTGGACACCACTAACTAGAATTGAGCAGGACAGTGATTTTGTTGTACACATCACAAAGGTATGAGCGACGCACGCAAAAAGCTTTTGGCGCGCTGACATGTGGACTAGTTTCAGAACGGACATCTTATGAAGAATGTCTATTTCATCCTCCACGACGGCCCCGAGCAGCCAGCGCGAGACCTCCTGCTCGCTGCTTGCCTCTATGCAGAAGAGACCCATGATGAGATCTGGGTCTTCAACAAGGGTTTCTGGTCCAAAAACAAGACACTCTGGGTTGAGATCGAAACCTCATCTTGGGATGCCGTCATTATGAAGGAGGAGAGTAAGAAGGCCCTGCAAAAAGATATTTACGGGTTCTTCGATTCAGAGGCGACGTATAGCAACCTATCTATTCCGTGGAAGGTTGGTATTTGTTGCACTTGTATTGTGGTGGAATAGACTGCCGATCTATTCTAGCGTGGCTTGATCATGTATGGTCCCCCAGGCAAGACTTGTAATCAAGTCACTCGCATATACGCTGACAATCTGTCCTTCCTAGGGAACGGCAAAACCATCAGTATCAAAGTCATTATGAAGACCTGCACCGAACGCGGCTTCACCCCACTCTACGTGAAATCGTTCCAGGGTGAGTGGAGAAATTAGTTAAACAATCGTAGGGAATTTACATGGATGTATAAGGTCATCAAGGCGAAGAAGTAGCTATGCAGAGCGTCTTCCACAAGACACGTCAGTTAGCCCCTTGTGTGGTATGTATCGGACGAAACAGATGCCTTGTAAATAAGCTTGAACAGTTTTTAGTTGATACTGGAGGACCTCGACAGTTTGATCCACGATCGAAACCGATCGTTCTTCCTCAACGAACTCGATGGGCTTGAAGGGAACCAGGGCTTACTTGTCATTGCCACCACCAATCATTTCGATAGACTCGACCCTGGCTTGTCCAATCGACCCAGCAGGTTCGATCGGAAATAGTGAGTCAACGAACACAGGACAATGGCTCGCGCTAACTAGTTGGACAGTCTGTTCGATGATCCTGACTACCAAGAGCGTGTGCTGTATGCCAAGTATTGGCAGGAGAAGCTCAAGGACAACGACCAGATATCTTTCCCAGCGTCCCTCGTCAAGGAAGTGGCAGACTTGACACTAGGGTTCAGTTTTGCGTATCTGAAAGAAGCATTGTACGTTGAACCTCTGTCACATTGTCCTCGTACCAATATTTGTCCTCGCTTAGCGTGTCAACCCTCGTACGGATCACTAGTGGCGCAGATGTCAACGAGCGGGTAGAATTCCCATTCGTGCTGAAGAGTCAGATCATGACTCTTTGCGAGGAGCTTGGAGAGGAGACCTCCGCTCGCATCGTCCCACATTCCCCCATCGCTCGTCCAGAGGAAGGGCTGCGTCTAAACCAACAATCGACCACGTCTCAGAAGGACACATTCTCCCAAAGCTCTCGTGGCCCAATACAACTTGCCTCGCCAATCGATGTTTCTCCCGCCAAGATTTCGGGCGACTCTTTATCGTTGCCGACGGCCCAGACCTCCCACAAACATCCCGCCGATCGTTCCGAATCCCGGGCCACTGGAAAGGTTCATAGGACAGGAAGCACCAGTACATCTCACTTGCAAGGAGGTGTTCTCCACGCTCCGCCTTCTGCGTATCCGCAGGTGATGCCTGGTTCTTTAACATCTGTGCGCCTGGAACCCTTGCCACAAGACCCAAATAACGCACCCTGGTGGCAGTAGTGCGGCACCACTGTGGACATCAAGCGGAGGAACTTTGACAACCCTCGAGATGAGTCCAAGGCCGTGCTGAGCGTGTCCCCTGCATCTACCGACTGTGAGGTTTGAATTCCACATCCGAGTCACTGTCATGCATGTATTTTTCTCTGTATTTCTACCCTGTAATTGTCGCCGTGTTGTCATGTCGTCTATCAATTTGAGCAACGAGTGTCGTGTCAATGCTGCCTGGAAGAGGATGTCGAATCATAACCCGTCCACCGGCAGGCTATGGAATAGTATGAGGTTGGACACGGCTCGAGTCGATAAGACTGTTTGGCGATGGACATCATATGAATCAATGAAACAAACCAAGTCCGACCTGACTATCGTTTCCGTCAGTTACGATGTACAGCTGCAAGACAGTTTACATCATGCAATGTTGGTCGCGTGCTCACTTTCCTGCAGGCCGCTAGGACTCGACTGCTTGAGATTTGGGCCGACCGCGGGTCAAACGTTCCGGTTTCTGTGCTGATGGCCTCACCGTTCGTGATTCTATGGTATATAAATCTCAGGCTCTAGACCCGCGCTAAAGAGCATGAGTTCAACTATCGGTCTATCTGAACGTATCCTCGCGCGTGTTGGCTTGGTGACGGATAACTAGGAACCCCCAGCTTCCGACTCGCTCAACACCAATCCTCCAGAGAACAACCGTTACAACACCTGGCAGTCCAATGTTTTTACCCAATCCCGGAGGTCGATTTCCCGTCGGAGCGACGACTTTCAAATTGGCTGTTCCACGACGTCCTCTTAGCCGTGTCAAGGTCCGCTCGGGAACATCTTCCGAATTGAAGCATGCTCTCGTGCTCGAGGAAGTCGCCTTCACTGCTTATTACCCCGCTGACGTGCCGCTGAAAAGTACTCCAAGAGGCCTTAGCTGGTTACTTCGGTTCGTCGGAACTCCCTGGGTTGCCTGGTGATACTGAGTGGCATTATGGTATTCAGTCCGTTGAGAGCCTCATTGCAGGGTTATGTCAATTATTCCGGTGAGCCGCCGAATCTAGAACCTTGCGTTCGACTTTGCTACTATCGCAATGTGCTCCCACTAGGTTTATCCTCATGGTTATTATGGCCACTCGTATATCTCTTTGGCACCCTACTCAAGGCTCGCAATCATCTTTCGTATCTCTTACATATCTGACCGAGCTATCTGTAGATACCTGTTCATCCTGAAGCACCACCCCTTAACCCCCACCATATCTCCCAAACTGAATCATCCAAGTCTTCTCCGTGGCCACTCGTCATCTTCTCGCATGGATTAGGAGGCAGTGGAACCGCATATAGGTAATCGTACCTTTCTCGAAGGCTTCCTGTTGTTCACTCTGGCACAGCCAACTCTGCACATGGATCGCGTCTTCCGGACGTGTAGTGCTTGCCATGGAGCACCGGGATGGATCGGCTCACGCTGCTATGCCCTCATTCTCCGATCCAATACCGTACATCAAGGAGACTAGTCTAGTGTAAGCCTAAGATGCTTTCAACATTGGCACTGTGTTTGACCATATTCACACTCAAGCTGGCCACCTGACCACCCTGCTGAAGAATGTAGTATGCTATCTTTTCGAGGTGAACAGCTCGACTTTAGAAGAAGGGAAATATACCATGCGCTCCGAGCAATTCGAGGTTTAGTTCGCGACGGTCGCAACGATTCTTTGGAAACCACAGGAGATACCCCCATCGATTGGTCAAGATGGTCCACAATCGGGTCGGAGAAGCCAATTGAATGCGAAGAGAATGTTGTACTCGCTGGACACTCGTTCGGCGGAGCCACTGTTGTAGGTATCGTTTGTTTCATTCACGACGTTGACTGAGTGAGACAGCTATCAATACTCTCAAACGCACCTCCGGAGAATGAGCCTCCGATACCTGTTCAAAAAGCCCTGATACTCGATCCCTGGCTTGAACCAATACCCTCTCCAGGTCCTTTACCCCACCAAAGATTCAAAGGGGAGCGTCTCCCCAGCATACTAGTCATAAACTCGGAAAGGTTCACGCTCTGGAAAGATCACTTTGAGCGTTTGATGGATGTTGGAAAGTCTTGGACCGAGGGACAGTGGGAGTTGTTGACGATTGGTGCGTTCTATTCTCGGCAAATAAACAGTTGCGAATCTGACACCTGAAAGTTCGATGCGAACACATCTCTTTCTCGGACTTCCCGGTCTTGCCATTCATATCTAGTAAGGCGGCGCGATTGATTTTAGACAAGATACTACATCTCTCCTTGGCATTTCTGGATGGGGAAGGGAGTGACTCGACTGCCGGTCCGTTGGCGAAAAAGATGGAGATTAGAGTGATCGGCCAGCTAGCTGATGGTCGACCGAAGCGACAGATAGTGGGGAATTTGTGTGATGTTATCTCCCACTAATATAGCCTACTCCTGTGCTTTAGATTAGATAACAGGGGCAACTACTACTCGTCACGGAACGGACTTGCTTTGTTTGTCGCTGCCTGAAACGATTCCTATCATGTCCGCACAGGGAGATACTCCTGATACCTTCATTTCTCTCTTTCAATCCATTGGGTTATCGAAGTCCAAGGCTGCTGAGGCAGCTAAAAACACCAAGAGTGCTACGATTCTGAGGAACCTCATCCTCTCGCACGACCTTGCCTCTGAATCAGATCGTCTCGGGGAGAAACGAGCCGTGCTGATCGCGGCGTTCGCTGTCCAGCTTGCTAAAGCGCCGAACGTCGAGGATGCCAAGCAAGGCTACATCGTCAAAGCCATCCGCCACGAGAAGCTCAAGTCGGTGGATCAAGTAAACGGTCCGTTTTCTAGCTGTCATGTGCCTTTCCCAAGCATCGATGAACGTTTGCGATTAGTTGCCACTAGGTTTTTCGAGTCTCACTCGCTGCCGGTGAACGAGGCCGAGTTCAACGAGACGTGTGGCGTCGGTGAGTCTGCGATCTCGGTGGTCTGTTGGTCGTTCAACCGTTGTATGATTAGGGTTCAGTATTACGCCAGATCGGCTAGACGCATTCGTCAACGAATACATTCAGTCAAATTCCGTGTCCGGGTGGACCAGCCTCGGAGCTGTTATCGGCGGCGTGAAGAACATCCCTTCTCTGCGATGGGCAAATCCGCTTGAAATAAAGAACGCTGTCGAGCGTGTCTTTAGGCAGGCTTTTGGCGCGAAGGAATCTGCGAAACCCAAAGCAAAGGTAGGCGACATTGATCATATTCTGTGCTGTATCATGATCTCATAATTCTCATCAGGAGTCGAAGAAGGAAACCGACGTGTCGACTACTGGCGAGACATCGGACAACACTGCAGTACAAGTCTCTGACGCTGCGCAGAGGGCCAAATCTAGAAAGGTGGTATTCGAGGAAGGTTTCCTCGGCGCGCTCCACAAACCAGGTGAAAACCCGCAAATAAAACCCGAACTTTGTGATAAACACTTGGCCGTGACCGGTGGCAGGGTTTATACACGGTTCCCCCCGGAGCCGAATGGGTATTTGCACATAGGTCACTGCAAAGCTATCTTTGTGGATTTTGGTTATGCTGCACATCACGGCGGAAGAACATATCTTCGCTTCGACGACACCAACCCGGAGAAAGAGGAAGCAAGGTATTTTATAAGTATCATCGAAGTCGTTCGATGGCTTGGCTATGAGCCATGGAAGATCACCTACTCGAGCGACTATTTCGACCAACTGTATGAGCTCGCCATTGAGCTAATTAAACGAGACAAGGCATATGTTTGTCATTGTTCTCGTGAGTGGACACCGTCCGGTTTTCGATTTTTACTCACGCGTCATGTCCAGAGGAGCAAATGAAGGCCGACAGGGGTGAAAAGGTTGCCGCTCCCCGAGCGTGTACCCACAGGGCCAGGCCGGTCGAGGAATCGCTTGCGGAGTTCCAGAAAATGAAGGATGGCTTCTATCGTCCCAAAGAAGCGTTTTTGCGTATGAAGCAGGATCTGACCGATCCCAATCCAAAGATGTGGGATCTGACGGCTTATCGGGTTCTGGACGCGTCGCATCACCGCACGCACGACAAATGGAAAATATACCCTACATATGATTACACGCACTGTCTCGTTGACAGCTTCGAGAACATATCGTGCGTCATCCGTCTTGTCCTGTTTTTTCTGGGGTGAATTAAATCGGCACGTAGACACTCGCTGTGCACCACGGAATTCGTAACTTCCCGCCAGTCATATGAATGGCTTTGTGACGCACTCGAAGTCTACAAGCCGAGGCAGTCTGAATTTGGGAGGTTGAATGTTACGGGAACGATAAATTCAAAACGTAAGATCCTGCAGCTCGTCAACGAGGGATACGTCACAGGATGGAACGACCCAAGGCTTCACACTGTCATCGCACTCCGCCGTCGAGGGGTTCCCCCGGAAGCGATCCTATCTTTCGTGAGCACGCTCGGCGTTTCCACAGCCGAGTCAAACATCCAAATTGGCCGATTTGATCAAGCCATCAGGCAATTTCTGGAGGGAACGGCACCGCGACTACTCATGGTGCTGCGTCCCCTCAAAGTCACCATCGAGAACTTGCCTGAAGATTATGTCCTCATGGTAGAGAAACCACTACATCCCAAAGTTCCCGAGCTTGGGACCTCCACTATTCCATTCACGCGTACTATCTACATCGACGCCGATGATTTCAGGCTGGAAGACTCCAAAGATTACTTCCGGCTCGCTCCAGGCAAGACCGTCGGTCTTTTCCAAGCACCACACCCCATCACATGCACGTCGTACAAGACAAATCCTACCACCGGCCAGGTCACAGAGCTTGTCTGCAGACTCGAAGACAAAGGGAATGCAAAACCGAAATCGTACATCCAGTGGGTCGCAGAACATGCGCCGTCCGGAAGTCCTGTCCGCGTGGACGAAACACGTATTTTCTACCCCCTGTTCAAGAGCGAGAACCCATTAGCTGCGGTGCCAGATTTCAAAGCAGACATCAACCCGCATAGCACGGACGTCGTGAAAGGTGCCATGGTCGAAGTTGGTTTCTGGCCGTTGGCAAGGGAGTCTGTGAAGAACGCACTCGCAGAGGCGAAGGCTCGTGCTGACAAGTCAAAAGCCGACGGGGCTCAGCAGTTCTTGGATCCTGGGACTCCCGTAGTCACTCCTGAACAACTGGTTGGAAAGGAGTGCATTCGCTTCCAGGGCCTACGTGTTGCATATTTCTCCGTGGACTCAGATTCCCATTTGTCGGCGCTTGATGACCCATCAAGTCCCTGCGGTATGAATCAGGGTGATGCCCTGGTACTCAACAGGATAGTGAGTTTGAAAGAGGACGCGGGCAAAGGAGCG
The DNA here is from genome assembly GCA_038090735.1 of Xerocomellus amylosporus. Classification (NCBI taxonomy): domain Eukaryota; kingdom Fungi; phylum Basidiomycota; class Agaricomycetes; order Boletales; family Boletaceae; genus Xerocomellus; species Xerocomellus amylosporus. The sequence goes on along the minus strand of JBBPNE010000003.1, from coordinate 90,587 downwards.
TGAGGATGAACACTCATTCATGGAATCCGATACTAGTAGGATATATCATTACATGATACTAGGCAGCTACAAGCGCGTGTAGCCCATAGATCTCTTTTCGTACAGTATAATAGACGCTCGAGACGTTGCCCTCGAGTTCAACCTTGCCTCGTCCTGTCTTGCGAACTGCGACGGTTTCTTCAATATTGTCCGTCGGCTGGTCTCGTCTGGCTCCAGCCCCGCAGATAAGAACACCTTCACCAATTAGTTCCGCTGGTATTCCGATGGATGCAAGTCTGGCCTTGAGAGCTGTTAGTTTGAGCTCTCCGATCATTGTCGAACGCGGGACTGGTCGTGCTAGCCTTGATCCAAGTACCCGATTACGAGGGGCGTCAGTCCTGACATGCGCATCAGCCGGCACTGAAACTCCCGATGGCTCGAGAATTGGTATAGTGGAGCTAAAGTGGTTCACCACGCGTCCTGTCACGTAACCGACTTCATTGTCCTCAAACTACCGATGCGGCAGCAGGTGAGCATGAATATCATCCTGGAGCAATGAGCCACGTTACGTACCCGCGACATCTGGAGCATACTCAACAACTCATCGCTTAGTGAGATCGAGAAGCTGTTGGTCTGTTGCCCAATTTGTATGCTCTCGCCATCCCCGGGGGCATAGATGTCTTTGGTCATCGCGCGGATCTGCCCGCAGCTTTCGATAAGTGCCTTCGCCGCGTCTATGGAGGCATGAACCAAAATCTACAGATGGTTTTTAATTCAATCCTTGCAATTGGCGACATTTTACGTACCATTTTGCGAGGATTTACTTGAGGTACTATAGTTTTGACGGCACGACCATCATTGAGACCCTCCAAGTCAATGAAAAGGAGGCGGCAGGCTAGTTGAATCTCGATCTCGGACGACACACACTTTGAAGGAGGTTCTTGCACGGCAGTCTGCAGAACACGTCGGACAATCAGATCAGTACCTTGGAAATGAGAAGGTTATGACCTTGGCTTCCTCTTCCGCCTGTTTCCGTTTCGCCTCTTTGACTTCATCGGACTCTGCCTCCTGCTCAAAGACCTTACCTCGACGCAACCACATTCCGATGTCGACGGTTTCGCCATATTCGTCGACTTTCCGCTTCTTTTCGACATAAGGGAACATGCGGAAACGTTGTGCATGAGCGCCTGTGCTCTTGAAGAACGATGTGGCCTTGGAGACATTGCCTTTGAGATAGATATCGAACGAGAGTAATGTTTTGGTTAACCCATCGTCCATATCAAGTCCCCAGTCGGTATTGTCATCCATCTTCTCCGCTTTTCGTCTACGCGGGGAGGTCGGCACTACGGAATCGCCGTCGGTCGTGTCCATCTGATCCTCGTCCAGCGCACGCTCGACTTCATCTTCATCATCCTCATCAGAGTCGGACTCTTCGTCAGATTCGTCTTCATCCGCCTCGAGCATGCGTTGGTTGCGGACGATGGCGGCTTGCTGTGCTGCTTCTTTTTCTTTCGTCGCGCGTTCTCTGGCAAGGTAGGATTCCAATTCAGCACCTTGAAGAGGGACTTTTGAATTCATCTGAGAGAGCTTAAGCGGTCAACGTTCGACTGAGAAAGAACGAAGGTACCCTCAGGTGAAGCGACCCGTCCATCATGACGTTGTTCCCTATCTTGCCCTTGTCCCAGGTATCGTCGCCTCTTTGAGAACTGTTCCATCTATCAAAGAGCACGCGAGCGAGAGTCCCTTCTTCTCCTCTGTTCGTGAGGAGTATGACATTGTCAGGGACCGCTGCAAAGTCAGCAAATAACGACCTGGAGGGTCCGTGAGAAAGAGACGCCGGGACGGCAAGAATGAGTTTTGGTCCTTTTGACGAGTATTTCTGCACGAGTGCCTGTGGGTTCAAGAAAAACTCGACATGTCTGAACGGAAGGTGAGTGCAACACAAGGAGGATAAACATGCCCGCACTTGAATCGTAATGCGAATGCGCCCAATGCTTCGTCGTCCGCTTCATCGTCCGCTCGTCGTCGTTTAGGTCCCGTTTTACCGGAACCATCGACGCCGACATCTTCTTTGCTAACGGTACCACCTACCCATTCCATCATACTTCGAACGAATGTCAACATTTCGCGTCCGTTGCGAGACAAAAGGCATATCGGGTAGCGGAAGTCTGCATATTTCCAGTGCTGGTCGAGTAACACGAGCAACTCGAGTAACCGAGGGCCGGCGTCACAGGGCAACAGAAGAGAGCACTTGGATGACAAGGTAGCGCCAATAGTATCTGGACAGAGGGTCAGCTGCTCAGAGGTGGAAGGGATATAGAGCGAGGCGCACCAATCATGGCGGCATCGCGGTCTTTTCGTCGACTTGTTGTGACGTTTGCCCGGTCTGCGTCGGTTATGAAGAGATCGGGTCGCGCAAGTGGCTCGAAAATACCGCCTGCGGAGGGGCGAAAGAGGACTGTGCCGTCGAGATGGCGCTCTCTCATGTGATTCATGTTGACCGCATAGACGATTGTGCCGGCTGATGGAGAACGAATTTTCCATATCGTGCCGCCGAGCGTGTGTCCGGCAGAAAAGGGCGTGATGGTGATGCCTTGACATTTACCTGTGCAGCAGGTCGATTATTATCATTATTGTTATGGGAGAAGATACATGCGATCCAGGGTACGCCGAGACTAACCCTGGAGGTGTGTGGGCTGTGAATATCTGAGCGTGTTGACAGCGTCATAGGCCTCGTGGACCTGGTTCACGGTGGCGATGCACTTTTTAGAAGCGGAGTCGGAGGTGGGCACTGGTGATTCGTCGTCGGGGACGTCTTGTTCGTCGCGGGTTCCCTCGATGTCCTCGAGAGTGACGATGCGCGCCATGGCCTGGACGGGGATGGTCGTGTATGCGGGTGCTCTGAGGCCCCAGCGGGCGTAGGCGTAGGCGTAGAGGCCGGCATGTGCGAGATCACCATGAGAGAGGAGGACGAGGTCGACCGTGGACGCGCATCTGTGAGAGGGGGTGAGACAGGCTCGGGACGGGAGAAAACATGCGCACTCTCGGAGGGCGGCACAGTAGGCGTCGAGTGGGGCGGGCTGTTCCGGAGACCAGTCGGGCGAGCCGCAGTCGAGGAGGACGCGGACGTCGTCGACGTGGAGGAGATACGCGAGCGGGACCGGGCTCTGCGCGCCGACTGCACCTGCGAGCGGCCTGAACGTGATCATTGTCGCTCACAACCTGGCAGTGCACCGACATGGCTAGCCGACTCGTGGGAACCAGTTGGATAATCACCACGTGTTTGTGCCTTTTTTAACCCTTGGCCCATCTCTGTCTGCGCCACCACCCATCCTCTCTCCAGTAGGTCCTCGACGCGTCCCCCCGCGTCCCCGCTCATCCCCCTGTCAGCCAAATCCCTCAAATCATGCGTGAAGTCATCTCTGTCCACGTCGGCCAGGCCGGTGTCCAGATTGGAAATGCCTGCTGTACGTCCCCTGCACGCGTCGCGCACCCTCAGTGCTAATTCCTCCTCCCAGGGGAACTCTACACCGTCGAACACGGTCTGAGTGTAATTTCATCCCCCTGTTATCTGATTCTCACTGATCCGACACCTCTAGCCCGATGGTCGCCTCGTCGAGGGCTCCCCATCTGCTAATGATGGTGGCTTCAGCACGTTCTTCTCCGAGACCTCGTCGGGAAAACACGTTCCTCGGTCTCTGTACATCGACCTGGAGCCAAACGTGATTGACGAGGTCCGGACTGGTACCTACAGGAGTCTCTTCCACCCCGAGACTCTGCTCACGGGTAAAGAGGATGCCGCGAGCAACTGTATGTCGTCCAACTTCTTTGTATGCTACTTTGTCTCATCCCATCCATGCAAGACGCTCGTGGTCACTACACGATTGGCAAGGAGCAGATCGACAACGTCATGGACAAAGTTCGTCGGCTCGCTGACAACTGCTCTGGTCTGCAAGGCTTCTTCGTGTTCCACTCCTTTGGTGGTGGTACTGGATCGGGCTTTGGTGCTCTGATTCTTGAGCGTCTTTCTACTGATTACGGTAAAAAGTCAAAGTTGGAGTTCAGCGTGTACCCTGCTCCTACGATGGCAAACTCCGTCGTTGAGCCCTACAACTCCGTCTTGACGACCCACACGACCCTGGAGCATTCGGACTGTTCATTCATGGTCGGTTGGCATATCACGTATATCTGTGCAGCACGCTTACCTACATTTGATCCAATTAGGTCGACAACGAGGCTATTTACGATATCTGCAAGCGGAACCTCAACATCACGTCTCCTAGCTTTACAAACTTGAATCGCTTGATTGCTCAGGTTGTCTCATCAATCACGGCCTCTTTACGCTTCGATGGTTCTCTCAACGTCGATCTCAACGAATTCCAGACCAACCTCGTTCCGTAAGTTCTCCGTGGTCCGGTCTACCTGGTACTTCAGCTGAGCGCATCATAGCTTCCCTCGTATTCATTTCCCTTTGGCTACCTTTGCTCCCATTATCTCTGCAGAGAAGGCTCATCACGAACAAAATTCGGTTGCGGACATGACTTTTTCGTGTTTCGAGACGGGCAACCAGATGGTCAAGTGTGATCCCCGTGAGGGCAAATACAGTACGTCAATTTCTACCTCGTGTCCGTCTCTTATTGAGTCGGTTACCAGTGGCGTGTGCACTGCTCTACCGTGGTGATGTCGTGCCCAAAGACGTCAACGCGGCTGTCAGCATCATCAAGACCCGCCGGACCATTCAATTCGTGGACTGGTGCCCCACTGGCTTCAAGCTTGGTATCTGCAACGAGCCACCCGCTCATATCCCTGGCGGTGATCTCGCCAAGGTGTCCCGCAGTATGTGCATGTTGTCAAACACGACGGCCATCTCGAGTGCATGGAGCCGTCTCGACCACAAATTCGATCTCCTCTACTCTAAGCGTGCCTTTGTCCACTGGTATGTTGGTGAAGGTATGGAGGAGGGCGAGTTCTCGGAAGCGCGTGAAGACCTTGCCGCGCTCGAGAAGGATTACGAGGAGGTTGGGATAGACTCTGCGGATGTCGAGGAAGCTGGAGAGTACTAGACAACTTTTTACACGTTTACCTTTGCATGATTTCCCCTGGTTCCTTATACGAAGCTAGTTCCTATAATTTGTTTCCGCCGTATTGTTGATGAATCTTACGAATACCTTTATCCGAACACGCCTTTTCTCGTCTGCACAAAGCAAGCACAAAGCGGGGGAATGATTCAAACCCGTGTTCCGGTTCCGAGAGGGTTGGGCCGAGAATATTTCCAAAACGAGAATTATCAAAAACAAATTTTGGGGCGGGTTAGATACCTTCGTCTCTACTTCCACGACATTGGCGATTTCGCTCTTCAACCATGCGCGAAGTCATCTCTCTCCATGTCGGCCAAGCTGGCGTTCAAATTGGCAATGCATGCTGTGGGTTTTACCATTTAGTCAGTTACCCTTGACAACTGACGATTCTCCAGGGGAGCTCTACACCTTGGAACACGGTCTGAACGTACGCTGTCCTCAGTTTCTGTTCCAGGGCGCACTCTAATTTCATTTTCAGCCTGACGGTCGCATTGCAGACCCCGCTGCGAACACTGATCACGGTTTTTCAACGTTCTTCTCCGAAACTGGTTCTGGGAAACATGTGCCCCGCTCCCTTTACATTGATTTGGAGCCCGGTGTCGTGGACGAGGTCAAGACTGGTCCTTACAGATCACTCTTCCACCCTGAGACAATGATCACTGGCAAGGAGGATGCCGCCAACAATTGTAAGTCTATTTGTCCTAGGTATCGTGCGTGTAGACTGCTCATCGCTCCTCGATCGCTGTCTCCTCACAGACGCCCGTGGTCACTACACCGTAGGAAAGGAACTCATTGACCCCGTCATGGACAAACTGCGTCGCCTCGCCGACAACTGCTCTGGTCTCCAAGGCTTCTTCGTCTTCCATTCCTTCGGTGGTGGCACTGGATCGGGCTTCGGTGCTCTTCTGCTGGAACGGCTCTCGACTGACTATGGAAAGAAGTCCAAGCTGGAGTTCTGCGTATACCCCGCCCCCCAGCTCTCTAGCTCCGTCGTCGAACCGTACAACTCCGTTCTGACGACTCATACGACTCTTGAGCATTCGGATTGCTCTTTTATGGTAAAGCTCAGACCAAATGAAGCATCGATTGTTGTTCTAATGCATCCTCGAAATAGGTTGACAACGAGGCTATCTACTCTATTTGCAAAAAGAACCTGGGCGTCTCGCAACCCAGCTTCGTCAACCTGAACCGTCTGATTGCGCAAGTCGTTTCCTCGATTACTGCTTCTCTGCGGTTCGACGGCTCCTTGAACGTCGACCTAAACGAGTTCCAGACTAACTTGGTTCCGTGAGTGATAAGGTTTCCGGCTGCGTTATTTTCTGAGAAAAGTTTCTGTCTAGCTTCCCGCGTATCCACTTTCCGCTTGCTACTTATGCACCGTTGCTTTCCGCTGAGAAAGCTACTCACGAGCAGAACTCGGTGAATGAGATGACTTTCTCTTGCTTCGAAAACGGACATCAAATGGTAGTGTTGCTTGCGGAGATGAAATTACCATCCATTTGACCCTGATCTTCCCCTAGGTGAAATGTGATCCCAAGGAAGGCAAATATAGTATGTTGGCAACATAATGACTCCTTGCGATGTGCTGATCTCTTGCGATAGTGGCCTGTGCCCTCCTATACCGTGGGGATGTCGTTCCAAAGGATGTCCAGGCGGCCGTCGCCACCATTAAGACAAAGAAGACCATTCAGTTTGTCGACTGGTGCCCCACCGGCTTTAAGCTCGGAATTTGCAATGAACCTCCGGCTTACATCCCCACCGGTGACCTTGCAAAGTCGAGCCGCAGTCTATGCATGTTGTCAAAGTGAGTTCTTGGAGTCTAGGGCCGGACATCAGCTAACCGTGTGATGCAGCACTACTGCCATATCTGTTGCGTGGAATCGCCTTGGTGAGTCACCAGAATCAAAATAGTAGTTTCCTTCAGTACTGACGCCATGCCAGATTACAAATTTGATTTGATGTACTCGAAACGTGCTTTCGTCCACTGGTACGTTGGTGAAGGGATGGAAGAGGTGTGTCGTCTATTTTTTTCGTCGCGCTTCAAAGACTCACCGCGTCGCAGGGTGAGTTTTCAGAGGCTCGAGAGGATCTTGCTGCACTGGAGAAGGATTATGAAGAAGTGGGCACTGACTCGGCAGATCAGGCTGAAGAAACCGCCGAGTATTAGGCAATTCGCTTCTGTTGTTCCTTCCCCCCGATACATTACTTTCGAAAAGTGATTTAGATAAGATACTAACTTGTCAGCTATTGGCTTGAGGGGACCTAAGGTCCATCAAAGAATATATTCCTGGGATTCGTCCAAAGGACCCATAGTATTTCAGTCCATCGGTCTCTGTGTAAGCATCTGGAGGGTATATATATTCTATCCTAAGTCAAGATGATGGTTATCTCCACGCCAAGACCAGTGTCAGCGAGCATCATTGAAACACTGTCGCGACGTCAGTACTCAAACAATAGGCTCAAATGGTATCTACCTCGACAAGGTCTGCACCAGGTAGAAGTAACCTTGCGGTGCACTCTCAGCAGCCTTTAACATCTGCTCCTTTGAATGGGTAGTCAGGAGGCCAATTACTCTCGACCCAGCAGCCAAGCCGCTCGCAACCCCGGCGGGTGCATCCTCTACAACAACGCCTACTCATGAAATATGTCTGTCCTAGCGCAAAAAGTGAGGTTGCTCACAATCGGTTGCACTAACGCCGCATCTAGCAGCCCCCTCTAGGTATGGTTCTGGGCTTAGATAGGGAGAGTTGTTACACATATCGACGAGCAAGGAATGAGAGTGTTACTGTGGTTTTCCTTTGTGGACATCATCTGCTGTTACAAAATCATCGGGAGAATCTATGTTTGCTGCGTTCAGGGCAGCAGTTGCATAGACTCTGGTCGCAGACGTGCAAATCGTCCACCGCTGGTTCGGTTTACTCTTCGCTAGTGACAGCTGTGGTATAAAGTAAGCGACTCGTTGGAAGAGCCGCGTAACGAAGAGATATCTCACATTGTCAAGGATTGAGCGTACGCCAGGGAGTATCTTGATGCCGTCCTCTGCAGACTCGATAATAGCTCGCTCGAACCGTTCAGCTTCATCCTAATAGAACAGCAAGGATCAAAAAGAATCGGACACATGTGAATCGAGGGCCGAGATACCTTGAGCAACTCTGGATCAGTGATGCCGCACCACTTTGCAAGATTATCTGCGGTCCTGATGCCATGCGAACCTGCAAAAGACTTGTTTGAATGCCGGTGTGGTTAGACTGAGAGGTGGGATAGTTACTGTGGAGGATCGTCTTTACATCGAGCCCGGGGTATGTCTTTGCAAAGGTTTCCCAAGCACCGATGACGCCGGTGGTCGAATCGACCAGGGTGCCATCCATATCAAATAATCTGACTATAAGTCTTCGGCGATGGGCGATAAAGCAAAGACGTACACCGCGCCAACCTGGAACTTCACCTCGGGCATCGTACTAGCTGACGGGGGTGAAGACTAGGGTGCGGGCGGGCCCGCTTCCGCTCGGAGACAGGTGCCCATATGGCCACTGTTTGGATCTAAAGCCGTTGTCAAACAACCGCTCCTAATATGGACTGCAGCATACAGTAATGCCACCGCGACGTCGCCAACAGTACACTCAAGAAAGCATCGACCAGCAGCTTCAGCAGATACATCTTCTCGATGCATCCTCCTCCTCCGAGAACCTGGAACAGCTTGGTCCTATTATCAAACAAATCCATGCAAACCGACAGCAGGAGGTCTATCTGCGCAACCTTCAAGCACTTATCGAGGCAAAGGACGCAGAGATAGAAGGCATCTGCACAGAAAACTATCAGGAGTTCATCTCCTCCATCTCCACTCTCTTCACAATCAAGTCGTACACCACCAACCTCCGCGAGAAGATCGCGACCTTGGATGAAAGCGTTGGGCACCTGGGAAAGGGACTCGTCGAAAAAAAGAGGACTTTGTTGCAGTCAAAGAAGACAGCTTCAAATCTTGACGAAGCGATCGACACGTTTCAATCTTGCTTGAAGCTTCTCGACGTCATCGACCGCATTGGGGACATGATTAAGGAAGGCAGGTTTTGGAGTGCCTTGCGAGTGAGTCGAACGGAAATCGTTCGAGCTCCTCATGCTGAACTGGTACCCTCTCAAGTCTCTGGAAGACATTCAGTCCATGCCGTTGACATCGCTGTCGCACACCCCGTTATACCAGCATATATTGTCTTCCTTGCCCTCGCTTCGAGTCCAAGTACAAAACGCTGTTACTGCTTCTATGAAACAGTGGCTACTTGAGATCAGAAATGTCACTGCTACAGTGGGGATGTCAGCCATGGAAAATATGGATGCGCGCACGCGAAAGTGGAGAGTCCGGCGTGAAAAGGATCCGATGTTGAGATCCAGTCGCGTGGGCAGTGCGGTTGAAATGGTCACATATGAAAGAACTGACAGTAAGTCCCGGCTGTACCAGATTGATTGTGGTCTTGAAATGTCGTGATGCACAGATAATGTCCTTGACAAGGACAAGATTAAAGTTGATTTCCAACCGCTATACCAATGCGTCCACATCTATATTTCCTTGGATTCCCTCGATGATCTCCGTACCTCATACCAAGCTGATCGCAAGGCTTGTCGACACTATCTTGATCCTCGGACGTTGCTAACCCTCTATTCAGGCCCAGTCGGACCTTATTCTCCCCACGCCGCTCTCTTTATCCTCCCTCCCTGCTCTCTTGGAAGAAATATGTGGCTTCTTCATTATAGAATCCCATGTACTGGAAACTACTTCTGGCTTCCGCTCCGAAAGAGAAGTCGAGGAGCTTTGGGATGCGGTTGTGTCTCGGTTGTCTTCAGCTATCGGTTCTGCTTTGGTGGAGCAAAAGGATCCTGACACATTCCTGAGAGTCAAGGAATATTTGACAGCATTTGTTATGACACTCGAGGTGATTGTCAAATGCCGTCTCCTTGACCGTAACACCAATGACCCAATTGCACAGTCCTATTCTTACTCAACACATTCCCTTCATTCTCTGACACTCGCTCTGTTCGAGAAATACACGGGACTACTCGAAACTGAGTTTAGTCGCAAGTTGGACTCGGTACGTTCTGTAAATATTGATCTCTGACTTATCTCAAGCAAGATTTTGCCTAGGTTGTGCTCAAAGATGATTACTTGTCAATGTATATCACGACGTCGTCCGAGAAAGAGTCTGTTCTCAATAGCGTTTGGCTGAGCGCCTCTGAAAAAGAGAGTTTTGTCCAGTAATGCCGCGCTCACTTGTATAGGCGGAGATGTACTTAACCATTTCCAGGAGTCCTATACCGCTTGCTCTACCTTGGTCCCAAAGCTTTTACCTCTGTTGTCAAGATGTAAGTTTGCTTCCATTCGTGGGTGAAACACTCATAACATTCATTCACAGATCCGAGCCTTCATTCAACAGTTTTATCAGTTTGTAGAAGGCGTTTCGCAACACCACAGCAACATCGACGATCTCCTGAGTCGGGTAAAACTGTGTGATCACCTTGTCCTGCCCCTTACTTACAGAGAGCTCCCATCTAGTCACTTGATAAGCTTCTGTCGAACCACATAAGCGACAGCATAAACAAACGGCTTCAAAGTACATCAGCGCTCTCGCAAATTGCACAAATTGTGACCAACTTGGAGTACTTTGAAGTGGCTTGCGCTGAGCTAGGACAATCACTCACCAACCTCAGGTAGCTCTCGCCAATCTACTAAAAGAATCGCGGGTATGCTCACTCTCCACAGGTCTACGCAGCGAGGGGGGACGATCCGTCTCGCTTCATCACCTTTTTCAGAACCCTTCCAACGATCTCAGAGGCGGATTACGGCCCTTATTACCTCGAAGCTTGACGACTTTTTTGATTTATCTGAATACGACTGGACACCTCAGGGCCGTGAAGAGACGCCGAGCATGTATCTCTATGAGCTCGTGAACTGGCTTACCACTGTCGTAGATTCTCTTGCACTCAAGGATACCTACAAGGAAGAGGCCTACAAGGGTGCTATAGGGTATATCGCTGAGTCTTTTATGGTACACGCTCTCTTGGTATTGGTCCCTTTACTGATATGAACGCGACATAGAACTTCATGATTGGTCCAAAAGTGCCCGCGATGAACGAAAACGCAGTCGCCAATATGGCGGCCGACATGACGTTCCTGGAAGGTGAGATTACGAGGATAGGGCGAGGGCACCTCAATTCATCGTTCACCGAGCTACAAGCCGTATGTACTCTGACCCCATAGCGGTTTGCTTGCTTTGATGATACTTGCAGATGGCCAAGATTATCCTCACAGACACGGTGCAGGATTATCTGAATACAAGTGTGCGACAAACATTGTACAGCGAAGTTAAGCCGAAAAGGCTGCAAGCACTTTTGGAGAAACTTGCCAGGTATGGGGCCACCCGGCGTGACAACCCTTCCAAGGAGAGAGGAGAGAGACGCAGGAAGGAGGCGGAGACATTGCACAGGATGAGCCTTACATATACCTAGTCCTTAGTTGAACAATCACACTTTATTCCAGGCTTGCATGATGATAGAAGGATGAACATCTATAGCATACTTGCATTGAGACAGCAAGTAGAAACACGCCGGGAAGTTGAAGAGGGTCACAAGTAAAACGTTCAAGAGTAAAACGATGTATCATTCAACGTCGTGAGGGAAGGTGACCAGTCAAGTGAACATACGCAACCAACTCAGAAAAGATCCACTCTGGCTCATCACCTCCGTTTGTTGATGTTAGTCGCCAACCACTCGAGACCCTCGTACAGCCCATCTCCAGATGTGGCGCAAGCGGCCTAGATTGAGTTCCACGTCAACCCCGAATTTCGGCGACATCACTCCAATCTGGGCACTGACCTGAATATACCATGTTCGCTGTCTAAGGGCTTGGAGGCCAAGTTTGTCGGTGATTTCAGCGGCATTCATGGCATTAGGAAGATCTTGCTTGTTGGCGAAGACAAGAAGAAGGGCATCCCGAAGTTCGTCCTCGTTCAGCATTCGTTGAAGTTCTTCCCGGGCCTCGGAGACACGTTCCCGATCATTCGAGTCAACCACAAAGATGATACCTTGCGTGTTTTGGAAATCTGAAGTAGAAGATTAAGCAAAGGATAAGCGTATAGAGCATTGACAACGTACAGTGCCTCCAAAGAGGGCGGATCTTATCCTGTCCTCCAACATCCCACACAGTGAACGAGATGTTCTTGTATTCGACCGTCTCGACGTTGAAGCCTATAAATTGTAAGAAATCAAGCTAATCACAGCCGGTCATGTGCCTACCAATCGTAGGGATCGTAGTCACAATCTCGCCGAGCTTAAGCTTGTAGAGGATGGTGGTTTTACCGGCGGCGTCAAGACCAACCTACGTAGATGAGTTGATAAGGTCTGGGGCAAAGGGCACTGTACTTCCGTACCATCAAAATCCCTAGAGAAAATGGCGACGTCAATTGGTGCGAGTGGGACACTTGCTAGATTTGAAGCTTACGCATTTCCTTGTTCTTGAACAAGGTGGAAAGAAGACGCGACACCGAAAGACCCATTGTGTATTGCGACGACGAGGAAGAAAGACGAGTGGTTTGTCGAGTTAGCTGGAGGTAAAGAGCAAGTTTGCTGTTTGGCCAGGTAACGTGTGAGAACGACCTTTTCGAACTCCGCTATTGGCACGCCGTTCTCCGCGCTCAATGTTTGCACTGGAGGTTCCACTGAAAATTCCACTGGCTTTTATACACGTTACAGGTACACCGCATAGTCTACGTGTTCTTACTGCGGAAATTTGGTGCGCGTCGTTCCTAACTCGCTACCTCTCACTTGCCCGCACTTGTGAATTATATCCCAAGCTTGAGCTTGTCCACACACTGGCATATCCCCCAAAACCTCAAGAAAGTTGTTGCTTTCATGAATGCGAATGCTTTCGCCGGCTTTTAAAGTGAATTACACAGGGGTCCATACTCCCCTTCAATTCCACGCGAGGTTCTTGGCGCGAACACGACCACTTCCTGGGTTGTTTCCGGCATATGCAGCTTCTGCGCATACGCCGATCAACAGTGGTTGACGATACCATACCGCGGGCCATCAACCTAGACTAGCACTGGTGCTCTGCCGGGTGTTCCAGAATGCTTGATTGCAACGATGGAAGACGGCGCGATAATCCACAGTTCAAAAAAGACACTCAATCGCTGGATGCGCGGAATGCAGGCTGAGTCTTGTTAATGGAGCGATTGATGCGTGGCCTTCGTTCGCACGTGGGGGTCACGACAGATATGAGATCATAGCCAAAGATGAGATCGACAAGATTCTTTGACCAGATACAGACAGTTCACCAAAATCTGTCTCATGAGAAGAAAATGCCCAATCTATTGCGAACGAGAAAAGGGAAATATGATGCTATCCAACTGACCGATGAGATGATAGTGATGACAGACTGGTATGAATGTGAAAACCAGCAAGGAAAGGCTAATGCAGCGCTAATGTAAGAAAGTAACGAGTAACAAACGATGATGGAACAAGGGTGAAGTAAAGAATACAGTGTTCTATGTAACACGATTAGACCGCGACAGTTGCATTCGTACAGTAAGTGAGATAGTATCATTGACACAAAATGCGCTCTACTTTTGGCATTCCCCATCAGAGCGTCAGTTATCGACTGCTCGTCACGATACAAAATGTACCTGTTTAAGTTTGCCCTGCCAAATGGGCGTCCAATCTTTGGCGCCACCCGGCATAGTATGGGCAGGCAGGGCGTGGTTGATATCCGCAGAGCTCGAACAGGACAAGTTGTTCGTGGAATCCGGCGTTAAACCAGACTTGCTCTCGCGCTATACAATAGGGTCCCGTCAGAAACAGGAGACAGGCAACACGACAGCAAATAACCTTGTCGAACTGCCGACATCGCTTGTGTAGCATCAATTCGGCGCGTACACATCACTACAGCGTGTCAGAAATAAGGAGCCTCGGAATGTATAGATTAAGTCGGCTTACGGTATGCGGCGACTACGGTTGCACTCCGAGTCAGACCCTGGTGGCAATGCACGAGGACTACCCCTCCAGTCGCGATGGCTTGTTCTATGAATTGACATGCAGTGGGAAGCCAAACCAAAAGATCGGCGAAGTCGACATCCTCAACAGGAATTCGCAGATGAACGATACCAGATTCGGGAATCTCTGCGGGGATTGCATCGTCACAAACAGATACAATATGAGTAACCCGGCGTTCTGTCAGCGACCGCGGTGATCTGGCCGCATGGATACTAGAAATGCAAGGTACATCAGGGAATGATGCGCCACGAGGATAATATAGCAAGCGTCATACTTTCCGAGATACAGCCCATCTGGGATGATTGTATCAACGTTCTTCCAGCCCATGGTACCTGGCTGAAGAGTCTGGAATTCCTGTTAGAATGTCCGAAGTGATCGATACATTGTTGGTTTTGTAGTTTCGGACAGGCTGCAGCGTTAAGCAGCGGTAGGCAACTCGGAGGATCGAGTAACCGTGCGCGCCATTATTTGCGAGTACAAGGCTCGTCAATGATGTTCAATGGCAGTGTGAAGAAATCGCATCGTCACAGCCAGAAGCACCCGCTGAGGAAGAGAGTCGAAATGCGATGCCCCAGACGGAGTGCTCGGAAAGGAAATCGTTCAGTGGGGCGCGCTCATCGCCACCGGCGCGGTGGACATGACGCAACGAATGACACTGTAACTTTTCAGAAACGAAAGGTCAGGTTGTAGGTGAAACATGTACCGTGCGTCCCGTATCCGGGAGAGCTGTTAACCTAATCCGGTGCTTCTCTTCGCTCTGGTTGCCACTTTGGGCAAATTACGCAATACATTTCCCAGTAAACTGACCATATTCGGCAGCTCCGACGAACATAATGGACATGTACCTATTTTCACAGAGGGAGGCCGGATGTCCGAGTAGCCGCGTCCGAAGCTGAACCACCCAACCTGTTGGAGAACTAACATATCAGCTTGACTTCCATGCCCCGAATAGATCCAATGCAGTGACATCGACAATTTAAATTTCCAAGTAAAAGGCGCGTACCTCGTGCATTGCCGCTAGTCCGGTCTGTGTGGGATATCCACCCGTGCAAGGTACTGCAATGATTGGTGAGCAGTAATACAGCAAGCAGAACACCCCGATATCATGCAGCAGCAGTCGTGCTTCATTGAACCGACTTGGCTCTTCGTCTGTCCCCAAAAAACTTGACGGGTTCCATACCATTTGCCGGCTCTCCGGGCTGGATCCTTTCGCTAAACGATGACCATGCTCAAAACACGCCTTTACTGCATTGCTGAACAGCGTTACCAGTGCGATCCCCACGAGGCTTAGAGGGAATATAACGAGGTTGTCGGGATGCTAGGCACCCCTGCCTTGGACGTTACACGTGCCCAGCGGCTAGTCGGACGGCGCCGCGTGCATGCTGCGCAGTGGGGGTATGGAAGGAAAAAACGTGGCAAGCCACCTGGAGCCCAGAATCGTCTACAGCGAGCCCTCGTTATTAATTGTTCGTCGCGACTCGGTCGGAGATAAAATTCACCACACGGAAAAGGTATGCTCTTCATTGACAGATGGGCCTGACCCAGGGCCACGTAAAGGTCCTGGAGATCCATAAATATGGACCCGTCCGAGTTGCAGACTCCAGGGCCAAACCAATCGCCACATCCAAGTCGTCTGTCCACCAACGATCATACCACTTTTGCGTTAGGCAAACCCAAGCCAGGAATGCTCCAAATCGAATGGAAGTCTTCTGTGAGTCGATCTTACGCGATCCTCTATCTACCGTTTCTTGACGCCGAAAAGCTTTATCACTCAGACGGCCGGCGGCGCAGTCGTCCGAAGGCTTCGACGGTGCATGGCTGGCTCGTGAAGTGGCGTGCTACGTTCAGCGGTAACGAACGCCTTCGCAAGGAGGGCATCCGCGAAATGCGCGAAGCCAAAGCCGTGCGAGAGTACAAGAAACAGAAAAAGGCTGCTCGGCAGGCCAAGGCAGGAGTGTCAACGAAGGAACGGCGATCACAGACGCCAAATGGGCTGTCTCGCGTTTCTCAACACTCTTCTGCCAAACGTCCGAGTCGCCAAAGCACTCGGCGTCTGACTTCCCCAACCCACTCGCCAAGACCTACCCCTACCAACAGCCGGCGATCTAGTCATAACCGCCAGGGAGCGGGAGACCGTACACCACATAGCTCGCGAAAAGCTTCCTACAATCGGGGGGACGCTGTTCGAGCTGGAGAGAAGAAACGATGATCTATCGCATCAACCTATCCACCAGTATTGTGTATTTATTATCCCGGGACACATACTTATTATTCAGGACACGTATTTATGCCCGCGGAGGGTTTGCATACTATATACTTCGAGTCGGAAAACTGACCACGTAACATGTGGTTCATTACGAATGGTAGCCGACTCGCAATAGATATACCTAGATATAGATAGGCAGGAAGCCTCGTATCCTGCGCATCGCACATGCAGGAGGAGTCACGGAACCCGGATAGCAACGTGCTACATAGTTGAGATGAGGCAGACTGAAAGCAGTAAGAGACATTACGTACAATGTTGCTCAATGCGAGTTGTCTCCCGTACCGGTGATCATTTGGGTTTTCTTCTTTTTACGCCTTTTCCGTTTCTTTTTGTTCGATTCGCTGGTATTACCGGGTTTGTCAGTGAGTTCCGGTGGGCCGTCGAGATTTAACAATGGGATGCCAAGCGGCTTAGCTGTATCAGGTATTGATATGAAATGAACGTGGACTCGACTGGTTTCTGGGGTTGTTGAGTTTCCCGGAACCGGATCTTGTAGGCCCAGAGAAGAATGAGGCAAATGCGTGGACAACAAGTACAAAACTCTAAGCGCACCGGAAGGGTCCCGGGACTGTGCCGAAAGTGAGCGAACAGTGGGGACAGTTAGACTCGGGGAAAATGTGGTCTGGACGGGCAATCTCACAGGCAGTGAGGAGACCAACGGTGTTGACCGCTGCCCTTCAGTCACATGAGATTCCTGATGGCCTGGCCCCATCTGCTGCTTTT
Organism: Xerocomellus amylosporus; assembly: GCA_038090735.1. Lineage (NCBI taxonomy): Eukaryota > Fungi > Basidiomycota > Agaricomycetes > Boletales > Boletaceae > Xerocomellus > Xerocomellus amylosporus. The sequence continues at coordinate 73,505 of JBBPNE010000003.1, read as the reverse complement.
CTTTTACAGAGGGTGAATCTGGCAGGGTCCAATTACTATATTGCATTGAAGGGTAAAATGGATAGCCCTGACTGTGCTTTGGGAGCTCCTCTGAGGTTGAATTCTTTAGCAGGGAAACCGAGTGTCGAGAGACACTCTCAACAGAGGGACATGGATTGGCCTCCAACTCGGCTTTTCTTTTCTTCTTGCTGCCTTCATGTCCAAAGGGGTCTGTCTTCGATTTCCGCTTAGTTGGTCTCCCTTTATGCTCGTCGTCTGATTTCGGGGAATCTTGCGGTTGTGATTCCGCGACACCTTGGTTTCTTGTCCCGTTCTTCCCAAGTCTACGCTTGAGTTTGGAGGCCTCATGAGCCAGTGGTGGTGCCGTAGGGATAGATGCGCCAACACCCAATCTGTACAGATTCTGTTTGTAAGTCCGCAACACGGATAAAATCGTCGGGTACCTTGGGGGCCGGCGTAGTTCTTCCTCGAGTATTTGTGTTGCATTCACACTACTGGATCTAAGTTGTGCAAGGTGAGTAGGTTTTATCCAAGACGTGACTAGATCATGTGCAAAGGACATGGACATGTCAATCTGAGCCTGCAGACTCTCCGTGTCGACATCATCTTCGGCGGCCATTTTGGGGGTCCTTTTGGTAGAGACAAGGCGCGATTTCTCACGCGTAGCTCTGACAGGAGTCCCTTCGGCACCAACACCTTCTGCCTCGTCCGACGCCATGGTGAACAAGCGGAAGAGGGACGACTTCAGCGACTCCGATTCAGACGAAATAACACCGGGAAAACAAAACCTCCCTGTCGCAAACCTCCCGTACGACTTTGATCAAGAACCCCAGGATGGCATGCAATACTTGTTCTTGGTTAGGTACTATCTCGACCTCACCACGTATTCTACCTACATTTACTGAGCCCGTAGACGAGATGCACGTCGATTACCTCGCATCACCAGAGTGCGAAACCCATATGAAGTGCCTGAGACGAAGGTCGCGCATACATTTACACCCTCATCTGCCAATGTCCTCCCGTGCGAGGAGTGGAGGATCGCGTTTCAAACACATTTCTCCAACCTGAGAAAGGTACTCGTGTCCCTAGGTTAATATAGCACTTGTATTCACATGGCACAGAACCTGACCCAGGCGACAATCCATGTCGGCCACGATCATTCAAGTTCAAGACGGAGGGTTCTTCCGCCGAAGAAAGACAGGGATGCGTGGTGGAAATTCCTTGCTGGGTATCCAGAGTCAGCATGGAGTCCAGGGGACCGATCTGTACGGAAGAAACTCACCACGGCATACCGCACGCGAGCATCTGCTGACCCCGCTGATGTGGTACAGCCTGGGGATGCGACGAGCCTCCTTAACGTGCAGTCAAGAGACGAACCGTATCACCTCTCCATCTACCTTTATGACTTGCCACGGAATGTTCCACGACATCCGAGCTCGCTTGACAATCTTCGAACCGCGGAATCGACGAATGCAGCCCCGTTCGCAGCCGACCCCTCGATATCGTCCGAGGAAGTTGGAGAAGAGCACATTGAGCAACTTTCACCTCCCGAGGTTACGCCGGATCATTTACGGGAAATTGATCATGTTTGGCGTCTGCTTCTTAATCTCGTTCTTTTGCTAATTCTTCGGCATAGCGAATGGCAGTCCACCTACTGATGTACTTTGCGCACTGGATAAACGTTCATCTCCAGAAACCCAGCGACCCAGCGACAACCATCTTGGCCGGCCACGGGCGGTGGATTTTTGCGCTTCTCACCAAAATAGAAGATCAGTTATCTGCTGACGAGATGAATCTCCTGCGCAATCTCGCCCGTGCCTGTCTCGGGCTGATTCAAAGGTATAGAGACAGGCGTGCAAAGAACGACGCAGCGCTTGAAGGGGTTCCAAGTCCTGCACTCGTGGAAAACACGACGCACATGTCGGATGCGTCGTGCTGGATGACCTTCGCTGCGATTTCAGGGCATTGGTGTCAAAGGGACCTTTGGGCTGATGCCGAGACCACATTGGCCAGTGCTTGATTGCTTTCGCGGGCTTGGCACGCCGATGGATCCGATACTTCTGGCTGTTGCTGTCGATGGTGGTTGCCACATCGCTGGAGAGACTCTGGTCTGTCTTTTGATGTAAACTGACATGAATTGTATATCGACCGCACAAAGACCACAAGTGTGAGTATATTTTATCTATTAGAGTATATCGAGACCAACGAAGCGATGCTGTCCACTGGCGGTGCCCACTGTGTGCACCTGCCAAGCCGGCGATTTGCGACCATGTCCCTTCAAGTTGGACCCTTTGGCTGTCCTTCGTTTTAAATTCTTTTCGCTCTTCCTTTCATCCACACCTCGTCCACCCAGTCTTATCAGTCCGCATGCGTGTCTTCGCCAGCGTCTTCTTGATTGTCTCCTCTGCCTTTGCGTACCAGGTCACCTACCCTGGCGGCGACCAAGGTTGGAATACCACGGGTCCCAACACTCTGAAATGGGATCGTGTCGACACCGACCCCCTCAACTTCACAGCAGTCCTGACGAACGACGTGCGTCCATGTGTGCCCATGTTCTTTCGTGCTCCCTCAGACTAGATGCGTCGGAAACGTAGGGCACCACCTACAGTGAAGTTTTGGATACCCTCGTCGACGGAACACTTGGCAGTACCGTGTGCAGCCCACCTAGCGGAGGCTGGCCATCAGGCTCTGCTTTCCGTGTCAACATTGCTCTTGATGCCCAGGACCTGGGCACTCTACTTGCTCAATCTAGCGAGTTCGACATCACTGCCGGTACTTCCAATGGGTCTACTACGTCTTCTGTGTCAACTCAGTGAGCATTTGAGCCGTATCTCGATATTCTTTACCTCACCTGAATTCTCACGTAGAACGGCCACTTCTACTGTCACTGCCACCGGTGTCTCTAGTTCAGACACGACTACTGCGCCTACTGGGGTCAGCGCTGCGTCTTTGGGTGCAGACGCTCAGGCTGGCTTGCTCACCGCAGTTGCTGCACTAACAGCCTTTATTGCTACTCTTTTCTGATCCTAATGTTCTATATCGACGTTGTTGCTTGTTCATTCGTCTGCTTTTCCTCGGACCTTGATATTAGTTGTTGTTGTTTTCCTTTCAATCGGTACTCGAGTTTACGCAGGGTCTGTATTTTGCTTTGCCAATCAAGACAATTTTACCATACCCTGCCGTCTGCGTAGCTACTTGAGGCAGGTTTACCCAATGGTGTGAATCGATCCTGCTGATATGCACCACAACTTCGCGCACTTGTTACCGCCAAGCTGGACATCACAAGTCGACGCCTGGCTCGCTGAGGACACCCCGTCTTTTGACTACGCAGGATATGTAGTCGGGGAGGTTGAGCGAGAAGCATTTCTCTTTGGAAAGGGAAGGCAAACGGCTGTGCTCGCTGGTGTCCCATTCTTCACCGAAGTCTTCCGACAACTCGAGTGCCAGTACGTAACTCTCCTGTCCCTCTCGTTCGATAATCATCATCAGATATCACAGGGTAGAATGGTATATGCATGAAGGCGAGTCATTTGAACCTGTCAAGCACGTCGCAACTGTGAGAGGGAAAGCTCGGCATCTCCTTCTGGGGGAGAGAATTGCACTCAATCTTCTCGCAAGATGTAGTGGAATCGCAACCAAGTGAGTGTTGCCTTTTGCTTGGATTAAGAGCATCCCTGATTCTTGTGGTTGGCAGATCGAAGCGGATGAAGGATCTGGCTAGGGCGTATGGATACAAGGGTGCTATTGCAGGCACGCGAAAGACGACGCCGGGTAAATTCACTGGTACTTGAGATTCCCTCTGGATTCACGTTGGCCCCTTTAAAGGTTTCCGACTGGTCGAGAAATATGGCATGATCGTCGGTGGAATCGACCCCCATCGTCATGATTTGTCTAGTATGATCATGCTCAAGGATAACCATATCTGGTCAGCTGGCAAGTCGCCCTTTCCGTGCAGTTTTGTCAAGCCCCATCTGAAATATGTCTAGGCTCCATCACAGCTGCGATCCGAGAGGCGCGTTCTGTTGGAGGATTCAGCATACTTCTTGACGTGGAGGTTCGTTCAGAAGCAGAGGCCAACGAAGCGATTGACGCTGGGGCCGACATAGTTATGCTCGACAACATGGAAGGGGAGGAACTCGTGAGCGTCGCACGCAAGCTGAAAGAGGTATGGGCGGGTAAACGCAAGTTTTTGTTCGAGTCGAGCGGAAACATCACGGAAAGTAACCTGCAGGAGCGTGCCATCAATGGTACGTGGACTGGGTACTTATATCCTAATTCTGCTCACTGTTTTCCAGATATCGATATCTTGAGCACCAGTGCAGTTCATCAAAGCGTGCAGCACATCGATTTCAGTTTGAAGATACAGGTACCTAAGTGAAGGGTATAGATATGTTCGATACATCAACGCTCCAAATTGAACAATTTCAGCGCGTTCAGCCCAAGGACGTTATCTCGTGCGGAATCCCCCCATGTTGGCACACTCCGTATGGCCTTCAGGTTGTCTTCAACACTTTGCCATTTCTGGCTAGCTTCAAGAGGTGGGAAGAACGGATGATCAGTGCCGAATAACAACCTGGTGCTTCCAACATCCGCGTCGTACTCTCCACCTGTAGTGTTGTACGCTTCCGCTCGTCCAATGACGTCGCTCACAAACCTAAGCTCTTCCGCCCCATACGCAACTGCGTCGAAGTAGAGTTTGCCAAGATAGTACCTTGCATCATGCTTCAGTCGTTTAGCGACGATAGGATCGTGTGCGATGCAGGAAGCAAGGCGAGAGGATAATTGAGGGAGAGCACCACCCGAATGGGCCAAGAGAAGACCAAGGTTTGGGTAACGGTCCAAGACACCAGCCAAGATAAGCCGAGTTATTGCCTGGGATATTGCGTAAGGGGGTTTCTAGATAAAGTGACCCAGCTCACGATTGTGGTTTCGAACGGAAATCCCAAAGCCAACGGAAGAACATGGCCGTTCGCCTTGTCCCCGAAGGACCTGGAATCGACGCCATAATGGGGGTGAATGAAGACAACGAGATTTGCTTTCTGGAGGGCTTCCCACACGGGTTCTAGTGTGTCATCGTCCAGGCCATTGCCCACACCCCTCGTGCCCATGATGATACCCGATATGTGGGGTAATGTGCTGATCTGCTTGATGACATTAAGCACCGATGATATGGAAACGCCAGGGACAAGTGGAAGCAGTCCAAAACCGTATATCGACTTGAGCCCTGGGAAGCCTTCCGCCTCAGGTGATGTGGAGCAGTAGTCCTCCAGGTTATTGTTCAGTTCCTGCGCAAGAGCATGAGCACGCTCTGGGGGTAAGAAATCAAGCCACGGATTTGCTGAGCTGTCCAGAAAGTGATGTTAGGAGCGAGAAGGCCATGGAAGATACGACGATCGAGAACCTGACAAAGGAAATATCGATGTTGTGTCGTTTCATAAACAGCAGTTTTTGGTTTCGGTCCCAGTACTTTCAGAGCACCGCAGATCAACACGGGACACAATCGGATCGTGACAACCCACCTGAGGCCCCACAGGACGGCCAACTCCAGGCTCGCCATCTAGGATCAACAGCCGCTCTTCCGGTTGGCCGTCTGGACTTTTCCGGCGGTATATGCGGGGGGCCGAAGAACGAGCACGTAACTCCTCAGCATACCGTGGAAGATAGACATGAGTGTGAATGTCAACGATTGGTGCTCTCGCTGACAGAGCCAGTTTGGACAGCTCTGCCATGGTAGGCTTTCCCAAGTTCATCGATAAGGGCGGTGGCGTGTCGATGTGATTTAGAAGCTCGCTCGACGAGGCAGTCGCAAAACGAGGTGCCAGTGGGATAATTCTGTTACGCGAAACGATGCCTGAACTTACATACGAATAGAAATAATTCAGGACCGCGATGGGCCCCCCATCGTTGCCTTTTCGTGGCCGTCCAGGTCCAGCAGCTGTATCAACTCGGACCCCCTAGCATCTCACTCAATCGTACGGAACAATGTCGGACAGTATGATGACGGGTATCATCGCTGAACCGCGCTCTCCCCAGACCAGGATACGAGCTGGCCTCGACGAGGTACGTCCTGCTGCATTGGCTTGACCTCGTTTATCCATGGGTTAATCCCGCAGTAGTTGGCGCAGGTGGCTGGGAGGCTTGCCCGTATCGGCGAGGAGTTCAGCGATGTAGTCGTCGAGTCGGCCAACGAAGCCGCGATGTGGAAAACTCGCGTCGCAGAACTCGAGGCACGGCCGAGCGTAGAAGACCACCAGATTTCACGGAACAACAGGCAGAGTAATGCTGAGCGCAAGATGATACTAGTTCGGCGGGCCATGCTCGCGATCCTGGAGGAACTGGGGGTAAAGTAGCATATTCCGAACACACTTGGCAATTGCTCTCTGATCCAGATTTACCCAGCCAGATGATGGGACATTGTCAAATCTCCACTCGCCGCGACCGGGATATGTCCCTGCCAGCGAAGGTTATACCACGACTCCGGGCCGACCCTACCGACCGCTTGATGTACCCATGATAGTACCAAACCTGGACGGCTGGCGCATGTCAACGACGCGCACACCCAAGAGTGCAGAAGTCGTATGTCCACTCCCTTGGGCAGTCCTCGAGAAAACCTTGAGCCTCGACGAGGATTTGGTATGTGTTTGGTCACATGTCGAGGCCATATCATTGGACAGTGAAACCCGCTTTTTTCCAGCTATGCTCACTAGAAAGGTGGGTTGGATGACGGCTACGGAAAGCCAACGGACTGTTCGACTGACGACACTCAGCCTTGCACAAATGGATGACCTTTGCTTCCGCATCCAGATCATCCGTGATATGGCCTTCATTTACGAACCAATTGCCATGGATGGCCCTTCAACATCAGTTTTGTTTGACTGGGGATCACCTACAGACAACCAGGATACAGCAACGTACATCCAAACGACGATACCCGGAAACAACATCTTCCATACGTTCACCCTTCCCTCCAAGAAGGTGTGTGTTGATACGTTTGGCTCTGCAGTCCTTCTGACGTCATACTCAGGACAAAGCAGGCCAAACTCTGTGGTATTACATCGGTGCTCACGTATGGACGGTTATACCTCCAATGCCCATCTGGAAATCGACAAGTGACAAAGTATGGTTCATGTTACAGTGTTACCACCTTGAACCCCATCTGTGATGCTTTCCAGGGAAAGAAGATTTTCCTCACCCGGCTTAGGAAGCGGTGCAATGGGAAGTACTCGGAGAATGACCTTGGCCGGATGATCGAGGATGGTCAGCTTGTACCATTTTGCGTGGAAGTGTCGAGTAAAGCATCAATTGCGATGAGCAACGCATTTGCTGCTGATCGTCTTCATTATGGAAACTCAAACTTCGCAAACAGGTCGAGCTGAGCTCGGCGTTCTCTCCTAAAGATACTCATTACTGTATAGTAGATACAATTTCAATCTGACGAAATGGATCATCGTCATTCAATGCCTTTTGAAACACACGTCACTAGGTACAACGAAGTATGAAGGCCTATCCCCTTCCACCACTCATCATTCGAATTCTATCAGGATGCATGCCGCCAGGGCCAGGATTACTCGGAGACACACTGCCTGGGCCAGGTGGCCCTGCCTGTGCAGGCCCGCCTCCAGGCGGGGGAGGTCCAAAGTTACCACCGGGAGGGAAGGAAGGAAGGTTGCCAGCTGAGCCGGGGGGACCATTGGGAGGGAACGGCGGCACACCTATTTAGTGATCAATGAGGGACGGTTCGGAGGCGAAAGTTCGAGAACATACCACCAGGGAGAGGCATGGAGCCTGGAGGGAATGGAGGTGGGCCGCCAGGAGGCGGACCCATAGCTCCTGGGGGCGGCATGGCGCCAGGAGGAAACGGTGGGCGGGCTGTGAAGGAGCTTCTCAGAGCTTGTCGAAATAAAAATAAGGAAAGACTACGCACGGAACGAGCCAGGTGGAGGGCCGCCAAAGCCAATGGGCGGTGGAGCAAACGCAGGCGGTCCTACTAGGTGCTGAGGACCAAAACCGAAGCCTCCTGGAGGAGGACCACCTCCAGTCTCGTAAGCTGCAGTGATCTGGTCGATGATGTTTTGAGCCTTGTCGTGCCCGAGCGCTGGAAGAAGAAGTTAGAGAGAACACGTGTCAGATGACGGACAGCCCGACATGCATAGTAGTCTCGGACATTGGCGAGATGGTTGCGACCGCTGTTATGAGCCTTGCGGACTAGGATACAGTCAGAGGTATGGTGAGCGGCATGGAACAGGAAACGTACCTGAGGCGGAGTCGTGGGTTAGAAATACATCGCAATAGTCGCAGTAATGTTTCTATGCTGGATAAGTATGGTCAGCGTGCCAATGGTGGAAGAAACTTACCGGCATCACGCAGGTCAGGTGGGTGTCGGGGACAGAGTTGTCGGTGCCTGCTCGCAAAACAACACAAGTGCTGACTAATCATACGCATGCTTGCATGGATCCCTCATCTACAGGCATACAAGAGCCGTTTGATCTCATACGACTATCGCTCAGCGAGCGGGTATTCGTGAAGCTACGCGGCGATCGCGAGGTGACGGGGATTCTGCACGTTTGTCACTCGTTGTTTCTGCTTGTGCTGGGCTTGATGGTCAAGGACAGGCATATGATGGACACATGAACCTGATTCTCAGTGATGTCGAAGAGACAATCATGCTCGTGGATGCTGTGGATGGAAACTTTGAGGGACAGGGCACTGTGAAGGTGGGTGCGAATGCTGGATGGTGCGAGTGGTGCTAATAGCTCGAAAAGGTTGCAAAGAGAAAGATGGACATGCTTTTTGTCAGAGGGGACGGTGTGATCTTGGTAGGCTGGGGTGATCGGCGAGAGACTCGTGCTAACTAGCTGAACTAGGTGTCGCCTCCATCGCGAACATGACCGCATGACTCGCCGTAACGATGCTTGATGTCAGTGGTAATATAGAGGTAAAATACACTCGGCAGAAAATGATCAGTCGCTGTACATGTTCGGCTACAGACTAAGGAGGCTGTGACCAGGCGTGTCAGAGTCCGGGGCTTCTGCACCCTCGGGCCACGTTTCTGGATCACGGCGCCAGGCGGTGTGGATGACCTTTATCTGGGGATGGATTACGGAGAGGATGGGGGATGGGGACGTGCACATACCACGAGGCTCATGGGCAGGCGGTGCTTGAGCCTGTGTCCCTTGACGAGGCCGTTCCAGACCTGGTCGATGCCGCGGTTCCACACGGGGTCGGAGTGTGGGTCTGGCTGGTTGAGGAGACGCTGGAGACGGGTGTGGGACGGGGGGGTGCGTCGGGGTGTGTGCGTGTCCGGGGCTGCGAGCCAGCGGGCACGACGGGCGGCGTAGTGCGCGGGGCCTGGTGGTGGCAGGGGGTGAGCCATATCGAGCAGGAAGTTCGCACGGTGGATGGTGGCATATGGGCTGGCTGGGAGGGTTGTTGTCTCCGTCCGTCATGAGGCCATCGCGACTCGTCTACCGACACACGTCGCCCGCGCAGTCCACCACGTCGCTCTCCGACAACGACGACGACGATCCAGCAAAATCAGCCGTCTTTTCACGCTCCCTCTCCGCCGTCGTCTCCCCCGCACAATGGGCCTCCCGTCTCCACCACCCCGACCCCAGCGCGCCCCCCTCCTCCCACTCCCCCATGTCCCAGGTCCCCCCCGAAGTCCTCATCCACATCCTCAAGCACCTCCACTCCCAGCGGGATCTCTACCATGCCCTCGTCGTCTCTCGTTCCTGGTGCGAGTGCTCCGCCGAGCTGCTCTGGCATAGGCCCAGCTTCACCCGCCTCTCCACCCTCGTGAAGATGATGCGGGTCCTCACCCGCGCAGACCAGACCTTCACCTACGCTCGCTTCATCCGCCGTCTCAACTTTCTCTTCCTAGGCGCCGAACTCACCGACGCCCTCTTCTGCCGCCTCGCCCAGTGCGATCGGCTCGAACGTCTCACCCTTGTCAACTGCCACGCCATCTCTGATGACGCCCTTGCGCGTGTCCTCCCCTGCTTACCAAATTTGGTCGCAATCGACCTTACTGGTGTAACCAAAACGTCCGATTCCGTCATCGCCGGCCTCGCCGCTGCCTCAAAGCGTCTGCAGGGAATAAACCTCAGCGGTTGCAAAAATGTCTCCGATGTCGGCGTCCTTGCTCTCGCCGCAAATTGTCCTCTCCTCCGTCGCGTCAAGCTCAGTGGCCTTGAGCACGTCACCGACGCGCCCGTCTCTGCCCTCGCAAAGTCTTGTCCCCTCCTCCTCGAGATCGATCTCAACAACTGCAAGCGCATCACAGACACCTCCATCCGTGATCTTTGGTCCTATTCATCTCACATGCGGGAGATGAGACTCTCCCAATGCACAGAACTCACGGACGCAGCATTCCCTGCGCCCCTCCGGAATGACAACATTCCTCGCACCACCAATCCCTTCCCAACCCCCAGGCCCTCAGAAGAACTCCCCCCTCTCGTCCTCTCCAGACCTTTGGACCACCTTCGCATGCTCGACCTTACCTTCTGCTCACTCATCACCGACGATGCCGTTGACGGCATCATATCACACGCACCAAAGATCAGAAACCTTGTCTTGTCCAAGTGTACACAACTCACCGATCGCACTGTCGAGAATATCTGCCTTCTCGGAAAACATCTTCACTACCTCCACCTCGGTCACGCCGCAAACATTACCGACAGATCCATCAAATCGCTTGCAAGGTGTTGCACACGGTTGCGATATGTAGACTTTGCAAGTGGGTTGCACGCCTCTTTCCGATGTGTCTAGCACTCACCTTGCTTTTAGATTGCACCCTCCTTACCGACATGTCCGTGTTCGAGTTGGCTAGTTTACCCAAGCTTCGCCGCATCGGTCTCGTGCGAGTCGGTAACCTGACCGACGAGGCGATCTATGCTCTTGCGGAGCGTCACAGCACTCTGGAGCGAATCCATCTCTCGTACTGCGACCAAATCTCCGTCATGGCAATCCATTTCCTCCTTCAAAAACTTCACAAACTCACGCACCTGAGCTTGACCGGCATACCCTCTTTTCGTAAACCAGAACTGCAGCAATTCTGTAGACAACCTCCACAGGTGCGTTTGCAACAGAAACCAAGTTTTGTCGTTCCTCACACCGAGCACAGGAATTTAATATGAGCCAGCGTTTGGCCTTCTGCGTGTACTCTGGAAACGGCGTCTCAAAGCTCAGATCTTTCTTGACGGATCTGTTCAATACCATCACGGAAGACATGAATGGGGATGACGAAGAAACAGAGTATGACGATGATTTCGACGAGGGTTTCAACGAGGTTTCCCAAGACGTCGAAATGGAGATGGGAAACGAAGGCGATATCGACGTCGATGAAGATTTTATGGATGATGGACCTTTCCGCTACCGTAACGTGGATCATCCCGCCATTCAACCGATCCAGCCAACCATTATCCCTGCCTCGCACGCACTCGAGGTACCCATACAGCGCAATGTGACATTGCGACCAATAGCCCCTCCGTTTGGTGCTCCATCCCAGCCTGTAGTTCAGGATGTCGTCATGCAACCCGTCGTAGGCCCTTCTAACGGAACGCAACGGCGGTCACGGGGATTTGGGCATCAGCCAGTGATTGAGGTATCAATCTCCCCAACTCCCAGTGACATGGGTTCCAACCGTAGCACCGGAACGACGCAGTCGAATGGCGCTGCCTTTTTCCGGACATATCACGACCTTTCGTCTTCATCGAGGAACACTGAAGCGATGACGCCCGACTATGTCTATGCTGAGATTGGGCATGGCAGGGGTACTGTCAGCCATTCAGGACACCTGAATCCCGTGCCCAGACATGCTTTCCCCTCCACCGCCTCGCTTCACGGCACCATTGGCTCTGCCTCACAAGGCATCACCCAAGTTATGCACTCGGCAGGCATCCCCTTGGATATATATCAGGAGCAAGGGACACATGTGCCGGATCCTCCCACCATAACAGAACCCTCTGTTCCATGGCCCCACCGCGAACCCCCATCCCCGGCGGCGGTGGAGCCTATTTCTCCAGAGACATACCATGCTACACCGTCCGACCTGGCTCCCAGTGTAGACCCTCGCGAGCCAGAAGCAAGGGGAAGGAGTGTGAAGAGGAGTCTGCGAAATACGATCAACGCCGCGGAGCACTATGCAACTGTCTTATTTGGACGTGGGTCTACGTCGAACAGCACAGTCCACGACGGGAACACCAATGGGCAAGCAGGCCAATGGTCAAGGTCGTAGATGGCGTGGCCGTTTCGATGTTTGCATATTTGTATTGCATTATGGGTTTACCCGAGTATTGTTCCCCTCACGTCAGTTATAAAGCATCGGGAACTCTCTTGTCTTTTTGTTTATGTCGCTGTTGTTACAACTGGTTGTATCCATCTACCAATGTAGTCACCAACAACTATATCCTTTTACGGTGTAGTGTGACCTTTTGTCGTTGCCACTTGCTGCGAATAACATATCAGCCTAGTCTTTCGCGTTCGCTGATTCACACTTGGCCAACCATGAACATTCGCATCGCGAGGGTACGTGTCGAAGAATTCGGGTGCCTGCACTACTCACCATTAGCTAGATAGAAGATCTCCAGGGAATGCAAGCATGCAATCTGCACAACCTACCAGAAAACTATACGATGAAGTATTGTACGTCTATCGCCATTTCCCTACATGCCATCGTGCCTTCACCCCTGTAGACCTGTATCATGCCATGACTTGGCCATCTTTATCGTATGTTGCAGAAGACCACAAAGGACGGATAGTCGGATATATCTTGGCAAAAATGTACATTCGCTATCCATCACAAGATATCCACCCCTCTCACTTCCACGCACAGGGAGGAAACGGAAGAGCCTCAGGAGGGTTCACCACCCTCTGAACCTCCCCACGGTCACGTCACCTCGATATCTGTCCTACGGTCGTACCGACGACTGGGACTAGCCAAAAAGCTAATGCTGCAGTCTCGTAGGTCCATCTCTGCTAGAACGTCGCCCGTGGGATCTGACGTTCGTATCTGTAGAAGTGGCCATGGCAACGAACTACAACGCCGCCTACGTATCCCTTCATGTCCGAAAATCGAACCGTGCAGCTCTTAGCCTCTACCGCGACACGTTGGGTTTTACCGTCAAAAGTATCGAGGAAAAATACTGTGCGTCTTTTTCTCTCTACCTCGTTGTAGGGAAGCTGAGATGATCTCAAGATGCTGACGGTGAAGACGCATACGCAATGCAATTGTCATTCAAAGAATGACCGCATACCTGCAGTAATATATATGACTGAAAATCTAATATTATGGTGCTTTACTACCCGCAGGATCACCTTCGGGAATTTGCTGTGTGGACCCGCCTTGCGTTCTGTTCGTTCCGAGCGCTTGGCGGATAGGTTGAGCCGTTTCCAAACCCAATCGGTAATACCCATCATTGTTCCCTGCTTTGAATATTCCCATATGTGCTTGAACTTCGTCCTTGACAACGCAGTTCGGTGAAGGAACATAGTAGGCGAAAACGGCTGATGAACGAGGGGGTAGTACCACAAAGGTTCTTGGGTCTGGATAGATAGGAGGGGCCGCCGGCAAAAACACATAAAATCTAGTGAAGGATCAGCCAATGGCACGCATGATCCCGAGCCCGTGCTCACATCTTGAAAACTATGCCATGATCTGTCTGTGCAGCGACGAGGTTGTCCAGTCGCGCACGCATGGCTTTCTCATCCCACAAATTGCCGATGAACTTCATGTGATCAGAAGCCCAGGAATATCCAGATGTGAGATCGTCCCGTCGCATATATGCGGCCCCTGCAGTTGCACTCGCGATGACGGCACCTCCGATTGCAGTATATGCTGTCGGTGCCCATTTACTCCATGCTGACGCCGACGAGGTCTCCGACGCCCCCGCTGTGATTTGAGGCAAGGCAAGATTGGGTGGTGTGGCACGCTCGGTTCCTTTGAAGAGCGAGTACACGTCGGCGACGACACCCCGGGCTGCATTCGCATACTCTACAGCGCGCGTAGCGCTGTTCTTGAACACAAATGGATGTATGCCAAGGTACTAAAAGCGGGCAATTCATCCACGATCGACGGAAGATGTGCAAAATGACTGACTGGAGTGTCGAACGCGATGCAAGCTATGATCCTGGGCCACAACGGCGCGTTTCGATCAGGCCTCGAATTGATGAACTCCAACAAAGTATCCGAGGCTAGCAGTCCGCCCATGCTGAGGACACCCAATCAGACCGTTGTTCGAATGACGTTGGGATCTGGCCCACCTATGCCCACATAGGATGATCTTCAAGCTTCCAGCGCCACCGCCATTGGCGACCTCTTTCTGGACGGTCAGCGTCGTAAGCCAATCTGCGAACCGCACGACGGCTGCGTTCTGGAGAGAAAGGTGGTGTGCTCAATGTCACAGCGGTGTCGTGTGGGGGTGGAAATACCAACCAGTTCCCCTTTGGTCTGATTTACAACGTCAATATTCCCTCAACGGCGATGTGATAGATATTGACCTCGTAGGCAGGAAAGACAACGCACTCGACGGGAAGATTGTCCTCGCTTTCTGATAAGACGTGCTGAAGTCTCGAGGGAAAGTTCTCAAAGGTTGATTCCGTTCCTTTGAACCTACAGGGTCTAGTGAGTCTGATGCTTCATTCTGTCTACCTGCAAGGTCGCACCCGTGAATGAAGACGATGAGAAGTTGATCCCCTGGGACTGCAGAATTCTTCTCTTTCAAGTCCGGCTGTTTGTCTGGTGTCGCGCTCATTGCGAATAGCACATTGCAACGTTAACTATAACAGGACTATATGTGACGGTCATCCGACGTTCGATCCACTGCATTATCCAAATTAAACCCGTAACAGGCACATCACTGAGTCTGGCTCCAACCCGTAGCCTGGCTAGAATAAGGCGCCTGCGTCTGCAAGACGATTGGTTGGCTTTGAGATCCCTGCGAAGCAGGGCTGGCACTGTGGCTATTTACGCCGAGAGATACATTCAAGGATCCACATCGGAAATTCCCCGAATGAGAGGAACTACCTGAACGGTATTTTTGCTTGGACACAGGCTGCTCTGAGTTCTGTATCCCTTCGGTGGCCACGGCATCCGATTCATCGTCTGTGGGCCATCTGAGTTCGGCGTTGGCAAGTTCATTCTCAATTTTCTGCTCAGGCTCAGGCCGAGAACCCACATCGTCTTCTTGCGTGAGGTGCTGTTCGACTACCTCTTGCGAGGAACTAGAAGACTGTGAAAGGGGTCGATGCGTGGGCGAGCGTTGGTGTGAAGGTAAACGAAGACGCCGGGTTGCCCTGCGACCATTTTTTCGCTCGAACATCTCGACCGCTGCAGAGAGTCCGGATTGCCCATCTTGCTTCATCAAACCTTCAAAGGCCGGTGAAACCGGTAACCTTTGAGGAGAATGTGTCGGGGGAGAAGAGAGGTGTGCAAATGTATCGAACACGTCGTTTTCTGGAGGTTCGTGTGTTTCGGGGGTCGATGGAGGTGACGCGGCCAGTGGTGGTGTCTTACTCCGCGACACATCAGCAATTCCTGAAGTTATGCTAGTCTAGGGCCTTGACCAAGCGGATAGGGACGAGATACCTCCTGAGATGAAACTTGAATCTGTGTCTGGCGAGCTATGGAGACTCTGCAGGTCCATTCTTCTCATCAATGCAATCTCTTCCTTTTGCATGGGTTTCATTGGCCAGATGTGTTCATGTTTAACATGGGTATCGAGAGCGTCAATGCTGGGCAAGGAGGCTCGGCACCAGTCCCACCGACATAAAAAAGCCGAAACAGTAGCCATGGTCGAATAACGAGGTTGTGACGCAAGGAGCTCAAATAGCTTGTTTGTACTTGTTGGATTCTCAATGACTCATTGGAGTCCCATCAAAGCGAAGTGACATATGGAAGGAGACTTTCGAGAATCTGCGATACTATCGTACATTGGCCTCCCACCTGACTACGCGCCACGACCAAGCCTATCGCCCATCGAATTTCTGCAAAAGCATCTACACGTGCTACCACCTCATTTGATTGTCGGCTTTTCATCCATTACGACACCGAAGCAACGGAGCGTGATAGCAGAGATAAGAAACCGGAGACTCGCATACACGGAGACGAAGCCAAAGCAACTAGCGTTTGCAGAGGCGGGAAATCGGTGGCCACATCTCTGGTCTGGCCGGGGGTACCATGGACAGGAGGCAGCGCAAGAGGAAAGAGAGTGGGCAGAAAAGGGGTTCTTGGGAGGTGGTACACAACAAGTGGGAAAGCTTGGGGCACTGCTAGCCGATTACGAAGTGGAGAGAGAAGCGGAAAGAATACGTCAAGTCAGACGCCAACGAGCGACCGACGAATTTGTACCCGAGGAGGAGGAGGACAGCGATGAAAGCGAGCTGAGCGACCAGGGTGGTGAGGAATCGTCAGAAGAAGAGCGGGCGACGTTCGAGAGACGGATAAGGGAGTTGTTCATCTATGGTATGCTGGAGGTGAGTGTTGCGAATGGACGGTGGTAGTGCATGACGAATGTGTGCAGGGAGCAGACTACGAGCTGGTGGACTGGAGCGAGCAGTACGACGTCGAGGACGAGAGGGACGAGGAGCGGTACTTTGAGGACGAGTGACCGGAGGTGTGACCCGGTTTATCCTCTTTTGGGAATTATTCGGGGAGGGGGTCTCCTGAGTGGCATTATGTTTTTTGAGCTTGCCCTCATCCTCGTCGTTGGCCCACCCTAAATATCCCTGCATGGCCCTGACCTCCGACATACAGCGCGCGCTTCAGCTTGCCGTTGGTGAAGCCAACAACCCTTTTATTCAGTCCCAGTCAAACCGGACATCCAAGAAGAAACGTCCACGCAACGATGTCGCCACAGACGATGGCCGCGGCAAGACGAAAAAGAAGAAGAAATCTTCCTCGTCTTCCGATGGTTCAGTTAGCCAGACACCCGCATCCCTGGATCCAAAGGAGCCATCCAACAAAGACAAGGGGAAGGACAAGGAAGTGGCGCATCCACTCCCCGCTGAGATCGACCAGCAGGACATTCCGGTAGACAGTCAACACGCCTCATCCGCCGCCTTCCTGAACGCGGTCGTCGCTGCAGCCTCTGCGACCTCGAACGTGCAGCCCATGGAAATCCCGCCCTACCAGGCCACCCCTCCTTATCAGGATCAACAGATCCTTCCTGACCAACCTTCCCCTTACATCCAGTATCCCCCTGTCCACTATGGCTTCCACGATCCCTCTCAGTTCGGCCAGCCACCTCCGCAAGGTCATCCTATTTTCCCTGGTCTGGGTGCTCCACTCCCCGACTTCAATTTCGCGTCCAACGACGACATCATTCGAGCCCTTCAAGACATGGACGTGTCTAAGATCGCGAGCGTCCTCAAGTCGCTCGGCGATGCTGCTGCTGCCAATGCCTCGGTCACCAATCCTCCTGCATTTGTCCCTTCTCCCCTCCCACCTCTTCCCGCAAATACAATCGTTCGCTCGCAGCCCCAAGTGGATTTGCCGTCCACGCCAACAGGTCCCGTCCTCTCCTCTGTACCAAAGTCAACGAAATCATCACATAAGCGCGTATTGGACATGAGTCTTCCTGGACCGGAGCATATCAACCCCGAACATGCGCATATGCTTGCCAACAAGTGGATGAATGCGAGTAAACTAGCCGAGTTGGTCAAGACGCAAGGTAAACGACTTGTTCCCAACGACGGTTTCTATTTCGAATATTTGTTCAGGTCTCGTATACAAGAAAGGAAAATTTTCTGCGATAGAGGAGCAACAGCTGAAAAGCGCGATCGAAGCATTCAAGGTGGTGCGTGGTTTCAAGCTTTGCTGTGGACAGCCATTCAATAACATGCCAAATTCAGTCCAGAGGACTCACAGACGAGCAAATTTTGGAGATAATTTTTCAAAAGAACGAAAAGGGCAAGGAAAACGCCTTTTGGTCAGAAATAAGTACGCTCATCCGGTACCCGGTTCTATTTTTTGTTTCATATCTTTCGCAGCTGCCGCAATCCCGCAACGCCCCATCATCGCCGTCTATCACCATGTCCGGAGGGCATTCCACCCGAAGAAGCAACAAGGAAAATGGATGCCGGAGGAGGACAACCTACTGCGGCGGTACGTTACTGTCCATCTTCCCGCAACAACGCCGGTCGCTCATAGCGTTTCGGCGCAACAGAGCCGTCACCGATCTTGGTCAACAATGGGAAAAGGTCAGCGAGATTGTGGGTCGGATGTCATCAGACTGTCGGGATCGTTATCGCAATCATATCGCGAACCGTGAAGTCCGCATCACCGGTCCGTGGAGCAAGGAAGAGGAGGAAGAACTCACAAAAATTGTGACGGAGATGACTGTCAACCAAGGCAAAGACTTTGATAATGATGTTTTCTGGGGAATCGTCAGTGAAAAAATGGGCAACCGGCGAGGGAGACAGCAATGTCGGATCAAATGGTGGTGTCCCGTTTCACCCGGTAACCCAATAAACACACTCACCTAGCTCCGTAGGACTGATTCCCTCAGCAAGACGGTCAAAAATGAAGGGCAAAAACCACGCTGGAGCCCGCAGGATGCCTACATCCTGGTTCACAAGTGGGTGTTTGCTGGTATCATATAGAACTACTTTTCGAACACTGTGACGGCAGAGTCGATTCGCTCAAAGTCCGAGATGACACGGAGATCGACTGGAAGACGCTCCTTGATCCAGATTGGAACTTGTGGAGTGCACATTCGTTACAGCGGAGATGGTTGACTATGAAGCGCAGCATCAAAGGATATGAGGAAATGACTCATCAAGGTCTGTGGTATCCACCTACCGAGTCTGTCACGTTGTTAACGTTAACCGGTTATATAGAGATTATGGATATTCTTCGGGTCAAGAAGGCCCATTTACCGCCTGCGTCATCCGCACGACGGCGCAAGGTCACCAGTGCCGCAAGCGTGGATGATCAAGATGGGCACGTCGATCCGGGCCTCAGTTCCAGCAATGTATTTCAAACGCCGGTTCCTGAAGTTGGGAGTTCTGAGAGTACCCAGGACAAGGGTATTATTGCTGGATCGTTGGACAATGAGGAGTAACTCGAAGTATGCTTGGAAGAGAGTATTAGCTTCTCGTATAATGCAGTACTATATGTCACTAGTCATTTGGTCCACCTAGTGACTGTACATGAAGCCTCAGACTACTCCTAGCAAACCAGTACCACTTTTGATCCCCCAACCTCTTGCTGCAGCGAAACCGATACCAACGCAGCTTAGCAAGAACCCTGCAAACCTGCAGCCGATATCACAGATTTCCGAGTGTCAGGGACAGGAAACCTACCTGAAGAAAGCGACGCGAGAAATGGATCTTTCCTCATGAGGCGTCCGGGAAGAAGTAAAGATGGACCTCAGAACGGCAGGCGTGACTGGGATGCGCCGCGGAGGGCTTGATGGAGGGCGAATTGGCGAAGGATTCGAGGGCTTTGCCGCGGTTATAGTCGACGAGCTCGAGCTGGTCGATGTCATTTGGTGGTCCTGTGAGTTGGACGAACGTGATGAACACATGCACACCCCGCAAACTGCCGAACAATATGAGTGGTTTTGGACATTCTATCGACTTGTGTCAGCTACATACTTGGTAACCACATCTACAGGACGAACTCGATCTACGTTCGATTTGGCCCCACAGCATCCACGTATTACCCACTTTCAACCGGACTACGACAACAGTATACCTAACATGGATTCAAATCGACCCGACTTTGAAGATATGGAACGGCTGATAGACCGTCTTCCCGAGACGGAAACAGAACGACGATTGGTCAAACACTTGGTGATACGCGACCCGAAATGCGGAATAAGAGATGAATGGGTCACTCCAGAAATGACGTTTTGTCGGCGCCTCCAGTCTGTCGTACTCTCGGGAGTGCCAGACGCATCAGACAAGACGATCGTTCGGTTAGCGAGGGACAACCCGAACCTCCAGGGATTGGACTTGACGGGGTGCAAGTACGTCTCGGACGTGGCCATTGTCGAGCTGGTGTCGCAAGCGCCACCGCTGCAGTGGCTACAGCTGAGCGGCGTCGTGTTAACAGATCCTACTGTCTCGGGGATCGCGAAAACGTTTTCAAAGCTGGTTGAATTGGAGCTATGTGACGAGCCGCTCTTGTCGGCGGTGTCGGTCCGGGACATCTGGACGTACTCGCGCAAGCTCCGAATGCTGAGGCTTGCACGCTGTCCACTGTTAACAGACAAGGCACTTCCAAGTCCAATCAAGAAGGGAGGCAATCCAACGACTGGACCTGACAAGCCATTACCGCACCGGCCGTCGACATGGTTAGACGGACTGCCCCCGCTGATACTACGGCACACTGCGGTGGATCTACGGGTTCTGGATCTCAGTTATTGTACGAAGCTCACGGATGAGGGGATTGAAGGGGTGCTCGTGCACGCGCCATCGCTGCATACGTTGTCGTTGGCAGGGTGCACGAATCTGACAGACCGGAGTGTGGAGAGCATTTGCAAGCTTGGGGTGCAGTTGGGGGCGGTTACGCTGGCACATGTGTGGCAAGTGACGGATGCTGGGATCGTGAAGCTGGCACGAGCGTGTCTGGGACTGAAATCGGTGGACCTTGCATGTAGGGACACGCAGTTCTCGGGCGGGCTCTATACTGACGTCAGACAGTCTGTCGACTGTTGACAGACATGTCGGTGTTTGAGTTGGCAGAACTGGAAAAGCTTCACCGATTGGTGTTGGTCCGGGTGCCCAAATTGACTGACAACGCGATCTACTATCTTGGGGACCACGCACGATCGCTGGAACGACTCCATCTGTCGTACTGCGACCGAATCTCACTCAAGGCGATACATCACCTGTTGCGGCATGCAGCGAGACTGAACCACCTGACTGCCACTGGTGTTCCTGCTGCGCGACGGATGGGACTAAGTCGGTTTTCGGATCGTGCACCAGAAGTAAGCGGGGATTCGGATTGTGATTGTGGTGCTGACGGGGATGATTGCAGCCGTTGGACAAGGGCCAAAAGTCGGCGTTTCGTGTGTTCAGCGGGGAGAATATTGGGGCGCTGTGTAGATTTTTGGACAAGGAGAAGCTGCGGCGGGAACAGGCAGAGGCACAGAACATACCGTTTGTCGCGCGATCTGATGATAAGACCGACCTGTATTGAGATGCGAGTTGTGGCTGTACAGTGACGTCAGCAGGGGATTGAGATCTGGATCTGGATCGAAGTCGGGTTGCCTCTTACGGAAGGTGTCGTTGATGCAAAGTTGGTGACTTTCAGCTCTGTCTACTACTAATGATCCCCATCACCGCCTCTCCCCCGATTCTGCTCCCTCAAAATGTCCCCCGCCTCGCCCGGTCGAAATCCGTGCCTTTGCACCCGGCGCAACTTACACCAGGCAGGCGCAGCGCGTCGCTCCCATCCGTAGCCCACTGCAAAC
This sequence comes from Xerocomellus amylosporus, assembly GCA_038090735.1. Classification (NCBI taxonomy): domain Eukaryota; kingdom Fungi; phylum Basidiomycota; class Agaricomycetes; order Boletales; family Boletaceae; genus Xerocomellus; species Xerocomellus amylosporus. Next base: position 52,089 of record JBBPNE010000003.1, on the reverse strand, counting down.
CTCTCCCACCCACTCCTCCCACCCCTCCGCAGCAGATGCGTGTCCCTCCTCGCTCCCTCCCTACGTTCCATCTCGCCGTTGACGCTTCTGACCCCGAGGAAGATACCCGTCCCCACAACCTCGCGAGCACGGACTCCAGCGACCCGGATACTGCGGCTGTTCCACCCATTCCAGACCGCCCGTTGCTCCACAACCCCTCCGTCACAGAGCGCGAGACCTCGAGGCGATACCACGCTCTCGCAGAACTCCTCTCCACAGAGCTGGGCTATCTTCTCGACTTGCGAGCCCTCGTCTCGGTATAAACTCCACCCTCTGTCAGCGTTCCCACAATTAAGATGTCTCACTCCTTCAGGTCTATCTCCGTCTTCTTCCCGTATTAAAAACCCGCTCTGCTGCACCACTAGCCCCTGGCTCTTCTTCTAACCCCACCATCGGTTACTTCGCACGCCCTCCGTCCGTTCACGGGTTCCATGCCCAGTCCGCATCCCTCCGCACACACTCCCACCCTCATCTCGGTGGGAGTACATATTCAGCGAATCTGACGCGCCTTAGCGACAGTCACCCCTCTGTCCCCGCTTTATCACACTCCACTCCTGCGAGAGTGCAAAGATGTACCATGCGTCATCTATTTTCCGCATCAGACCTCGACGCTATCACCAGAGATGCGGAGGAGATCCTCGAGTTCCATGAGAGCCTAGTTTATCGGCTCCGTCAAGTCGTCTCACCCTTTGGCATCTCCATGAGTTCGAGGGACATTCTCATCGACAATAGTGATCAATCCCACCGCAACTCTCCCATTGATGTCCATCGCGCCATAAATGCAGTCTCGACAGTATTTGTCGATCATGTACGCCCTCCCTTGTCCCGCCGTTTTCTCTTCTGAATATGTCGTACAGGCTTCTAGCTTTGATCAATACCAGTCTTTCTGTTCTGGACACTCGGAAGCGTTTGATATAGTACGCAAAGTCCAACACAGATACCCTGCCGAATGGGACGCCTTTGAGCTGCGCTGTGCTGCTCTTGCTGCAGAAATGGAGTTACAAGACGTCGCCGAAGAATTGATCCCTTCCTCAGAGTCCAGAAAACAGCTCTTGGATTTATGCAAGAGGCGGCATTCTCTTTCATCTCTGGATGCACTATCCAGCGAAAATCTGAAAGCGCCCAATTTCAGTGCCTCCGAGAGTGGCCATACCGATAGGGACTCGAGCAGTCGACGACCGCGGCTTATGTTCATGGATTACATGATCAAACCTGTCCAAAGGGTTTGCAGATATCCCCTTCTTTTCGATCAGCTCCAGGAGAGGACTGGGCAAAGGTTCAGTGGTGGCCTTCACGAGTCCAAGTCCAGCTCTACGCTCAGGGATAGTCAAGACGCTGTGAAAACCGCGCTTTGGACCATGCGAGCAGTTGCTAGTCTGGTAGATGAAGCTCGCCGACAACAAGACCTCTTTGCCAAATCTGTTCAAATCGTGTCTCGGATCACCCAGGGTCTCCTGACCTCGGCTGCGAGTCATAACAGACCTTCGCAATCAGCTTCGTTGTCAACCTTTCTATCATCCTTGGCTCCCTGTTATCTTTCCGGTTCTTTGGACGTCATCCATTATCGTGGTACAAACATGGCTAGGCTCGGCACCGTCAGAGCAAAGTATCTTGGTGCATTCCTGTTTCCTGGCGGGTTCCTTGTCCTGGCGAAAGTCGCCAAAGCCAAGGCGTATGAGCCAAAACATTGGTTTAACATGAGAGGATTCGAGCTGGTGGACGCAAATCTTGACGATGGTATGTGAGTATGCCACTGCTATGAGTTTCACTGATGGCGGTTGCGTAGTCTTGCTACCGAGTTGGTTTCGCTTATCATCGAAAGCACACATGTTCGAATTCGCGGCGTCGTGTCGTCGTGAAAAGGACATATGGGTAGATGCTATCCGACGTGCTATCGCGGAAGGGGTGCCATGGAGCGACGAACCTCCTTCGAGCCTTCAAGTCGACTTCACAGCTTCCCTGCTGGAGAATTTACCGTTCGAGACGATCAGTCCATTGCCAACAATACAGTCTATCCCAGAGTTGGATGATGTCGAATCCGTTGTCGCAATCCCCGGAGAGACTGCGCACCTTCCACCGGTGACACAAAGAGCTGCGCAGATCCATCTTCATGCGGAAAATCCCACGAAATATGACCTCACGGTTCCGCTCGTGGTGGAAACCAGTCGTCGATCGTCGGTTGCCACTCACCCAGCCCCAATGCCGGAATCGAACACGTTCCATCTCGTTCGATCGACAGCTTCCGCGAGAGAACAGGTGGACCGTGGTTTGCTAGACGTCTTTTCAGAAAAGTGCCTTACCGCACGTTTTCATGCTCATACGCACGAAGAAGACCTTTTCGAGGCCCATAGAGTTTCCCGTTCCTTCTCGAAGTCCACCTCAGCACTGACTATGGCAAGCGCAATGAGCGTCGCCGCAAAGAACAGATTGACAAAACGCGAGAGTGTCCTCGTCCCTCGAAAAAAGAGCTTTGTAGAAGGCAACGGGATCCTCGGTGACACGGAAAACTGTATGCCTTACGCGCACTCTATCGTGCCCAAACCCGTGAAGAGGAGGCAGCATCCTAGTAAACTCAAGATCGTCGCGATGACTAAAGTTACATCTCACGACGGAGATGAAGGTGGCAACGAGCCCCTCCTTGAGTCACCTTCCCCGATGTCCCATTGTTCATCTGTGTCTTTCGCCACACCAGTCACCCCGCTTACAACCGCCGCTCCTTTACCAACGCCTTCAGGCAAAGCCGACAGTATTCATTCACACGAATTCTTGAATGTTCGTCAAAATTATTGCGTACCGAAACGGAGCAAGTCGATGATTGAGAACGTTCGTGGCCTTTTCGCCCCTCGGTCAGCGTCTCCAACTACTGCCTTGAACCGGGAACCATCCACGAGGAGTTCCGCGTCCAATTCCAGCTTGTTAAGGTGGTGGTCGAGGGAATCACTTCGCCGGAGGGTTCGGAGTGCGCCGGATGTTCCCAGCGAAGAATTACCCTCCGCACTTACAACAAGGTCTTTGCATGTAGAAGCCGTCCCACGGCCGTTACTCGCGACCACAGACCGGCCCTACTCTCAGCCAGACCTTTATTGCCTCTACTCAGAGACAGTTGGGGCATCTACAATGGAGTTTGGAGTAGACGATCGCTCCCCGCAAAGCAAGGGTATATTCTCCTCGCGTGGCACTCAGCGCCGCTGGACGGCGTCTACGCTGTCGTCGGAGCGGCGCGAAGAAGACTCAACACCAGTTCCCCCACGAATTCGACGGAATTTTACGTTTTTGCATAGATTCACTCATAGCACCCGGGACTATGACGATACCACACCCCCATGATCGTCCTCATTATAATCGTTCGTTATTTGCAGGGATACTCTTTCAAGCATACGGAACGCATTCACTGGATTCACCTTTAGCACACTATTAGTCACATTGCATTTCTCGCCGTACAGTTTTCTTTTAAGTTTGTAGCAAGCATGAATCTCGATCACGTGACAGATACGCGCTGTTGATTCTACCAACAAAGAGCCGAGATAGACTGGCGACTCGGGAGCCACCGTGACAGGATACCTCATACCAAGCGTTGATGAATATCGATGGCGCTAAACAATTCTCCCCGAAAAGTGGTACCCCTTGCCGGTGGTGATGATACAACTCCCCGCAAACGTGGAGATACCACAGTCACAAAACGCGTATTTTATTGCGGAGTGGTGGTGGAGGGATGTGAGGGGGGGAAGAGACTTCCTGATGGTGGGTTACAGCGTGTTACACTACCGAACCCCCAACAATTTCTTTCAGATGTTCAGGATTTGGTACTGTCACTTGGAGACCCATGGCTTGGCCGGGACGACAACAACATCTTGCCGTCCGCCACTGAGACTACTATCTCACACCATTCAGTGAGCGGCACCTTCAATATACTCGCTCAAGTCTAATACACCATGTCCAAGGGCGAGCTACAGCGCAAACGATCGGTGACGGACACGTCTGCGCTGTCGGAGGTCATCAACGAACTTGTGAATACTGAGCGGTCGTATGTCAAACGCCTCCGAACCCTCAAGAATGACTATGCAGATCCATTGCGCCAATTCTCGAAAAGCAAGAGTACAGCGATATTGCCACCATACGAGGCAAAGATCCTATTCGGGAACATTGACAACCTTCTACCGGTCAACGAGGCATTCTTGGCGGATCTGGAGAAGATGGTCGCCCCGAACGGATCTCGAAATGTAGGAGATGTTGCTTTGCGACATTTCAAAGACTTCAGAGGTTTCGAACATTACAAACAATACTACGTCAAGCGCGAAGAGGCTCAATCGATTTTCGAGCGCGAGATGATGAAGAAGTCTTCTGGGTTTGCAGCATACATCGACGTGAATGACACTCCCGAAATGTGGTTACCCCTCGACTAACATGACCTCTTTCGGTTTTTCAGAGGATCAAATATTCGAGTGCGGATACGAGGAATCGAGTCGGGCTGCGCGAACTGCTCATGGACCCGGTGCAGCGGATACCACGATATACTTTACTCTTCCGCACAATGGTCAAACTCATGGGGCCGGACGATGCGCAGCGTGCGAGGTTGATCGAAGCGGACGAGATAGCAAGCAAGATTGCGTTGGCTGAGACGGACGACCACACGAGACGAGCCGCAGTTTTGTATTGTCTGAGCGCAACCATTGACGGCTTTCCTGCTGGGTTGATATCAAACTCGCGGCGCTTCATCGATTGTGTCGACGTGGAGGACATCATCGTGGACGGTCCCCCAGGCGCATCCTCGTCCGCATCAAGCCTCTCCGCCACTTCTTTGCATTGCACGCTGTTCTTGTTCGACGACAAAGTCATGGTCGTGAAACGACCGGGAAACGGAGAGAAGAGTGGGCGTTTGCTGTCTGGCTTGGATGAAGTAGAGAAGCTGGCTAAAACCGGTGGACTCCCTCTGGGGATGAAGAAGAGTGGTATGAGCTGCAAGGGGGTGTTTGATCTCTGTGACATCGTTGTCGCTGATGTTGGGGATGCCGGTAAGATGCTTATAGATGCTCTGATCGTGCAGTTGGCTAAGCCTTTGCCTATAAGAATTCCACCTATACATTGAAAACCCTCCACAAGATCAAGGCGATAAGTGGTCAGGTCGGCCATTTCGTTCGCTTTCTGTTGTATTCCCTCCCGCTCCCATCAACCTTGACCCTACCCGAACACAGACTGAGAAAGTGCGCTTTCTGGAAAACCTCTGGTCAGCTCAGGCAAAGTACAGAACCAAAGCAGGTCAATCTGTGGTACTGTGTGCAGATGAGAAAGAAGTTGAAGTTAAAGGTGGGCGGACCACCGTTGCCCGCACGTACTTTAATGTCTACCAGCGGACGGCGTTTTTACAAGAAAGCAAAAAGGTAGTCATTGGCCTTTTCTTGTACGTGTGACGATGAATTCACAAATTTCTTCAGACTAAGATCGTCATGCACATTGATCCGCAGGGCACTGCAGACCCATTACCTTTTGGTATGGGGGGTCCCCCATATGTGATTGTGAGGGTTCACCCGATGGCTGGGGAGATATCCCGGTATTCCGTCTCCTCGAGTGACCCGAATGACGACCCTGAAGAAGAGATAGTGCAAACGTCTAGAATACCGGGACGCATCGTGCAGACGAGTGAGTCGCCTTCCGCTTCCTTGATTGCTCTCTAACGTTTGTTATCGTAGTCCAACAATACGGCCTCTTCAAATTTCGCACTGGAAATGATTCTCGCCCAGCGACCCCAACGGCAAGTGCAAAATCACGAGCACATATATTCAGTTTGGATGCGATATCCAGGAATCTCTTCAACACACGCCCAGGGTCGTCAAAGGGTGACCTATTTGGCACGTCCATTGGTAGCCACCGCCGCACAAAGTCGTCCGCTAGTCGGTCATCTACATATACACAGACCACCACCACGGCGGATGGTAGCCTCGCAAAGTTCTCGTACCGCTCGGGCTCGACCAACACCGCTGCCACGTCTTTGATTTCTGGAGATGACGACTCTTTCTCGGCAAATAAATCTTCCACTTCTCACAAGAGACTAGTCAAAAGAGGTCGCTCTCCTGGTAGTGGCCGATCCTCGCCTCAAGCAGTATTGTCGGTTTCCCGGCCCCCTTCTGAGCAGCGCGATGGTGGAGAAGACGAAGACGGGGCTGATGAACGAATGGTTCTTGACCGTTCGGATCCTGACTTGACAATGCGCTTGGAGCTTGCGAGACGAAATAGCCAAAGTCAGCATGGAAAATATATCCCTGCACCCACGATGGAGAAAACTGTGGAGGAAACAATATACGAAGGTATGATTTCAAGTTTACTTTGACATCGGATAAGTATAATCACATCTGCAGAGGAACCTCCGCCTCAACTACGCCCGATATCTCGTGCATCAACAGCGAGGGAAAACTCATTATCAGGTTCTCGGCAGCCTTCGAGCTCTCCTGCAAGGGGTCTGCCTGTGCTATCCCAGCTCGACACAATACACTCTGTGGAGCCTCGTCGGTTTGGACCGCGCAGCCCCTCTCCCCTCCCCCCAGCTAGTCCAGTGGCTTTTGCGCGGCAGGAGCTTCCTTCCGCGGACGTAGGAGTAGACGACGACTCTTTGTCTTTCCAAGACGTTGAACAATCCACACTCGACAATACCTCTCCATCTCTTCCCCGCAGCAAACGGCAAGCGTTTGGGCCCTTTAATCAGATCGACGGTACCCCCAAAGCAACGAATGGTGCTGCGTTCAGCAATATCGAACCCCTCTCGATCAAGAAGAAATCATCCACTCGTTCTGGGCATAGTTCCCACACGCCAACACGGAAGTACAGGACATCACCGCTCTCAAAGACGAGTGGAAGAATTGTCTCGCCCCGGAAAGTGTCGCCTCAAACATCTAAACCACCGCGCCCCTCGCTTTCACATCTCACTACAGAGTATGCAGAAAGTATGTTGCAAGTGATGGTTTCAGCTAGAGACGAGGTTTGACCGGTTCTTCAGTGTATCTCCGTCACCTTCTCACCATTCGTCTAGTTGGAATCATCGCACCGCGCAGTGAAAAGGATGAAGCTTGATGTCACCGAACTACGCTCGAACCCGAGCGGTAGTCCGGTTGATCCATGGAGGTCTCCATCTCCGGACAAGTTACTTGCGCGCAGTTCCCAAAGAACTAAGCCCCCACCGATTGTAGGTATCGATGCGTCGACTTGACTGTTTAACAAATATTCACTTGTTTCTTGTGAAAAGACAAGGGAGGCGCAACAACGGATGGAAGAGATGCGTCAACTCATCGGCAGGCGACAAGCTGAAGGTCCAACGACCCCACATCGACCGCGCAGTTTCATAGGGGAGAGCACCACATCAAAGACGCCCGAGATGGTTAATCCGGCGGCTTTGACTCGCATTGAGGAATCACTAGCGGATGCAGACCAAAGTATGGTTCGCGCGATTTCACACCATGAGACTATGCGGAATGACCTCGAACACATCATGCTCGAAATCAAGGAGGTGAGCTTCAACGGTTTGTTTGGATGCCATGGACTAATATTCTCTTCCAGAAAGCCTTGGATCTTGATCGAACGCGAGTGGAACTGCAGAACACCAAGCGCCAATGTGAGCTTGTTAAGAGCTTATTGACAGACGCAACGGCCGAAAAGGAAATCATGTACGAGGTCAGTGCACGGCAGTTGTGACGATAAACGTACGGGCTTATCAGATCACTCAGGCGTTTAACGAGGAGCTGGACGCGATGTACAACGATGCCAATCTTCCACACGACGAAGCTTGGGAGTCAATGACAAATGACTTGTGTCAAACGAAAGAGTCGCGAAATGCTATAAGCAAAGAGAATTCGTAAGTTTCTCCTTTGGATATCATTTTCGCATGATCCACGAGTTTGGCAGGGAGCTGAAACGAAAAATCGCCGAACTGGAATCAGAAAAAGAGGAGTAAGTCCTTGGTCCACCGCTGGTTCTCGCCTGACACTGCACTAGGTGGGCTGTCTTGCTACGGGCTTATGGACTGATATCATGATGTGTTTCCTGATTTCTACGTCATTTTTCGCTTTCGTTTTTGCTTTGCATTCTTGTCTACGCACTCACATAGCCATCTCCGCAGCTGGACTGCACCAGCAATTAACAGGTCACGCTCTCTGTTTCATCGCTCGTTGTGCTACTAGCTCTGTCAATCTTTTACGCTTCAAGGGAGAAGGTAAGCTCTTGTAAGCAATTGGACCGGTGTCGTTAGGTGAGGTAGACGCAGTAGGGGCCTCTGGATCAGGGTCCGCTGCCTCTCCAAGAATTTCGGGTAAGCGAGGGCTGAAGGCCATTCAGAAGCAGAATCTCTTGCGGGGGGGTTCACCAACCTCTCTGCGGCTGTGACAGAGCCGTCATCTATAAAGTGATCTTCGTCTTGGTCGTCGTCCTCTTCTCCGATATCCATCTCGCCAATGTCCACCGCTGCCCATTGCCGAGAGATGTCTAACAGTAGGTCCCATTGTTGCACCGCAGTGTGTGTGATTATTTCACACTCTTCGCGCGGATAGATTTCTCGACAATGAGGACATTGGACTGACAGTGTCTGATGGTTGAATACCGTATTGGAACCGTCGCCCAACCGTTCGAAACATTCAACACAGACAGGATGCCGGCATGGTAGACTGGATTCAGGCTCAGATAGAAACCTTGGAAGTGCAGGCTAGCACCTGACCTATAGCACTTTTCCACTGCCATCTCCTCCATGCATATAGCACATTCCTCTCCTTCTGCAAGTGTATTCATGTCGATGGTATCGCACATGCATCGCAAGAGCTGCGCAAGATATGCAGGACCACAATAATCAAGAAACGACGGTACATACCTTGATAGCGCTTTCACTGAGGTCTACCGTCTCTTGGGCTAGTACAGCCCCATCATGATCATCTGCGAGTTCTTTCGCATCTCGCTCAACCTCTGTCTCTCGAAACTGGAATGGTCAATACGAAGTGGGAGCATCACGACCGGAAAATATACCTTTTCAATGGTACGCCTTTCTTTTTCCAGATCCTAATGATATCGATTACCTCCATGACACGTTGCTAGTAGTTAGAATGACTTACTGCCTTTAAATCAGCAATTGTGTACTCCAGTGACTGAATCTGCCGTCGGTAGGTCCTTTCTTTCGTACCAAAGCTCCTGCCTGCGCCACTGCGTACGGTTTCTCGAACCTGTTGTAGCTCGGATCGCAAGCCTTCATTCTCTTCCTCGAGAGACCGAATTCGGGTGTACAGCTTTTCTACGCCCGACCTCGCATCTCTCAGGTGGTCCTAAAGGAATATGGAAATTGTCTCCTGGTAGTTAGCTGGAGAGAAATGGAGGTACCATGACAGGCGTCCCGGTTTCTACCTCAATGTCTTCACGGGCACGCCGAATGGAATTATCAAAGTCATCCTCACTCGTCGCTGGATGTGACTCTTCTCGTCATGACCACCTGATTCAGAGGAGGTTACTCACCGCTGACCTGGCTCCGACTGAGTTTCCGCTTGGCAACCAGCCTGCGCGTAGATGCTCTCGTATTCGGCATGATAACTGAGAATAGTCTCTTGGTGACTGGTGACGGGCCTCCGTGAAATGAAATATGCTTCCTCGATTCTTACCAGTGTAAATCCAAATCTGCGTGGTAGCAATAAAGACGCCGATTATGGTCCCATGAAGATTACATTTCACGTGAAGTATTTTCAAGTCCCTGTCGATTAGTGGTTAAATCGCCACGTTGTGGATCTCACAATACCGTGGCGCCGCAGGTTCAATTCCTGCCAGGGACAATATTTTTCTTGACGTGATTTTTCTAGATCTCTGGGCCGGACGATGGTTCGCGGAGGTTCTCTTGTTTTTATCGTGTGTAAACAGGAGAAGCGTGATAATGGACTTTGATCCACTTTGACTCGTTATTCTTTCGTGTGGAATATAATCCATGTCTTCCAGTAATAATGCGGAAAAATGGATTAAAGTCCATTATCACGCTTCTCCTGTTTCATGCAATCATGTCTGCCCGAAAGACCCTCGGAACGATTGATCTTTGCTTTTTAGGAACTGCTTCTGCACAACCATCTTCCACAAGGAATCACTCTGCGCTCGCGCTACGTTTGGGTGGAGATGTATGGATATTCGATTGTGGGGAGGCGACCCAGCATCGATTGCAAAAAAGTGTAATAAAGATGGGAAAGATCAAGAAAATATTCATCACCCACACTCATGGTTCGACTCTTCGCACTCGTTTATTATAGCTGCTGGCGTTGACTTTCAACATAGGGGATCACATCTTTGGTCTTCTGCCATTGATGGCATCTATTGCGAACGGCGCTGGGGGCACGATCGAGGACCTTGAGGATCCTCGAGCACACAGTCAGGGTGATGTTGACGTCCAGGTCGGTCTGCCAAAATTGCCGCAGTTCTTGATTAAAGCTCACAGGCTAGCTAGCCACTGGAGATCTACGGACCGCTCGGAACGCGCGCATACGTTCGTGCGGGCCTCACATACTCGTACACTCTCCTGGGAGCTCCATATATCGTCCACGAGCTTCGCTTTCCAACTGATCCACCCGACGGTGATCAGACCAAGCTGCCCCATCATACATCCGAACTGTCAAGTGGTCGTAACATACCCCAAGTTGGCGGAGTCTGGAAGGATATCTTCAAGGATGATTTTGTCAGCGTCTCCGCAGGCGCCATTCTGCATTCCGTGCCATGCGTGGGGTACGTCATCGGGGAATTCCCTGTTCCGGGAAAAATAGATCCCAAAGACTACATCCCAAGCATAAGACGGACCAAGACCCCGATGTCGGTGATGAGTCGGTTACAACAAGGCGAGAGTGTTGAGCTTTCAGATGGGACTGTCCTGCATGGTCCTCCTCATCGTCCGGGCCGGAAGATTGTGATCCTTGGTGATACACATAACCCATCTGCAATCGCGGATATAGCTTGTTCACCGGATTTACTCGTTCATGAAGCGACCAATGCACATCTTCCCGGCATAGATCCAACCACCAAATATATCGATACGTCCGAGAGTGTCGAGGCAAGGGCTAAGTCTAGGGGTCATTCAACTCCGCAGATGGCTGCCGCGTTTGCGACACGAATCGGAGCACGAAGGCTAGTCTTGAACCACTTCTCACCTAGATACCCCGGGAACGATGACGTGAGTGCAGAGGCGAGAACCATAATGGAGGGGATCGCAAACTTGGCGAGGGAACAGTTCACAGGCGAGATTATATGCGCTAGGGATCTAATGATAATAGAGGTAAACCTACCACAGCAGAATACGAACCCCTGACAATGCAACATAAATATGTAACGCACGATACCATCATTCGTCTGGAGGATCGGACAATGCGCTGCTTGAATCGCTGGCTTCCCCTTCCTCTAACTCTTCTCTGATTTTCTTCTTCGTTTTTATTTGTTTCGGGTCCTCTGCTACCTCTCCCATTTCGATGTCGTCATCTTCAGTTTGATTGAACGGTGTTAGTTCTTTCCTCGAGTGTATTTCCCTTTGCGATGACAGTGGAGTTCCTGAGTGTGAGGCTGCATCTTTGATCGAAGTACTCGGCTTCAAAGACAGCGGAGCATCAAACGACTCAACATCTTCCACCTCGCCGGATTCAACGTCCTCTACATGCTTCTCATCATCGACTGATGGAGTTCCTTGGACGCCCTCCTCGGCATCAGTGGATTCGGCGGCAGGTGTGGGCACTGGAGAGCCTAAACGTGACACCGTGCTCTCCTTGTCTTTTCCCATTAGGCGGAGGGAGCTGAGATCCAATACGATATTATCCAGAGCAGACTTTTGCCCTCTGATGATGCGTTCTTGCGTTTCATGCTCCGACGAAATCGCCGTCATGTCGTTCTCCAGTGACAGAATCGACCTCGAATGCGACGCGTTTTAGGATACTACACTGTGACGGAGAGAACGCCAGGAGACACGTACCGCTCCAGTTCGTCGCGACTGGGGAGGGTGTTTATCTTTTCCGAGATCGTGTCGTACTCCATCTTGCGCCTGCGCTCCATCTGCGCGTGTTCCAACGCGACCTTGAGTTCGCTAATTTGGTTGCGTAGAAGATCGTGTTCCTGCTCTAGATGGAGAGATGGTATTTCGAAAACGTCGTTGGAGCGAACCAGAGCACGTACCGATTCTATGCCGCTCCCGTTGGTACTCTTCTACCTGCCTCGACTCGGCCTCGCAAATCATCAGGCTCTTCTTTAGTACCAACTCGAAGGAGGCGAGTTCAACCAAGAAAGCCTCGCGCGCATCATCAACGCTCCCACCGTGTGCAGGTGGTAATACTGGGGTGTGTGCTAGCAGGGCGTAATTGTGGAACTTTTTGACGATGCGGCGGAGAGCCCGCTCATCGTTGGTGATTCGGGTGTGGATGATGGCATCTGAAGGGAGTTTATTGCGGTAAACACGTCAAGGGCCATGACATACGTGCCTTCTTCCTCGGTTGACAGAGGCGGAATGGTTGGTGTTACTTCTTGGGGGATGGTCGGCATGAAGTCTTTCGGACAAACGTTGTACACGGTAATAACTCAGGAGTACGACTTCACGTCCCACGACACTCTGATAACATTTGGCACTAGCGACAGCGAAAATACGACAACCACAAGCTCCAGGCCAAGAGGTGTCAGACCCCTTCTACCTTCATCTCCGTCAGCGCGAAAAGGTCCCTACAAGGCGCTGACCGACGACATCGACTCAACCCCATTCGTCCGACACAAAGGGTGTCACAAGGTCATAAATCTCCTCGTTCCCCCCACTGTTCTTATTTGCCTTGTTTCTTCCCATCACGCGCTTGAACATACCCATACCCCCGACCCTCTTCTTTGAAACCCCCTCCTGATCAATTGGAGCAACACGCTCTGCTTCTGTCTGATAGCAGTTGTCAATAAACTGTGCCAACTTTCGTAACCCGCTCGAGCTATCGTTGGCAGCTCTACGCGAGTCTTGCACAGCCGACTGCAGATACATCGCAAGGTTGGGAAAATCAATCGGGAGGTTGGGATATGGGGTTGTCGGCGTAGATGGCACAACATAATATCTGACCACAGGCGACTCAGAACCATCGCGAAGAAGAGTCGGAAGCGGTGACAGCGCATAGGAATACGGTAGGACGCTGACATCGCCGTTGGTGTACTTGTGCGAATTGGACAGGTTAGAAGGGATAGGATAGTCTGTTGTTAGATAAACCACTGTTCTCCATTCGGATGCAGAGTGATGGATCTTGGCACACCCGACCATAAGCAAGACAATTTTCCATTCTACGTGTTTTGACACACCTTGACAAACTGAATTACAGTTCGTAGTTTGAGATCATGCTTGGCGACGTTGAGCGCGTCTACGGTAGGCTCTACGCGGGTGCCGCTTAGTTTAGCCATCAACTTGAGCAACTTTCGCCAACTGGGAGCCTGAAAATGGAAAAGAGGCGCTTTTCCATAAGGAAGAGTGATCACGTTTGGCATCGCACAGGTCATAGGCCGCAACTCTGTCGAGATAACCGGAAGACTGAAACCCAAAGCTAAACGGCGGGGTCAAACGAGGTGCCAGATGGACTTTAGAGTCGAGACGTACAAATACCCATGAGCATCTCGCGTTCGACGTATTGGTTTGCTGACAGGAAGACAACTGGTCGTGTGGATGGTCCATCCACCTCTTCTTCAACCCCTTCATCCAACGAGTCCAGGTTAGCCGAGGGTGAGGGGGAAAGGTCAGGACTTGCAGACGGATGCGTAGGAGATTTGTACCCAGAAGAGGCAGGAAGAAGTTCGCTACCCAGGGAATACCCGGCGGACGTACTGGCTTCAGACGAAACTGATGACCAACTCGGTCTGGAGTTGAAGGGTGGCATTGGCAATTGTTCACTACTACTTGAGTGAGTCAGTGATAGTGACGGCGAAGTGGGGGCGCGGTCCGATGAGGGTGTGTAGTCGCTTTGCAGATATGGACTGCTGGTGGTTGAGGGCGAGGAGGGAGCGACAGTCGAATGATTCGAAGAAGGAGCAGAGAGGGGGCTGCGGACTAGGTTAGAAACGACGTTAGCATACAGGGGGGGTGTTGGAGATGAGGCATCCCGGGGCATGTACAAATTTTGGACATCGTTGGGTACCCCTCGGGGAAGGTCGTCGTCGAGCTCGGTTTGGTTTGCGAAGGGGTGTGAAGAGGGGATATCTCCGTCTAGGGAAGAGTACTGGGACGAAGTCGACGTTGTCGGGGTTATCAAATGTAGCCAACTTTCGCTTTCGGGAGGATGCGCAGAGGCTTTTAATGTAGAGTTGGATGTCCGATCTATGGATGGTGATTTAAGCGAGGTCGAAGAGGACGGCGACTGTTCACCGAGAGCATATACGGTGCTGGACAATAGTCGCGATTCTTCCAGGGCTCTTGCGAGTTCCTCCTCTTCCTGGGCGATCAACTCTTTCTCACGTTTTGCAGTTTCGGACGAGGAAAGTGTGAGCGTCAAATCAGCTCCCTTCTCATCGGGTGGAGTTACGGTCTCCGAGGGAATGGGTTCAGGGGGGTAGGAAGATGGACCGACCACGGGCAATGGTATCGATGTGGGATAGAGCGGAATTCTCGAGGCAGGAGCGATGGCCAGTGCTGGCGGTTTGGGCGGGATCGGGGGCAATGAGTTGGTCAGGGGTTTGAGTAGCGCTTGCGGTTTCTGGGGCAGAGGTGGTGGTGGTTGTACCTGGTGCGAAAGGAAGTAGTCCCCATACAACGACGAACGATGCGGTGAGTGATAGGATGAAGGCATCGGGCCATGACTGGTGCTCGGCCGCTGGGTAGTAGTTTTGTCCCAGATTCTTGCACGCTGCCGTCCGGGGGTGAGACTGGGTGGGATAAATGCCTGCTGCACGTTTATCGTCGCTTGTGGCATATAGGGCGCTGGGTTCGACATGCTTGTGTGCCGGGTTCTGCCAGTAGGAGGGAGGGGACTAAACTGCGAGGGCGGGACATCGAAGGGCGTAGCATGATGGGGTGAACGAGGATACTGGAAAGCTAAGGAGAGGGTGAATTGGGATGAAAAGATAATGAACGAGATGTTCGATACCTGGATGGTTGTAGGATTGCATCGCTACTTGGCGAATGCAGCAAGCAAGGTAAAGTAGCACTGCACTGCCCGTGGGCGATCGAGTACTTGTATGGTCAACCTCGACCGCTGGTCCAAAAAGCGGTAGACGAGGACGTCGAGATGGCAGTGGGACAGGCGAGAACAGCGTGAAGGCCTCAAGTACTCCCAACAGCGCCCATCTCGCTTGTGTTCCCCTGGCTTTGGTTCAGCGTCAGCCGTAGGTACCTGGACCTGTGGCCCACACAGAGTTGGTCACACCACGAACTTGGTCTGTCACAAATTGTCACAGCGTGCGTTCAAATATTCAAGTCCCGCCGCCGTGTAGTCTTGAGTGGATCCCTGGGAATTCAGAGCCCGCTTCGGCTTCCTCACGGCATATGTCACAGCGTGATTCTGGCTGAGGTCACACTGATTTTCCTACGAGATGGAAGGAGCACAGAATGAAGAAATACTTCAAACATGATTTTGTACTCTTGGGGGGAATTAATTGTTGTGGAGGATAAGTGGTTTTGGGAAGCTCGTGGTGTGACCAACAGTCCGTGGCGGGTGGTAGGGACGACTCATAGTCCAACCATTCAAGTCGCTCCACGCCAAAGGTACAGCGTGTGCGGGCTGGGATAAAACAATACGCTAACGTACAATATGCAAAAGAAAGCAAAGCGCGGACAAAAGTTATGCTGATGAGTGTGTCTGTGAAAACCTGAAGAGTCGAGAAGAGTGATGAATGGCATGGCGTATGAGTATATGGTTTACGTGCAGCAGAAAATGAAATGAAAACCAAGAATGCAGAACAAATGCATGAGAGGTCATAGGATACGAGAAGGAATGGATTTAACAACAGGGTGCGAAACGCCCTGTACAGCGGAGGTCTTGAATCCCAACTTCCGCATCACCGCCAGCAGATCCGCTCTTTGCAGCGGCTTAGAAAGCGAAGCCGCAAACAAGCCATTCTGCTCGTCTCCTGTGCTGTAAGCGCTAACGGCGATAATCGGTGTGTTGGTGTTCTTGTTGTTCGTGCTCTTGATGTACCGAGCAGCACTTTCACCATCCACTAATGAATCTCACTCTCAGCAGATGCGACCACGGAAAAGACAGATGGCACTTACGGACTGGCATGTGCAGGTCCATCAGAATACAGTCGAATTCTGTGTGGTATTCAGTTTAGATTGTTCCACACCACAGAAACAACTCACTGATGTCGCCCATTGCAACACCAATCGCTTCAGAGCCATCAGCAACTACCACGCAACGACACCCGAGACGGACGAGTAGCGTTTCTATTATCTTAGCCGTGATGGGATTATCCTCAGCCAGCAAGCAAGTCGCAGCACGATCCGTGGGATCCGGCCCCTTGCGTAAATCCACAGAATGAACTGACGAAGGCGGTGTCACCTCGATCTGACTTAGACTTTGCCCTGCCGAGGAAGGCCAGTTGTCAGAGCCTGACCCATCGCCCGCACTGCTCGAAATTGACGCAGTTCGTAATCGGCTCGGCATTGTGTTCCTGCGCTCGACGCCATCAAAGTGATTCAGCTTGAACCTCTCGATTGCGCCAAACTCCGAAGGCTTGCGGGCATGAGTGCCAGAACTACTGCCTGGTGTAGATGGTGGTATGCTTGCTCTTGAAGGCGAAGAAGCGATCGACGACGTCGATGTCGACGGTGAAGGAGGGCCTTGTAAGATGGTCTTTTGGTCTATGGTCGTCACAACATTCGGAGGCTTTTTATGGCGCTGTGATAGACTACGCTTTCGTGTGCTGATGGTCGCTGGGTCAGACAAGGTATGAGCGAGGGGGGCTAGTTGATCTGTCTTGAGCTTGCGAATCACATCGTCGTTCGCCTGCTTCAAGATCGGCAAGTTCTTAAAACTAAAGGATCCAAAGTCATCACTGGCTGGGGAGGGAGCCGAATCTCGGTGACTTGGCAAGGAAATACTGTTTGGCTGGGCGGTGGCTGGGTTGATGCTTGGGCTGTCGACGTTGGTGATAGCAATGTCGTCGTCGTGGAACAGCTGAGGTATCGCTCCTCGGGGATCGAAATAATCCGTGGACTCCGGGTCCGAAAGTTGCGGTATGAAAGCAGCTTCTTTCGAAGTAACTTTATCCCACTCAATCCCTTCGAAAAAGAGGTGATTTTTAACTTCATCGGCACCGTTGGCACCTAATCGTGTGGCGGGGTTGGTGTCCATAAGTCTTCGCATGAAATCCTTGACTTCGTCCGAGAAGTCTACCCAATCTTCGTGCCACTCGATTTGTCCCGAAAGTATGTTTTCGAATACCTTTTCCGGAGTCTCAGCGTGGAACGGTGGGATTCCATATAAAAATTCGTATGTGATGACCCCGAGAGCCCACTAAACGACAATGAGTATCTGTACGTTTTCGAGTAGAATGTGAGGATCCGTACCCAATCAACGGCAGCATCGTCACCACGAAGACCTAGTATTGTCTCGGGTGCCAGATAGTCCGGCGTGCCGACGAACTTTTGCTCCCCAGGAGGTGTTGTGTTGCCGCCCGAATGCGAGCGTAGATCCGTGGTGAGTTCCGTAGCAAACGATTGTAAAGGACTGTCTGCAGCCCTGCTTCGCCTCGAATAAATGCTTGACACCAACTCAGAACCACTCCCTGACTCGCTAATGTCGTCTGCGGGGAACTGGAGTAACGACCCTCCATTCCGAGATACGGTAAACGCTCCTTGGCCAAAGTATGAACCCCCGTCGGATGGTATCATCGGAGAAGCAAGGAAACCTGAATCTAGGGAAGGGGGCCGAGATCGCGAATCGTACCTCGTGCGGTGGCGAAGTCCCATTCCCATAGGTACTTCTTGTGTTTGGCGACCTAAGAGTCCAATCCTACTCAGTCCGAAATCAGTGAGCTTCAAGTGCCCGTGCTGATCGATGAGCAAGTTATCCGGCTTCAGGTCCCTTATTTGGCAATGTTCTGTCAAATTTGCTGTTCATATGCACAACAAGCTCGGACTTACCGATGAACAACGCCTCGGTCATGGAGGTACTCGAGACCCAACACCACTTCCGCAATGTATTGACGTGTCCATTCTTCCGGTAGCGACCCCAGTGACTTGATGAGAGCAGCACAGTCACCGCCATTTAGGTACTCCATAACGAGGTAGAGATTCTCCTTGCTTTGGAAGGTGAAGTATAACTTCGCTACGAATGGCGACTCCGCCTGCTTCATGAGGATCATCCGTTCTGCTTTAACATTGGTGATTTGATTCTTCGCGATCATGTCAGCTTTCTTGAGAACCTTGACTGCATAATAGTCGCCTGTCGCCTTCTTCTTGGCAAGGAAGACCGAACCAAATGCGCCCTTGCTTATCGGCTTGATGATGTCAAAATCCTTGATGGAAGTTGGTGTAGAGCGGGACAGTGATGTCGTAGACGACTGGCGGGGAGACAGCGGCGCATTGGAAGATGTTGGACTGAACATCGGATTGATAGTGGAATGTCGTCGGTGTCCACGGCGAGTGGTAATGGGGGCATCTCGAGGGAGAATACTAGGTGACAGGGGAGGCGTGACTAGAAGTCGGGGTTCCAGGAGGTTGTTGGTAGATCGATGGGCCCTCAGAGTGCCGTTCTCGGCAGGAATTTCATTGAGATCCATGTAAGGTGGGTGGTCATCCGGGCACACAGAAGCTGTGATTGGTGCCGCCAGAGCGAGAGGAGACGATATGGATGATGGCGTCGAGGATCTGGTAGGCATCTTATTCATCATTTGCCAAGTCGGTAGAATTGAAGTAGGGATAGGCATGGAAACTGGTTGCCGGTTCTCGTTTGGCACAGTGGGCATTGGGGACGAAGGGGCAACAGGCGTAGGACCAGATGACAACATGTCTTCGACAGAGCTGATAGAAGCGCTCTCAGATGTAGCCCGAGGTAACGCGGTTTCCTCGGTTATTTCGAGTGTCGCACCGCCGATCGGCGCAAGATCGTCTTCGCCTTCCTCATCGCTTTCCTCTTCGTAGTCGACGGTCGCCAGACTTTCTTTCACTCTCTGCTCCCATTCCTGCCATATCTTCTCCGAGTATCGAATGGTGTTCTGCAGGCGGACAACGTTGTCCGCCTTTTGTCGCATTACGCGCTCGGCATCCTCGACTAGTTGGGTCAACGCGGCATCCTCTATCGTCGGTTTACACCAGTTCCGCACTTGAGACATCTTCCGCTCCGAGGTCGGGGAGAGTAGTCTTTGTCGCTCGATAGGTTCCTTTGACTCCTCCTCCTTAAGTGCGGGAACGGTGACTTCGAGTGCAACCTGTAAAATATCATCCAATTGCTCCAACAGCCGACGCTGCATCTTCTTCACGCTAACACGCTGCATTTTGTTCGTCCGGAATAGCTGAAGAGGGCTTGACATGCTGGGTGATGTAGATGGAGTGAAGATGGGCACTCCGCGATACTCGGGAGTCATCGCCGGCGACGAGGTCTCCAATGCGAGCAAAAGGTCTTTGATAGTGTTTCTCAGCTCACCAATGGATTCGTTGCACTCGCCAATTTCCGCCTCCAGATGGTGCACCTCCGCGCAAGTCTCGCTGTGCTTCTCAAAGTACCACTGCTGGATATGGCACTCACAGATGCGACACAGAATAAGTTCGGTGGAGATAGGTTGCGTGAACGGAAAGGGCGTCACGGGCTCGTCGGCTACACCCTCCACTATAGGCGCTTCCTCTGGCAGGGACTCTTGACCAATTTCTCCGGATTCCAGGATAATGGGAGGAGAGGGATGCTCATACCGCGGAGGGGCGATGGGTTTGACAACCCACACCGTATGAGAGGGTTGCGCGTCCTCGCGGTCCATCATGAGCATACCTTTACCCTCCATCTGTTGGTAAAGGACACCGTTCGCGAGAAGGTCCTGATGGGCGTCAGGTTGAACTTGCAACCGGAACCTAACTTCGACTGTATGAGAATCATCTTGTTGAAGACGCTGGGTCGCATCCTTGAAAACGGTCCAATCCAACGGCGCAACTAAGTGCGATATTCGTGTCCCAGAAAGTTCCAATGGGTCAGTTCTAATAGCATCAGACATCAAATGGTTGTCACCAGGTCAGAGACTGAGATCTTACCCAACCACGACTCTCCATGCATGATTTACCCAAATGAAGTGATCCCCGTCCAAGCTGAGCTCCATGATGATGTTTTGATTCTGAGCGGTCTCCGCTTGAAGACGCAGGCGCTCGGTGGCCAGAACTCGAGCAGATTCGCTGTGCTCTGGTAGTTTGGAGCGAGATAAAGGATCCGGGGAGGTCGATTTCCGTACAAGTTCCTTTGGGTGTTCGTCTCTTGAACGTCTACCCTGACTGACCACCCGACTCATTCGTAAACGGTGTTCGTCTTCGAGAGATATGCGCAGCAACGACCCCTCTTCTCTATGTCCGCGAGTAGTCGGCGTTGGTGCTGGGGGCTGTTCTTCCGAGGGCTTGAGGACGAACATAAGAGGCTCATCCTGTTCATCCTCGTTATTGTCGTCGAAATTCCAAAACTGCTTCTCTGCCTCCCACCACTCGACGACCCGACTGAGGCTAGCGACGGCAAGTAAGACTTGCACGTACCAGTTTCGGCCGTGCCAATCTGGATGCTCGTCCCAAGCTCTTCCAATGTATTGAACACGCTGAACGAGGGACTCGCAGACCTTTGATTGGGCTGTAAGCTGCGCGGTGGACATTTCTGTGACATCGGTAGCCACGCCTATGAGGTCGTAAAGCGCGGTCATGATAGGATCAACGGGGTCGTCGACGAGTATGCGTGAAGAGCGGCGATTTACAGTGGAGATGGGAAGTACATCAGAAAAGCTGCCATGGGTTGTGGAAGGAGGCATGGGGGATCGGGATCTGGAAGTGGAACGTGAACTCTGACCGGATCTAACGGGACGTATGGGAATATGGACTGTGCGTGAGAGTCTGCGGGAAGGGAGGCTTTGGGATGGCCAGGCCGGGGGGATGGCGTTGGACTGCCTACGGGGGCTGGTTGTGTCGGAGAGTGATGTGGCAGGAACGACGGGACTGGGGACAGTGCTAGAGGAAGGAGGAGTGGGAAGGGGCTTTTCCCAGGGATTGGTGTTTTGTCTGCGCAGGGAAGGGCTGAAAGAGGAGGATGTGGATGCTGCAAGAAGACCGGGGAACGAGGTGCGATGAGTCAGGGCAGGAAGGGAGCAAGCGGGATTCTCTGGAGACGCACGGTGACGACTGTGGCGGCCCTCTTGTTCTGCCTCGTAGCCACTGTCTGAATAATCGTCTGCCTGAGAGGCAGGACGGGGCTGGTAGAGGAGGGGGTCGTGGAGAAAGTCGTTGTCGCCGTACTGGGAGTCACGGTCGGGGTCACGATCACGATACGAGTCGCGATCCGCGTCGCGGTCCAGGTCAGCGTCACGGAGCCTCTCCTCGAAGAAGGTGGTGATGTTGTTGATTACTCTACGAAGCTCCTTGTCGCAGTCAGCCTTGGCTGTCCTGAGACGACGGGTGACATGTCTGCGGACAAAGGGCATGGAGACGGTGTTTGAGCCAGAGCCAAGGGAGCTGGGGGACGGGGCGGGCAGGTTGGCATCGGGGGTCAAGATGAGGGGACTCGGGGCCTGACGACGAGGGACGTCCGACATGGGAGTGGAGGAAAAGGATCAGAGAGGGGGCGGCGGAGAGAAAAGGAAGGCGACAGAGTGCATCAGGCGACGGCGACGGCGCTGCAGTGATCGGTGACCAGTGACCAGGTGAAGGGCGGGCGATGTCCCTGGGCGTCGCCGGCCATTGCCGAGACTGTCCAGGGTCCCCGTTTTCTATTTATTATGTAATCGTCCATTTCCTCCGTCATGCTTGTCCTCGACCTCGCCCGTGCCCTCGCCCGAACTCGCCCGCGTCTCCCCCTTCCCCGCTTCTCCTCCACCCTCAGGGGTGACCAGGAACACCTCCACGACATCCTCGACCAGGCGGAAGACGCACGCAGTATGTCTCCCTACCCCCCTCACTCCCCGCCTCTCACCTCCTGCAGCCCCCGACGACCCGAGCACCCAATGGCAAGCAGCCGGTCTCCGCAGAAAATTCCCTCCTGGCCTGGTACGTCCCCTGTATTCCCTCTTCACATTCCCCTAACACCCCACAAGTTCATTCGCCCCCATTACTGGTCGTACCAGCACCGGTTTGAGCCAAAGAGAGTCAGAACCGCACCCCCCCTCGTGGCACCCGGCCGGAAAGAGGCGTTTCAACATGACATTTTCCGCGAATTGGGCATAGACCCTCTCTGGGAGACAAGCAACTCGACCCTGCTCGCCTCCTTCGTCTCCGAGCTCGGCAAAATCAGACCTCGCACACAAACGCGTCTCACAACAAAGACCCAACGCAGGCTAGGCAAGGCCATCCGCCGCGCCAAGATGATGGGCGTCATTCCTTTGTTTTATAATCCCCGAATGATGCCCAAGCCAGGGCAACTAAAATAGTTGTTGATCGCATGTACCCTTTTCCCTGGAGTAGACAGTCGCTGGTACTCGTCCAAATTCAATGGTGGCGTCCCTGATCGTGTAACTCGCACGTCAGGAATATAGACAGCTTTAGTGTTGATGATGATCCTGAGCTGGTCACACGGGCAACACGTTCGTATAACACACTTACACGACCTCTATAGTTCTGCCAGAAGCATCGTGCCTAAATTCTGCACGACCTGATCCCCGATCGCCTTTTCCACCGTTTCTTCCAAGTGCCGTTTAGGATCTTGCTTCCCCACATGTCGTGTCTTCAATTTCTCTGCAGAAAGCGTCGACTCTTCTTGTACAGATTTGTTGTACGCCTCCGATAGCGTAAGCATTTTCTGCGCAGCGGCGCATACAGTTCATCCCAATTCATAGAAACTTCGGATCGGAACTAACCTTGATAGCATCTTCATTGCCCTCCTTGTGAGAACAGAAGTCCTTGAGCTTTAATCCCTCCGTCCAATTCCGCTTATGTAAATTCATCAGCATCGCCTGCTCCAGCTCGGTCTTGCGGTAATTGACAGCAATGGAGTAATAGTGGCGGTTCAATCCATGAACGAGTGCCTGAATCGAAGGCTTATTGATGTGACCAATGTTGGATGTTGTTTGTCGTGGCTCCCGACCCGCAAGCACTGTCTGCGGGTTGATGAGACGGAAGGCATCAATCACCACCTTGCCCTTCACAGATTGGATAGGGTCAACCACCACCGCAACGCAGCGATTTTGCATTTGTTCAAACGACTAGGGCGAAAAGTGAGATCGTGCATGGCCAGTCAGTGGCAATCCTACCTGTTGTGTGTTAATGTCAACGCTCGATAGCCAGCACCCAAACCCTGGATGTGAGTGGTACCACCCAACAACCATCTCAGGTCTGACGCACGTGGATTCAGTGAACGCGAAAGCAAGCACGCAGCGAGGACTACTCACCGGCCAGTCTGCTTCAACATATCGACCATTTTTTGTTGGAATACATGATCCACAGACTCGACGGTGACTGTCGTGCCTGATTGGGGCATGGCGAAGACGTCGATAACTTGCACCGTGAACTCGTCGACGAATTCTCCGAGCATGAGGCCCATGACCTCCATGGGAACGCCCGCACGTCCGTGCTTCAACATCTGCACGAGAATAAGCCTTCAAATACGAGTGAATTGGTTGCTGCGCACCTTCAACAGCGCCAACGACGAGATATGAATGACTTCTCCACTGTAGTCTCTACATGAGCGCAATGCGTGAGGGGGGAGGGGCGACCCACTTGTCTGGAACGGTAGTGTCGACAGGGCCGGCTCGCAACCCGGCGGCCCTAATCTGATTTCCGATGAGGCTACCAAGCTCGTCCATGGTGGTTGCGCTCCGCTGACGCGTCTTCTGGTTGTGCCTTGTTAGGCAAGACCTTGCAAATCAAATACACGCAAACACCTCCTGCTGACCATGCCCACCAGCGAGCTCTCGGATGCTCTGAACCCGTACTATGCCCAGCAACGATCCAGGACAACGCATGTCTCGCAACGACCGCCACCTTCTCTACAATCCGCACCGCAACACGCACCGCATCGCAGTGAACTCGAACTGGCCATCTCCAGGCCGCCTGCCGCACCTCCTACCCCACCAATCACCTGCACACCTCTCTCAGTGCACCGCAGCGGTCACAGTCCTGCACGTTCCACCAACCCACACAATGGTGGAGTGCATGCGGTGCAGGACCTCTTGCGCTTCCTGGCTTCAACGAGGGAGGCACAAGAGATAGAGAACAAGCGGAGAATTGCTTGGGAACAAGAGCAAGAAGCCAAACACCGACTTCGTCAGGCGGAAATGGAACGTCGTATGCTCGAAATGCAGCAAGAGATCGCTGCATTGAAAGCGCGTGTGACTTTTAACACATCCTCATCATCGGTTGGAGCTTCTGTGAATGTTCATAGTAATCCTGCTCCGTCACAACATTCGCAGTTCGAGTATGCCCCGCTCGTTTCCTCGCCACAGCAGCCGACTCCTTGTACCTCCCCCACTCTATCGCATCCCTCCACTCCTGCAGCGTTTTACTCTCCAAGAGCGGGCCAGCCTGTAGCCGGACCTTCGACAGATCCCGTAGTTGATCCCGCGGAAGCATCGAGTTCAGCGTCGTACCTTCCGTCGCCGTTACTGCCTCCTGCTCGGTTTGTCAATGTAAACCCATTGTCTTCTCTTCGAAACGTCACGGGGCATTCTGCAGCAGGATCGGACAGCGAGGAAGAGCGGAATGGGGATGACGACTCTCCCCCTCCTCAGTATCGTATGCGGAGGAAAAATCACCACGACACGCGTTGTCTCACCATTCAGGTAATGCCCAGCTGGCCTCGGTTGATCATGATGTCGTTCCTCACATTGTATACGCTATCAAGCACGCAATGCGCAATCATCTATTGCGTGTCATGATGCTCGAAACGGACAAAGACTTGCCAGACAGTCATGTGGAAGGCACACCGCTGGGACCCGATGAAGCGTTTCGATTTGTATGGGACAAGACACCGAGGCAGTCGGTGCATAACGGACGCATGAAGGAGCGAGTTCTCAAAGACCTCAAAGCGAGCCGGAAACTGTATACCCACGTTCCAGACAAGGAGTTTGGAAAGAAGACGTTGGATGCGGTGTTTGATCAAGCGTTTGTAACGTTTCGGCAGAAATTCAAAGCGCAGCGGGACGATTCTACGGCACAAGCTCACAAACAACGCGAAGAGCTCAAGGCACAGCGTGCGCGGCGACTGAGTCGACGCAAAGTTGTATGATTTTGTCAGGCTACGCATACATTGTCACGGTCACTGACTGTCTTTCCAAGAAACTTGGGAACCGCTCGGATGCACGAAACAAGATGGCGACGTTTGAGCATGTTATCTTTGATGGGGCGCTGCAGGTAGAATGCATGTCATCGGAGGAATCGGAGGAAGAAGACGCTGCGGGGACACGAACGACGTTCTTCCGAATACGAGGGTCTCCATGGCGTAGCGTGCGGCTGCAGCGGTTCTACGACGCACTGGACGAGGAAGACAGGGCCGATAACGCACAGCGACCTCGGCGGGGGGTGGGTCGGCGGGAGCGGTTTCGTGGGGCGGCGAAGGAGGGGGTTGTGGTGCCCCCGAGGGGGGTTGCCAGTTGGATGATCAGCAAGGGCTGGATGCGGGTGATGGGGGCGTCGCACGGGGAGGTGGTGAGGGAGGCCGTCGTCGATCCGCCTGGGTTCGAGTGGGGAGAGTGTCACGCGCTTGGCGAGGAGAGCGAGTAGCGTAAACAGTTCCCACGCTATACTAGCCTATCGCCTGCTCGACCGACGTGTCTCTCTCATGCACATCTTCACTCCCAATCACGTGGCGCTCGTCGCGGCCTGCTATCCCCCCTGGTCCGCGCTGCCCTCTGCGGGGCCCGAGTACCGTCCGAATGCCCAGGAACTCTCCCGTCTCGCCTACTATGCGACGAACCGGCCAGGAAAGATTCACAAACTCGGCGCAGAGCTCGAAAAGCACACCAGATCAGAGTGCACAAAGGCTCTCGCCGGAAACCCGCGGGCACGAGCGTGAGCATCTGTCTCTTCGCCACGGCGCTCGCTCACCCCACGCAGGTCCCTCCTCATCACCCTCGCCATCCTCCGCGCGCTGGCCATCGAGTGCCGCCGCGACATTTCCCTCCTTTCACCCTTCCTCCTCTCATGTCTCAAAATCACACTCAATCTCGTCTCCTCCGACTTGGAGATCGCCGCTCGTGCAGCAAGCGTGGTGCGTATCTCTCCGCTGTCACCCCTTCACCCCCTAATTCTCTACAGCTCACCGCGTGGTGCACCTACACCGATGGTCATGCCATTGGCGTGGATGCCGAAATGACCCAGAACTACCTGGTCGTGCTCGCTCACTTTGCAAAACAGTCCACCGCGGAGATCAAGTCCATCGATTACGAGCTACGAAATAGGTAAATTTCGTCCGCATACATCCCGCTCCACAGTCCAATCCGTTGTCCAGGACACGTATGGTCGGCCTAGCCGCAATCACCGGCGTGGTGAACTCGGAAGCCCTATATTTATCCTCCACCCAGTTCAAGTCACAGGTGTCCCGCATCATCCGTGCTCTCCTATTCCATATTTTGCAATCGGAAACAAAGGCCCTTGATGAATGGTACGTTACTTGTGATCCATGTCCGCTGCCGTACGGCTTACCATTGCAGTACCTTGGCCCTCAGGGTCAACACCCCATCAGTCTACATGGAAGAATTTCGTATCCGTCCCCCGCATCAAAGGAGGGCTGCATCCATTCACATACATGTTGACGGCGAATCTGGTCCTTCGTCTGCGGACGTCCTGATAGCATCCCTTCGTGCCCTTTCCCTCCTTTTGCAGCATTCGAATGCTGCACAAATTGGTCTCATATCCCAGGCTGCGTTTGAGACCATGGATGATCAACACCTCTGGGACAAGGCCGATCAATCCCGCTGGTTTGCTCGCAAAGCGTGCGAATGGACACAGTATCAATATCGATATGCCGTTCCATCCCGGCTAGTCGAACGACTGCTCGAGACACAGGATAACCCGGTCTCTACTCATCAACAGAGAACACTGACAAAGATGCTCACCACAGTCTTCACTTCCCCGACTCCTTTGGTCAACCTCTCGACCTCAGACATTGTATCCAACCTCGTCACATTGGTCCTTCGCAGAGTCTCAGTCAACGCCGACGACGACATGCTCCCTTTGTTGGTGGAAAGCATTGGTTCCCTTGGCACTCATGTCTACTACTCTGACCAGATCCAGGATCTGGCTAGTGAACTCATCAGTCGTCTTGTAACGGTCGAAGTTCATGGCCCGCCATTCCTAGAGAGAGACGACTACAACAAACGGCGGTCACAAGCAATCAGATGCTTGTTGGCTGGGCTTTCAGGTCTCTTACTGGCTGCCGACGCAGCAAGGAAGGATGACCGTGATAAGACCATAGTGTCTCCTGAGCCTTCGATCATACTGAGCAGCGGGACTTCGTCACCAAGTTCCCAGGTCACACGGCGGAGGAGAGTATCTGGAGAGATATGGTATGAAACGCTGAATCTTCTGTGTGACGGTGATTACGCGGTGAGAAGTGACTACGCTCATACGCTGGTCACATACTTGCGCCAAGAACTTGCGAAACGCGGCAACTCGGGCGGTGTCAAACGATTCAGGCAAGTGACGGAAGAAAGTTCCCCTATCCAGATGAACAACATCAGCCTGCTGCTCTTCGGTGATCCTGGCACGAGGTCATTACACGCTACCCATGCTTATCTATTCATGTTGGCCACCTCGTCCTCCCTTGGGTCTGTCGCCAACTTTTCTCCATCTCCAGCTTATTCGTTGAATGGCGACCTCGCATCCATTGGGGTTTCTTCCATAACTCCAAGCACCGACCCATCTGCACAGGGGACGGAGTTCGCAGAGACACAACTATCTCGACCATCTTCCTCCCGCCGTTCTGCAGGTACCATCACGCGGTCACGGAAAGCTTCCAACGCCCAGAGGTTACTAGAATGTACTCCTCCGAAAGTTTCATCCGCGAGCCTCGCCTCCTTATCGGACCATGCGCTCATTCTCCATGTTCTCACTGCCATCCATGAAGAGGTTCCTATCCGCGGCCTTTTAACCGGGATCCCTATGCTCCTTTCACTAGACAAGGCTTCCCAGATAGAGGACGAGTCGGAACTTTCCGTTCGACAACGAGCTAAAGCGTTGAAGGAGGTTGTTACCCGCGTCTGGCTTGTCATTGGCAACGTGTGGGAATGTGCTGAGCTGACAAGACTCGCGGAAAGCGTAAGGGTGGCGCAATAGCTTTTCTACTTTGGTGCTAATGAATTGGGTATTATGCAGGCACTCTCTTCATCGCAAGGCTCCACAGTACTTCCCCAAGTGGCAGCATTTACCCCAGGTGTTTTACGCCCACCAGAAGAGCAGGTTATGTTCCCACCGGTTACGGAATCAGAGATGGTGGCTCAATGGTCACATGTGAACGCTGAAGAAGCCCTCTCGTTGATAGTTTCATCCAAAAACGTCCAGGAGGTGACCGGCATGGATCGGCACATCTTACTGCGCAAGTTGACTACTCAGTGGTCTGCAGAGGCCGCCCTAAAGGATTGTGAGCTTCAAAAACCCTCCCACATATTTATGAAATGACTGATTGCACATTAGCCCTCGAGCGACCTAGTGCACACCGGCCCCTGACGGAGAACGGATCTCCATTACTTAAGCTATCACCTGCACTGATGGCCATTGAGAACCTTTCCCTTCAGAGTTTGACCAGATCTGTACGTGGCGTCGGCGTTACCGACCTAAGGGAAGCTCTGGAAGGCCGAGCAGGAGCTTCTAACCCGACCCTCGCGCGCCCCCCCTCCGTGTCAACATTTGATCATGCGCTATCATTTGATACCCGTCTGGCCCCGACGAAACCGAAACCTAGATTCAAGAAGCGAGCGGTGACAGCTGGGTCGGGCGAAGTGCGGGAGGTCTTGAATAAGCTTGGAATAGGGAAGCCCACTGGCACCACCAGCCTGTTGAAAGCGTCTTTTCCGTCTATGCAAAAGCCCGATCAGAGGTAAGTTTTCAGTATTTGTCATTCTTCACCAGGCGCTAATCACCGTGGTTCTTAAAAAAGCTCCAAACCTACCATACTTTTATCACGTCCTTGAAATTGCATCCAACATTCCTTATCTCCTTTGCTCTACATAAACCTCACTTCGATATCTATCATTTCATCTTTACCAAGTAATTATGCTCGGGTCTCGCAAAATGGACATCATCTTCCACTCCAAGTATACAAAACTTAAAACAGTGGCATATTATGTCGTGGACTCTCTCCTTTTCCCCGCGGATATGATAATTCTTCGAGCTGCCTCCTCCTTTTCTGTCCAAAAGCTTAGCTCACCTTGAGCTTTAGGGTGAGCAGTAAGACGCATTCCCTTCTGTGTGGGGTGTTTGCACATTACCGGCTCGACATTGCTAGGTGTACTTACAATTAGACCTTGCAATAATACCTCATAGATGGCGGACTGCTTGGCACCTTTTGCAACTGGGTCTGTGATCTGTTCCGTGTGACGGAGAACGAGCTTGTTCAACTCTTGTTGAAGCCGAAAAAGACTAGACGAAAAGTCAATTCATGGAACACGTGTACACGACACCAAGAGCGCACTTGCTGAATATCATAGTCTCTTCAGTCTGTTCCGTCAGCAAGACCAACGACTGGAACAAGTTGATGTAGCATTTGCACATCTGCAGGCGGTCGGGTGAGTTGGCATTAGGTGGGCACTTTTGATACTTGCATTCATCACCAACGCGTCGGTCGTCACGAGCGCCTTGCTAAAGTAGCCGCTGGGACGTTCCGACAATTTCTTGAGTGAATCACAGTGCTCCGAGACGACTTTTTGGAATACAGGCCAAAGCTGCAGGCGCATGGTGAAGAAAAAGGTCTCTAGAGGTGAACACTGGCGTTTCTGAACCTCTGAAATGACAGCTTCCGTCAGCCGGACCATGGTCAGGAGGGGAGTCGCTGGTGGTAGAGGTTCGATGACGGAACCCAAGAATGTCTGAATAAAATAAATGAAAGATGACTGTCAGACTCTTTCGGCTCTGAGGCCCATGACCTGCCTTGGTATACTCCAGGGAAGGGTCAAAAATCTTCTTCCAGATACTATTAAGCTCCGTCCGTTCAGCCTTGTCCATGGTGGCAAGGCGACCGAGTCCATGGGGTTCAACAATTCCAGGATTCAAAACGGGTGTCCTCGCTTCTGAATCAGCCGCGGAATCATTGTCGTCGACCTCTTTACGGACACGAGGCTCCGGTGTGACAGTGCGTTGTCCGATTTCCAGCTCTTCAGCGGAGAGTGGGGATCCCAAAGGGTCAACGAAGAAGAACGATGCAACGAATGAATATTCTGCTGTCGCGTTGTCCGTCAGAACCAAGAAGAGGGATCTCAGGATGGCTTCAAGCGGCTCTCTCTTGCAACGAAACTTAGCTCGTACACCAACGGACGAGTCGACGTACTTACATGAGCTTTATCGTCAGCCTGATATGCAAGTATGACACCCGGTCCCTCCAACTTTGCATAGGTCAAGCGCTCAAAGTCTACGCGAATTCCATCATCTTCTGCTGACATTGTTGCGATACTTTCGAACCTCTCAGTAACCCGAGCCTGGAGACCATCGATCACGGATGGACGGGTAATGATAACGAAACCTTACCCTCAGCAAACCAAGGCTGCGAATATATCGTCGAAACGCGGTCTCATAGTATGTGCGAACGGCAGCGATGTACGATTCTTGTATCTCCTTTGCCACGGGTTCTGCTTGACGTTTCAAAAAACCGAACAAGGCACGATATTTGAGGAACCCGGCAGACTGTAACACCTGCATATTAGTCGTCACGCTAATCTTTATCGTGTTCAGCAGCGCCAGGAAGAAGGCACGAAGTTTCGTCGCTGTCTTGAGGGTTTGTGTGAGCACTTCCTTGGAAGATCAGATAGAAGATCACGTACGACTATCCGCAAGGCCTCCACGACATCCGTCAGTTCTCTAGCAGCCTTGACGCGTGATCGTGCGCGTAGGGTATCGAGCCGCCTCTCAAAGTCAGCAACCACCGGTATCCATGCTTCCCCAACTTCGGTGTCGAGTAATGTCGTAGCCAGTGTGGGCGGGATGGTCAAGTCAGATATGAGACTTGACAAGGGTTTCTCGATTCTCTGTACGCAAAAGTTTACTAACAGAACAAGGAAAGTGTGAGAGACGCCGAACCCGACGGCTCTTGAGTTTGTTGTCTATGTTGGTGCTACGCTCTTGAAGTTCTGATATTTGACCAGATACGGCCGACAAGTCCTTCTGGAAGGTAGACAGGAACGATTCTAAAGAATCTAGGAGGCGGACGCTGGTCTGCTATACGTGTCAGGTACACGACAACATTCGTGGTAGTTGACCCACCTCGACTTGATCATGGAACTCGATGAATTCCTTGGCGCGAGAACGGACTGGAGTAAACCGTCACGAGCCGTAGAAGGTGGTATTTTGGTCCAAAGGTTGCTCACAAGTGGGTTTCAAGGAGATATCCTCGTGGTCCTCCGCATGGTTGTGCAAGTGGGTATCGTATCCTGTCATCTAGTAGGCCAATAGCTCTTTGTAGAGTTGGGGCACTAACCGTTGGGTGATGCCATCCAGTGGTAAGATGCGACAGGGTCCAGTGTCAAACCGCGGCGGATGCTTCCCGGGATAGGAATGGCGGTGCAAGGGCCGTTGTTCCGTCGTTCCACACACATACATGATCGACCTGGTCTGAATCATCGTCAGTCGCAGTCGCAACCATGTCGCAGTCCGAGCTCAGAACAAGCCATGTCAATACACCGGAGGCATCGACCAGTCCTGAAAGGACATCGTATTCCACTGGATCATGGGTCTTAGCTTCAGGACCGCTCGTAAGCTGTGGATGGGTAAGTCGAATCTTCGTCCGATCACCCTTGGGCCCGGTGAATCCGACTTTGCCAGGTCTGGTTGCATTTCTGTCCCTTGTGACCATCTTCCTTGCCGTCGTACTCTGGGTTCACGGCTACAGCAGGTCCAACAACTTTGGTGCCCTCATAGCTATTCCTTGTTTCACATTCGCTGGCGCCATCTGGACGTGAGTAACTCGCATAATACTCCCTGTCGTCTCCGTGGTCTATATATTCTTGGAAAAAGGATTGTCAAGAAGACGTTCATCTCCCCGCAAATCGTCTGTATCGAGGCAACCTGGGTTTTCGCCCTCCTCCCCTTTCAGATACGCAAGTCTGGAATAACTCCGTACGCTGCCGCACTGCTAATCATCCCACAGTGCTCGGTCTCTTCGCGTTTGAATCTTATGGTGCCCCTCGCTCCCGTTTCACTGTCATTTACAAAGTTCTAGTGGTATTGGTCTGGACCAATTCTGCGCTAGGTATCTCCCCTGCATACCAACTGGCTCTCGCAAGCTAACTGAAAATCCAAGTTTTCTTATACGCTGCAGGAATCATTTCACTAGCGCTTCTCACCCAATTCTCGTTCGATCAGGAGATATGGGTGCGCGACATCGACTCCAGCCCATGTCCATTCCCCTTTCCGGTGTTGCTTGTTTACGCTTTCCCGTTCACCGCCAAGTATTTTCGCGGAACCGCTCGAGAAGGCGCACCTGCCCCCGCCACCGACTACTGCCTCCCAGGCTGTTCTTGCCATACTACTAAACCGACCGAGGTACCCGGTGTGGAAGCTGAGAGTGCGAACGACATGGAAGGCACACAATCATCCATTCCGATACGCGTACCGACCGCGATGGAGAGGCAGAAGGTGATCCGTGTTACATTAGGCCATACGGCTCGATGATGTTGCGACTCCGAGAGTAATAATTCGTTTAACTGATATGTAGAACGAGAAAACAAGACAGCAAGTTGAGCACCAGAAATAGAGGGGGAGGGAGAGAAGGTAAAATATCCCAAGGCAAAGGCAAAGAAACGAGTGTCCAGAGATGCAACTAGATCCTCAATCTACCCATTAACCGGCAAGTTCTGTCTGAAGTTGCTTGAGTACTGTAGGGTCTGTTTTGTCAAGGTAATTGAGCTTGAATATGTGGGCTCCTCCACAAACCCTCTCCGCTTCTTGCAGCGCGCTTGCAATAAATGTCGTAAGCTGAAGTGTCCGCACCGGATCATGCTCGTACAGCTAGAAATCACTGAGCGATGTCAATACGTAGCACACAAGATGGATTTACCGATTTGCGACGGTCGTACTCCAGAGTCCCTTCAGATTCGGCGTAATACGTTGCTGGGACACTGTCTACATCCCAGTAGAGATTGAGGCCACTAATAGATACATCTAATCAGCCGGGACCAACGACCTTTGTGAAGAACTGACCCGTCTTCGCCATCCTCAGTGTGGTTGCGACTTTCCCTCACTTCGTAGAGGACGTCGGTCCAAAGATTGAAGATCTCGTTTGGTACGCGCCCGAGGACCTCGGGGCGACCAGTTGACACGAGAGACGCGATCCCGAGAGCAAGAAGTTTGCGGTGCCGTGGCTCCGACATATGGTCAAACTAACAGGTAGAAAAATAAGGTTCGGAGTGGAACAAGAGAAACGGAACGCGATACCTGTCTCCAAAACTGATCCAAGATAGCTTCCCATACCTTTTCTTCGTGTACATTTTGAACTTGGGCCGCGGCAGACACGAGACGAATAAACATCTCGCGATCTGTCAATGCGATGCGGGCGAGGACAAAGACACACTCTGTCAGCATGGTGGAGGAGCTCTGTCACATGGTTGAATACTACACGACTGAACACAAAAACAAATCCCTACTTCATCGTCTTCGAGAATTTTTACGATATGATTGAAGAAGCCGGATCTGTGTACTGGTTCCCCCCACAGCGACGAAGGAGCTAGTTGCATCATAAAGTTCACGCAGTTTAAAACGCCTCTCTGGTTCGTCTGGAGGGCTCGGCCACGCATGACACTCACGACTGCATTCATGAGGTCCAACGAAAAGTTCTGAAGGGGTTGTCGGTGACGAGAAGCAAGGGTAGTCCACTAACATACCTGCAGAACAAGGAGCGCATCCACGAAGAAATAGGATTCAACAATAAATGTGACCTTCCCTAACAAATCCAAATTTCCTGCGAGTAATGCCATAGCAAGAGGGAATAGTTGGAGGAGATTCGAGGTAGAAGTACTCTGGAGGGCCGTAGAGTTTCGAAGTGCAGCAAGCCAGAGGTTGACACCATCCTCGTCCAGGTTGATGGCCACCTTCACGTGGAGTTGAGCGGTTGAAGAGTGATCAACAACAAGACTCACCCCAGGTGCCAAACTTTCCTGGACTAAGGGGATTACAAGCGGTGCGAGAGAAGCGGAATATTCTCTGGATGACTACGGTGCCTTCAGTGAAGAACGCTGGATCACGCAACGGCAAACGTACTCTGATCAAACTTTTCACAACCACGAGGAGCTGGGCCTTGAACAACCACTCTTCCCCAGCAGCAGTCCCTGACAACATATAGTCAAGGACAAGTCACCAACCAGCAAAGTGTACACACATAAAGTGGGGATCTGTTCTGCAATCATCTGTATATGCGGGACGATCTGTTGGTCGGCACATTCAACAACCACATTCAAGCTCCTTGCGAGTCGTTGTTTCATTTCCGTTGTGTCTGCTTCGCTCATAAGCTTCGTCAACTCCGTGACAGTAGCAGGTAAGAAAGGAGCAAAGATGGCTGCGTCAAAATTGACTGTCTAGTAGGTCTTAGTTTTTGGTCATCGAGCAATTGTAGGTTTGCTCACATCCACACATTCGCGTACTGCATTGGCAGCAGTGAGCCGAACAACAGCATCTGATCCGGAACTCCTGTCTTGTAACAGGTGGACGAGAATTTCCCAAACAACAGGATCTGGCTCAGGTGTGCGCATATCACTGACCCACTTGCCAATCAACCATGCAATGCGACGCTTGATAATCGGAAAGCTGAATCGTTGTTAAATGCTGTGAAATGGATTGATTAGATCTTACTTTGGATTTGTCTCTTGTGCTTCAACGATAAGTTTGTGACGCATCCATTCGTTGAACGGGATGACATCATGAAGCCTACTAGCGCATCTTCCTATCGCACAATACAGCGCTTCTTTTTGAACAACGCTCGCTAAATCCGTGGTTGATTGTTCTATGGCAGGAGGGTGAACGAATGCTACACAGAAACAACCTGAAGCTGGAAGGTTCACCAATCATGGCTTTGAACGTGGATTCCATCAATGGGACAACGTAATCCTGATATTGTGCCGCTAGCGTCATGAGGACGCGTTCCCCACAGGGCTACACCATTTAGAAATATATGGAGATCACGGAACGCGAGAACGTACGCGAAGCTCATATTCCCACAGTTCATTTTCTTTGTCTTCTTCATTAACCCATTCTTCAGGATCAGCCATCCAGCCCTCGAGATCGGATGGATTGAGAGGAATGAAACGTGTGACAAGCAACTGGACTGAATCTTCGACAAACTGCTGTGGCAGCGCTGCAGAGATGTCAGTGAAGAACGGCTCGTCCCAGGAATTGTCCGTACTTGTCTCAGTGACTGGCCCGCCTTTTCGGAAAGGGGTCCATCTGGCGAGGTTTTCTTTAAAGAGGACCATTGCCTGGACAAGAAATCGGACTGGGTAGACGGCAGCGGATGAATCTGATGCCGAAGAAACCTTTAAATCTATGAACTCTTTCCGAAAACTTTCTCGTACCTTGAATCATGTCTCCCGAGCGATGGTCGGTAGCTTCTACAACCTTGGACCAGTAGTACAAAACCATGTCGTTACACGCTGGGAGTTGGACAAACTTTTCACCGTCAAGTTGCTGCAATCTTCTGAAGAATTTGCCGAAAACACGAATGTGGCGTGTTAATCGATCGATGGAGAGGGTCGTGATTGGATCAGAGGCCGGCATGGTGCGTGCGGCGAGAACAAGGCTGATACGTAGTTCTGACAGAGCCCTAAGCTGGACGGTAGAGCTCTGAAATAATTGAAGGAACTATGACAGCAAAGGTCAAAGAATGTGGCTGAGCATTGGCACGATACTTACCCATTCTTTAAGTTCTGCGAGCTCGCCTTTCACGTCCCTGATGATGCGGGGCCATGACCACAATGCCATCATCACGAGACATTTGTAGACAAGATGAGCTACTGTGATAGAAACGACGGTACGTTCTTGACCCAGCAAGCCATCGATACTCAGTATTGTGGGAGAGAGCTGGGAATAGTATGCGAGGATGATGTTCCGTAGCTGGTGCGTGACCTGGTGATGAAGATGAATAAGGATTGTGATTGTAGGAAGGCGAACGTCATACCTGAAACATTGTCTTGACGCCCGCGAGAATTTTCATGCCGGAAAACTCTTTGATGACGGAGTGGAGGACTTTCAAACTACGTCTCAAGGCAAGTGTTGAGTGAATGGTGGCATTCGGGAAGCTGGTCAAGGAGAGCAAGCCGCTCTCGACGACAGGCATAAGTTGTGTAAAGAGAGATGGCCTAATACATATGTATGGTGAACGGCAGACAGTTAAACGGCGTGTCGGGGCGCACCAATTGTGAGGATAATCCAACCGAGCGATTTTTGCGACAATGACTTCATTACATTCGGCAATCTGTTACGAGGAGATTAGTTGGACACGGGAGTGATTGAAGATGGACGGACAGTGTCATCTGCCTCGGACAAGAAAGCAAAGGAACGATGACGGATTTGTATGCGGTCATCTTCGCTCGTTAACCTGAAAGAGTGATCAAAAGGGTGCAGGTGGCGGGGGGACAAGGAAGGAAGGACTTTCTGGATCGCCAGTGAGAGAGCGCAGCGTTCTTGAACTGAATGATGCTCTGTTGTCTGACCTGCAGAGGTTGAGAGGGATCTGCGGCAATGCGGTGGAGGGCATTGTAGGTGCCGGCGTGGGTCTCGAGGAGGACTTTGAGGCGGTCGGAGGAGGCCCTGAGCTGTTCTGGGATCTGGGAGGCGGCAAGGGTGACGACGAGCAAGAGCTCGTTGCCGTTGACGGTGGGCGTCGCGGACGTCGGTGGCGGGTGCATCATCGATCGTGACGCAAGGGAGCAACCGTGAGACGCGTCGAGGCTCATTAGGCACAAACAAACGCAAATAACGCGTCTCCTCATGCATGACGTCGTCGAAGACGAAGACAGTGAGTCGCCTTCGAAACACCCTCCCCAGCGTCTCATCACGTGTACAAGCCGTGCTAGAGCTGTCTCGCTTTGTCTATGAAACCACCCACTCGTCCTCGCACACGCCAGACCCGGGTCCATCGCGACCCGCAGCTCGACCCGCGAAAGACCCGCCCGACCACTTGCCCGACTCGCAGCTCACTCAGCTATCCAAATGCATCGGTTGCGGACTAGGGTGGACCAGCAGGAAAACAGCCAAGCAGAAGCGCACACACATCAATCAATGTGCAAAGAAAAATGCATTGACCAAAGATACAATCAGAATTCTCATCCAAAAGGAAATCGCCATCTTGTCCCCTTCGCAGAACACCGCATCCTCACCCGACCAGGCCACTCTGATGGATTCCGTCGTCCCAGTCAAAAAGTCCAAACGCCAGCACGTCCTTCCCACCGTCAGGTCCCTCCCAGAGACACGTGACGGCATCTTGGGCAGAGCCAGGGACATCCTCGGACCTACCAACGGCCAGACAGACCCCCAGTCAACCCAGCAATTCGGTCAGAGCGCGCTAGCATCTCGAAATACACACCGTCCGGCGTTGCTCGACGCAACCAAGTCCGCGGAAGCACCACCTTCCACCCAGCCCTTCGGAGCAAGCTCTCTACGCGGAGGAATAACGACTGCAGAACGGTCGGTCGACGGTCGTGAGGAATCCTCTTGTGCTTCATTGTTTGCCCAAGATTCTGTTTCAGGTGACCGTGTGAGTGCAGTTGGTGTTTATATTTATCTACTCGGTTGTGAGGTGGAGCCCGTCTCATGTCCTCATCACAGCATAAGCGGCCTGCCTCCCCGCCTCCTCTGGTGGGCAGCAACTCTAGGACCGTGAGGCGACGTCGCTTGCAGTGATACCTGCACGTGCTTTCGGCACTCTGTCCTGGGGGATGCCTCTGCCTTCATTGTCAATTTGGTGTCAGGTGAAACTCTCCGCAGTACCACCCACTTCAGCCCTATCTGTATCACATTACACCACCACCATTCTGGGTAACGGGCGTAGTGAATATCGTACATAAATGAACAAATACATCGAGTCTTGTTCTCACTACTACCTCCACTTGTCCTTACGCTCCACCCCATGACATCCAAACGACAGCCCGCTAACACTTGCGATAATCACCTTTCAAGCATTTCGGAGCCAGAAGACAGTGGTGTGGATGCTACTCCAGGACAGAGTCGGAACGGCTCGGAGAAGGGGAGCGACTGCGACGTACACGTACAACATGTCGATTCAGACACATCCACGAATACCTCTGACGAGTTCGACTGGGACAAAGAGCCTTCAGATCCAGAAGAAGAGACCCGTCAAAGCAACCATGCTCGCAGAGGCAGAGCCCTCTGGCTCGCGTTTATGAAGCTGACTCGGCCCGTCCGAACTCTCTTGCTCGGGATCATTGGCGCCGCATTTTTCATCACCCCACTTTTGGTCGTGGAACTCAAGTATCAAGACAGCGGTGGTGTACGCCTTCAAGTATACGCATGGTCCTTGTGGTTGTCTATTGTATGGGCAACGTCTTGTGCGACCTATTTGATTGTCGACTTGTTACCGAACACTATCGTTACTGTCATCCTGCTCCTCGGTGGTCAAGTCGAGCGATTGAAGACGCAAGTAGAGGTGTGCCGTCACCTCTGTCGTCCAATTCAATGCTTTTCCTGATCATGACATCCTAAAGCTCACATTAGCGGTATCCGCTTGGCTAAAGTTGTTTCTTGACGTGTCATGGGCATGGATAGCCTTGTCTGTGATTCGAGCCTACTACAATCCACCGGGGTCGTACTGGGTCATCATCAACCGTGTCATGCAGGTATTTCCTTGTCTCCTTATCGCCCGTCGTCCTGTTAGAATTCTACTTGTGATCCAAATAGGCTTTTTTCACCACCGCTGTGATCCTGTTCGTGGAAAAGCTTTTTCTGAGATTCGTTGCCATCAACTTCCACCAGCGTGCGCTCGCTGACCGGTTGGCCGACAATCGCCTGGGGTTGAAAGTCCTCGATCGACTTTCGAATGCACACCCTGTGTCGACCAGTCGAAAACCAGCCCACGGAAAGAAAGGTCCCAGAAATCCTCTCAGCTCAATAGGCGCGTCGCTCGATCTCGGAGGATTAACAAGTACTTGGACACATCGGAAGAGCCACAACGGCCCGTCGGCGTTATCCTCACGAGACGGTTCTCCTCCCCTCGAACAGGACCAGTCTGTTGCTCACCATCCCCCGGAGAAGAAGCACCGCGGACTGAGTCGAGGAGAAACGAGGCGTCGGCGACGCAGATTCATGGCGTCTATCATCGTCGACCAGGTCGGCGGAGCCATTGGGCAAGTGGCGTTAAAGAATTCCAAGTTTCACAAGGACGGAGAACTGGGAGGTCTCCACTCGGCCAGGAAGTTGGCGAAGAAGTTGTTTGAAGGCTTGAAGGCTACGAGTCCTCAGAGATCTCACCTTGTCGTAGAGGGTGCGTGGTAAAAACTTTGCGGCGCTTGTGATTTATGTAATGGACATTTGTTTCATTAGACTTTTATCCGTACTTCCGGTCCACTTCAGAGGCTGTCTGTGTCTTTCTTCCGCTCCCGGGGGCCCGAGCTAACGCTCTAGCTAGCATGCGGCATTTATTATCTTCGACAAGGATGGAAATGGTGATATCAGTAGACCCGAGATGAGAGAAGCGGTGCAAAGAATTTACAGAGAACGCAAAGCACTGACGGCAAGTCTGAAGGTGGGGAGAAACGAAAATTCGGAACGCTTCGTCGTTGACAGTACGAATAGGATGTCAGTTCAGCGGTGGCTAAGCTTGATGCAGTCCTTGTCGCCGTCGCACTCCTTTTCATCGTGTTTGCTTGTTTGCTCATCTTTAATCGAGATAACACGCTGGCCTCGCTAGTACCCCTCGCAACCATCATTCTTGGATTTTCGTTCATCTTTGGCCACTCGGCGCAGACGCTGTTTGAATCCGTAAGGTATTTTGTGAATACTGGAGACAATTGCTAATCTTGTCGCCAGCTGATCTTCATCTTCTCCACACACGTGTTTGACGTAGGGGATCTGGTGATGATCGACGAGCAGTACCTTGCCGTCAAGGAGTTTGGCCTCTTCTCCACTGTATTTCGACGAGTTGACGGCCAGGAGATCATCGTGCCAAACTCCCTACTATCCAGCACCAAACTGGTTCACAACATGCGCCGCAGTACTTCCATGTACGTCGTACCCAACCTCTATCGACGTGCACGAGACTCATTGTCTGCAGGTGGGAGAGTACAACTATTACGATATCCTACAATACCTCGTTGGAAATCGTCGAACAGCTCAAACAGCGTATACAGACGTATGTCGTCGCAAACAGCCGTGAATGGTCAGGCTGTGGTGTCAATATCGACAAGATGGAGCATCAAAACGCCATTCATCTCATTATAGCTATCGAACGCAAGTGTACCGTTGTGTGAATGCACTACGCAGTGTACTCATTTCGCTCTTTGTAGATCGTTCGAATTGGCAAGACTGGGGCGGGCGCTGGGCGCGCAGGAACGAGTTCATGCGTCACCTCAAGACTGTCTTGGAAGACCTCGATCTGAAGTATATGCTACCTATACAACCAGTCCTCCTACCTGGCGGAAGCAGGGCACCAACCCCTGGTCATGCCCAAGAATCAAATGCATGACAAAGTTTTGGTTCTGTATCATGTACTATTACTTCCGCGAAGGCATAGACGATACCCAACGATGGATGTGGTATATTTACAGTCCACATTATTTGCTTCACAAGTGACTTTGCAATCCAGCTAGTATTCATCTTCATAAAGCCTGTTGAAGGCGGATAGTCTACGAGTTAGGTACCGATTATTGATACATCTAGATGATGGACGATCTATGTGTGGGTGTTACAAGACATGCCGGTGAGGGATGTCACAGATCTCCAAGAGCAACGGAAGACAATCCCGCTACTTCTAAGACACCTCCGACTAGGTGCAAGCTACCAGTAACGAGAACGTCCGTAGGCCTCGTACCCGAATGTTTTCGAACTAGTCGTACGGCATGTTCAACGGAGGGCAGAGAATGGATCGCTTCGCTGGGAGATTCTTTCACTATGTTTGACCAAGCTTGTTTAAGCTGGTCTTGGGTGGTCGGTCCAGTGTGTTCGGCAGTAGCAAATGCGACGGAGGCCAAATCTATGTATGATAGGTAAAGAGACGGAGAGACACACATTGTCCAGGTTACTCACCGCCTTTAAAGTGTCCATCAGTGTAGGTAGCATTACTGCAGAATATAACTTGGTCGAAGAAACAACTAGGGCCCTCAGGACTCTTAAAAGCTGAAAGTTGTGTCTTGATCTCATTGAACATAGTCCTGAGGAAGATCTCGCCTGAACGACCGTTAGTGCAGTTGAAGATGAGGATACGCAGCGGGCGGCGCGCATCTGCTGTGGGTCTACTGCGTTTAAACCACGTTATTACTAAGAACGAGGCATTGAATCACGGATACTTGCTTAGAGATACCAACACTAGCATACCATTCGATGCAACATTTGAGGCTTTCGTCCGTGTGCGCGCCGTCAAGGTACCAAGTCGTCGACGAGTAGTTGGGGTCCAATACTATTTGACAGCGGCCAGGCCACCTGGTATTCTCCAGACCAGCAACGAAGTCCTCAGGTACCGGATCGTGATATGACAATTTATCCTTTTTGGCAATAAATGTATGAGCCAGTTCCACTGCAAGACTTGCATTTGACAACTGATGTTTACCCGCAAGACCTGGATAGAAAAGTTAGCGGGACAAAGGGAAGGGAAAACGATCTCGGCGCGCCCAATTTGATATCTTTCAAGGCTGAGAGCTCCTTCACGACTCTGAATTCAGACGCCTGTGGGTATTTAGAAACAATTCAAACAACAACATTTGTAACGTACTTTAACATTCGTAGCAGTTTCTCTGAGGATAGCTTCTAAGTCAGTAGATGGGTGGTGTTGCTCGACGGTGAGAGCGGGGACGTTTTTCTTGTAAATTCCAGCTTTCTGTCCCGTGATGGCTTCGATGGTACCTCCCAGAACTGCGACGTGGTCCATTCCAAGAGCGGTAATTCCAGTTACTACTGGTTTTGGAACGACGTTTGTGCTGTCACCCCCTCCACCGATGCCGACCTCCAGAATGGTTGCATCAACTTTAAGATCCTTGAATGCATGGAATGCCATAAGAGTCAGGTATCGGAAATAGGGGGGCATGACTGGAATTCCGGGAGTGATTGGCTGCACGGAGGTCCGGTGATTGAAGTCTGAATGCTCAGAGAAAGAAAGCATACTGGATTATCTTGGAGCTTTTTCCAGACTTGAAAAAAGTATTTTGCAAACTCCTCCTCCGACAAGGGACGGCCATTGACTCTGATCCGTTCACGGACAGCGACAAGGTGTGGAGAAGTATAGAGACCTGCTTCCGCTGAGGAGAGAGGTAGTATAGAAATGGGGTAAACATACCAACTTTCATCCCGGGTTTTGCATGTCGGAGGATTGAATCTGCGAAAGCGCTGGTCGAACCTTTGCCCTTGGTACCAGTGATGTGAATGACATTGAGGTCATTGAGGTCGTCGGGCTGGAATGGAAGGTATGAGAGAGAAGGATGCGATTGGAGGTAAAGCATACAGTGAGTCCTGTCCTAGTGACGAACTCGTTCATCTCTGCGATCGCGATCTCGTTTAGAGGGATGCCGGTGGCTCTTATGGCCGCAAGGGTAGCGGCATTGCTCTGGAGAGTGTTGAGGGAGTTGACAGCTTCCTGATACGACATTCCCGACATTTTCCTCGAGAGGAGGACACGAGGAGATAAAGGGCGGAAAACAGGCAGCATGGGTTGTACCGACTCACCGAGTCCGGGCTCGGAGGGCAGCCCGCCGGAACTCGGGGAGTCACGTGTGATGAACGATCACGTGCAACAAAACCCCCTGAATATGTTTCGCGTCACTGCCCTTAGGCTTGACCATGGACAGGTACTTGTGCGTCAGAAAACCAATCACAGCAGACAACTTGAAGAAAAACGCACCCTACCCTCCGCGCACAAAACTAGACGAGGACAGACAGCGCTGGTCAAAGTACTGGTTCTCATCGCAGTTCGTGTTCATCTCTACCAACTCACACATGCCACAGACACTTGGCACCTCTTTCTGTAGACGGAAAGAAACCATTCTCTTCTACGATAACAAAGCATCTTCTAAACACCCTCTCGGACGGCTCAAATCCCATCACGCATTCCAACATCTACGAGCGGTCAGGTGAGCCCCCATGATTCTGTACAGACAAGTTGCCTCATTACGTTTAGACACCATCGTTTCTGCCACCACTGGCCACCAGCGAGGAGAAGGCAGAACCCCACACGGAGTCTCCTCAAAAGCTTATTTCGAACACCGTTCAAGGAAGCTCTCCCTTCAACGAAGAGATGAATCTCCCAAGGGTATCTTGTGCAATGTTCGTGTATACATTGACGGTTACCTCAGCGGTACAACCGACATCGAAATGAGAAGAATTATCGCACAAGCAGGGGGAACCACCCTGTACGTTCTCTAACTTGTAGCTTGGTTACGGAATTGTCTCGGTCCTTATTGGTGCCCCTTGTTTTAGATTGGCACCGAGCGGTGCAACACATATTCTAACATCACAACACCTCAATGGCTCCAAAACTCACAGAATCTTGACAACAAAATCAAGAAATCCGGTTTATGCAGTCAAACCAGAATGGGTAATTGACAGCGTCACGGCCGGACGACGATTGCAAGAGTCCCATTATGCTCTGATCAGATCCTCTGGCACAAGGAATCTTGTGGATATGCTCAAGTCTGGCGGGCCCAGCTGACTGTAGTTCCAGCCTGTAGCCCAATTGACAACGTATCGATACCAAGCATCTTAAAAGGATCGTCCACACATTGCTATTCATTCCGAGAGTGAACCCAAGTAGCTACCCGCACTACCAGACCTGTCGGTCACATCCAGATCGCTACTAAATTCATAGTCACTCATTGTATCTGAATGCGCTGGTATCGACTCCTCCATTTCCAACCTATCCGCACTTTTGACTCTTTCCGCACATCGCAAACACTCCCAGCCGGAATCCAGTCCTTCGTCAGCGGTGCGCATCATACGCTCAGCGATGCAATGGTAGCAGTACGCGTGTCCGCAGGAGGCGATATACGGGGTATAGATGGGGAAAGGTGGAACCTCGTCGTCTCTAGTCGTTTCCAATGCCCCTTCCGTGGCAGAAGTAACCGAGAG
Organism: Xerocomellus amylosporus; assembly: GCA_038090735.1. Taxonomy (NCBI): domain Eukaryota; kingdom Fungi; phylum Basidiomycota; class Agaricomycetes; order Boletales; family Boletaceae; genus Xerocomellus; species Xerocomellus amylosporus. The sequence goes on along the minus strand of JBBPNE010000003.1, from coordinate 7,547 downwards.
TGTATCCGCAGCGTACCCCAGATTGAGAGTGTAGGACGCATTTTCAGCACAAATTGCACATTGATCAGCAGGGAGTGCTTCGTATTTGCCGTGCTTCCGCAGGTAACTCTGGGGAGTGCCCTTGGAAGTATTCGAGAGTATCGCTGGCAAAGTAAGCTGCGATATCAATCGGGTGACTCGACGCTGAACTGATTTCGTGTTTATGAGGGGCAACACGAATAGAAGGAATTCCTAAACGAAGCATGAGAGCATATAGTAATCTCAAAAAGGGAGACGTACAGTGAACGCATGCCAGACCATCTGGCGATTCATAAATTCATAGCTGACTTCGCGCTTGACTTGACTTGAAGCAGGTACAAGAAACATTCCAAGGAGCCGATCAGATAAGCTGCGATACCTGACGCAACGTGTCAAACCCCCAACTCCAGCTCAGACAAACCATGACTTGCCGACCGTTCAATAAGAAAGCGATGAAATTCAGTAAGCCGATAAGTGAATGCGTTGATTCCAGTCGTGTGAGTATCTGCCAGGCCATGCGACGTGTGTCACTTGAAGGCGTATCCGGCCAAGCCCGCGACAATGCGTGCGCACGCAAGCGGTTGTGGAGATAGGGCACGATGATGGTAAGTACGCCATGGATAATAAGGGTTCGCCGAGGCAGTCCGCCAGCTGTAATTCGGGACGTCGACAATGAACTCTATTGGATACCAAAGCCATGAAGACGTACGAGTACGAGAGACTGGGTCACGGGGTTTGTTCGGAGTGCCGTACTTCAATCCCTGTAACCGAGCACCATAACTAGTTCCGAGGTTCCACAGCGAAAACTTGTAGAGGGTTAGTTGAATGACGAGTGTCAATTCTGAATCGAATCGGGCTCTCAGTGCGGTCTTCCTGGCCGTCAAGAATAGGTGTTAATGAGGACGTAGACATACGTTGACGAGATTCAGGGCCTTCTGCAGTGGCTCGCACAACAAGTGTACCAGTTCTTGATCGAGTAGTTCAGCGTCGAGTTGTCCGACTCGCATAATGCGAGAATATGGTGAAGTAGTTGAGCCCAACGTATCCCGAATTGAAGAAAGGGTCGGTTGCGCTGAACTATAAGCTTGCTGCCATACTTCTTGCCATGAATTAGCTGATGGTCCTGAATCGCTCATGGCGGAACGCAACGCGGATGGTATGACATGTGTATGATTACCGGAAGAGACATGTCACGTGACGTTGATGAGATCGACTTGATATCATTCAAGTTGAAGTGACGGAAAACACAAAGTCACCGACAATCTACACAAAACCATGGCAGAGGCACTCCAAAAACTAATCCTAGATTCATTAGACGGATCCGGCACGATTCAAGATACGAGGGCGCTTTTTATACCCGGACAACAAGATCCAGCTACGAGCCATGAAGCCCAGATCACGATTCTCGGTGCTCTGAACTCCCTCCTCAGTCGCGAGGCATGTCGAAGTTTGCTCGCGATACGACCACCGTTAGATCCGCTTACATACCCGGCAGATGATTTCTTACGATACCCACGAGACGTCCTCTCATGCCCTCACACCTGAGGGTGCACAGATAGTCATAGAGGGATCGCATGAAGCCAGAGTATGGGCTGCTCTGCCGGCTAAGGGAGAGGGTGTCCCAGTGGGAGCCCAGGAGTTAAAGAAAAAAGTGGGTGATGAGGCAGCCAAGGTTGGCCAAGGGCGTGCTTTCAAGAATAACTGGATAGCGAAGGAGGGAAGTGGATTCGTCAAGGCAGTGAGTTGCATAGTATTCAGAAATGTTAATCCGGCTAATCCACCCATTTAAATTCGTGAGGTTGCACAAATAATAGATTCGACTCAGCTTGAGCTACGCGAGGTAGTATCTGCTGGAACTCTCCAAACCGGAGAGAAGGCTCTGGCTGAGCTACGAAAGCGTAAACTTATCATCCAAAGGTAGCCTTGGTTTTTCTACGTGATGATACGCAGCATACCTCCCCGTTCGTTCAGGAAATCGCAGTGGTTCACGGTGCACAAAGGTCTAAGCTTCAGCACGTCCATCGCGAAACCCGAAACTGATCTCACTGTTGAAATGCTCACTTCGTATGTTTTATTTATTTATTTTTTCAGAAGAGAGAGGACTGATTGACTACAGTGGTACATGGAAAACGGCCTCCTTCAAGAAATACAACTTTGAAGCCGACGGTGTCCCGACGTCAGGTGGTGCACTTCACCCACTCCTCAAAGTTCGCGAAGAGATTCGTAGTATATTCTTAGAGATGGGGTACGATATATTCACGTTCGCCTTACCGCTAGATTGCCTGACAACTGTGCCAGCTTCGAAGAAATGCCAACCGACTCTTTCGTTGAGTCAGGTTTCTGGTGCTTTGATGCTCTCTTCGTACCCCAGCTTCATCCCGCAAGAGAACTACAAGATACATTCTACCTCTCCGGCACGCATCTTGTCATTCTCTTGATAGCTCTGGTCTCATCATTGTGATAGATCCATCGACGTCATTGCCACCCCCTGAGGCTTACTACAAGCGTGTTGCTGAGGTGCATGAACAAGGCGGGTACGGGTCGATCGGCTATCGGACACCCTGGTCCCACGAAGAATCCCACAAGCTGCTCCTCCGGACTCACACTACTGCTTCGTCAGCATCCATGCTCTACAAACTAGCTGCTAAGTGCAGAGGTGAAGAAATAGGCGACGATGGTAGAGAACTGAAGTCCAGTGTCTCGCTGCAAGTGGGAGAAGACGGCTTCCGGCCAGCAAAACTGTTCAGCATCGACAGAGTGTTCCGAAACGAGACTATGGATGCCACACACTTGGCCGAATTTCATCAGGTAGAAGGTGTCGTTGCCGATAGAAATCTGACGTTGGCTGACCTTATCGGTAAGTTGCAATGGTGTTTGTACTTTGTGTGTTCGTTTGAGACCATTAAACCCTAGGATTTATGCGAGTCTTTTTCAAAAAAATGGGTATGACTGATCTCCGTTTCAAACCCGCGTACAACCCGTACACAGAGGTTCGTACCCATGAACTCGTTAGAGAGACTAGGCTTTGACGACTGTGTTGACGTGGTGCAGCCATCTCTTGAGATCTTTGCTTTCCACCCCTTGCTTCAAAAGTGGGTTGAAATCGGGAACAGTGGTATGTTCCGCCCCGAGATGCTCGAACCCATGGGCTTCCCAAAGGATGTCCGTGTGCACGGTTGGGGTATCGGCCTCGAAAGACCAACGATGATTCGGTGAGTGCCTGTCGAATTCCAGCTCGGTTGACGCCCTCTCAAACCAACCTACTTGAAGGTATGGAATCAACAATATTAGAACTCTTGTTGGGCACAAAACAGCTATCGAGAATGTGGAGAATGCACCAGCTGTCATGTTCTAGATGCTATGATACCAAAATTGACGCGATGAGCGTAGAGGTAACTAATAGATGTAAGACTTCGTTGTATGGTCCAGGATTCAGACGAGGGCAAGCTTGAAGATCTATGTAATTATAGTCTCTAATCAAGCAAACCGACCAGCGGTTTATGATATCAATCAATGGGCACCCGGCCCAGTTGTCTATCTACGACGCCGGCGTCGATCCCGAGCTTCCGATACCAGATCAGAAAGAGAACACTGCAGCGTTCTTGCGGGAACCGAACATATACACAATGGCTTGACTCATGAACAGACCAACGGTGATGCCGATTGTGACTGCAATCATCGCAGTTCCAACGTCGACCGCCGACCCATTCGCTGTGATACCTCCCGCTTGGGAGAGGCCGGACTAAATATGGGGACCGCTTAGTCAGGGAACAATAAGTTTGAGGGACGAAATACGCACTGGGACTAAGAACAGGACACCCGTGACCATAGAGGTGAATGCCGTGCCACCCATCTTCCTCGAATAGATATTCCCGAGCAAGCCCACGGTAAACGCTCCGATGGCAGAAACGATATCTGATCGATCGAAGATGTAATGGTTCGCGACCTTGTTGGTCGCGTACGAAGCACAGGAAATGATGACCATGACAAGAAGCTCCTTGGTTTTCCAGGGCTGTAAATTCGCGAGGGACGATAGCACGGAGAAGATAGGAACGATTACGAATTGCGTCCACCAGGGAAAGGGTTGAATAAACCAGCCAAATGAAGATGGACGGTAACATCCGTCGACAATGTCCGCCATGTACACGCTCGTGGCATTGGTGAAGCTGAATGTGCCAATTGCTGGTGGCATACTATCCGTCGAGTTATCGGATGCAAATGTGCCAATCAGGGTAACGGTGGTAGACAGCTTGGCTGCTAGTGTTGCAAGATGGTGTCGGGCCGTAGGGTCGAAGAGAAGGTACAGGTCTGAACCAATTTGCAGACCAAAACCCAGGAAGAGGGTATAGATGAGAGCGTAAACCATCTTGACACTGCCGCACACAATGTTCTTGGATGCCAGTTCGAGGGAACTAGTCACTGTATTTGAGGTTAATCGGGGGAGGTATCCATTGACGCATTCACTTACGGATCAGGAACCCCGGAAGGATACCGATGATACCAGAGGATGAAATAGCCTCATAGCAGAATATTTGGCTACGAATACTGCTCAACCCACGAGCCGTAAAGGACATAAACATGGCGGTGGTGATTCTAGCACAAATTTTGAGCACGGGTCCGGGGAGAATGAGGAGTAACGCACTCAAACACGTTGTTATACATTGTCGACTTCGTTGCGACGTTGAGCTGAAGGTAGCACAGTACGAAAGCACCACTGCCAGCAACCCACATATCCAAGAAGGAGCCACCGAACGCCAGTGGACAGATGAGCGCCGACAAGAAAAAACTCAACATGCATCGGAACCAGGCTGAGTACAATGGTTCTGCAGAAAGTAGCTCTTCCAGTTGTTGCGTCGCCTTTCTAGCGCTAATTTCGTCATGCAGAACGGCTCGGTAAACGAGGTGGACTTTGTGGAGATTTCCGAGAGCAAGACCACCTGCGCCCTTGACGAAGTGCGTTTCGGACGTCATAGTATCGTTATCCCCGAAGCAACAGATGATGACGCTGGGTAAATGAATGAACTCGGCGTTGATCTCGAGAATACGGGCTGCAGCCACAAGCTGCGATTCTATACGATGCGACGGTGCACCGAATGTCATTAGAGCACGAGCGAGCCTGAGCAGAAATTGGTGACGCTTCAAGATAGCTGCAGCGTCGTTGTCTATCAAACCACGAGTGGCTGTAACCAGTGGAACTCACAAGAGACATTGAACTCGATACGAATCTTCTGCTGCTCCTTCCTGCGTTGACGATAATCCATCAGTCTGAGAGCATTCCGCCTTTCATCCTCGTAATCATCGAGGCAACGTTTCGTGATGTTCGTTACACGAGGATCATCAGGGTCGAGGACTTCAGAATAAGTGTCCGAATCCGAAGCATTTGAGTTAGACCGCTGGAAAGGTGGGCGCCCAACCGACTTCTCGTCCGCCTCATAAGCTTGGGAACGAGAATAAGGCAGTCCGTTCATTCCCGGGGTAACCCCATACAATTCCATCAAATTTGCAATGATCCCTTTGCCCCTGCCATCTCTGTCGTTCATTTCGCAGTAATTTGGTTCGTTGTCAATATTGATATCCTCCAAGCCGCCCTCGTGGTCCCGCCTGGTTGGGGCCTGCGCTTCCGCGTCAAAGCGGTCCTCGTCTCTATACTTTGTCTCTGCTGCGAAGCTGACTTTGTTCGGTTGCTTCGGGCGGGAGCCTGACTTGGCATCGTACGCGGGTTGCGGAGGAGGAATGTCATAAGGATGCTGATGCGAAGCAAGCGCGTACTTTTCGTCGAGGTGTTCATCATCATTCTTCGTTCCGATTTTTTTGGCGAATGCTCCAACGTCTCCATCTGAGCCGCCGCTGTTCAGCGTTGAACTAGAACTGTAAGATGAATGTTGAGCGTTCTGGACAGGGGTTGCCTGGGGGCGCAAGGACTCCTGATTTGTACCATCAATGACAGCAGGTGGGGATTCGAGAGGAAGATTGTCGGGACGAGGGAAGTTTCTGTGCGCGGGGGGAGGCAAAGGAACGTGAAAGGAGCTGGGATACGCCACGTCACGATATCGCTCCCTGCTGGTAGGGTCATCCCGTTCGACCCCATACCGTCTCGGGGCGCGGTCATTGAGAGGTGGCGAAGAGATTTGTCCAGGACCAGCCTGGCCGTTGTTCTGAGAGTTGGGAGGATTTCTGGGCATCCTCGAGTATTGAACGAGCGTAAGAGATCACCTGGATGCTCGAGTAAACTTCGCAGAAGTAAGTCCGGTTGTAACTCGGAATGCGCAGATAAGCATACCGCCATTTCGAACTCGACCAAAATACCAGCCAGAACTGATCGAAACGATACCGAGGGGCGAGCTCTGTTTTTGGACCGACGTCAACAAATTGAGCAAACCGTCGGCGCACTGATCTATAGAGAGCACAGGAGAAAGGCGGGACCGCCGTTATTCTCTGGAACACCATGAGCGCTGTCTCGGTGTTGTGCACAAACTTGAATGTTTATAAGTTGTACATGCCATGTCGGAAAGCACGAGGGCGGTGACAAGCAAACGCTCATTGTGACCTCTGTAAGGATGGTAAAGTGAAGGTAAAGGCCAAGAAGAGACGTATCAATGGAATTTGAAGTTGAAAAGCGCTCGCTTGGCGCTTGGGCGCTTGTATCCTGCTAATGACATTCCCCAAGAGTGATCACCGCTGCAAGCCGTTCTCCCATTTGTTCTCCCACTCCTCAACTGTGATTCTCAACCCGGCCTCTGGAGCGCCGTCGAACGTATGGAACCCCAGCCTTTCATAAAACAAAGCGGCTGCCTTGTTTCGAGGGTCCATCCCAAGCCAAACAGCTTTCAACCCTTTCTCCTTTAAATGTTTGATAGCCATTCCGATCAACTTCTTTCCCCACCCCTTCCTTTGATGTGACTCCAAGATATCAATGTGCAAATGTGCTGGAGAGTACGCGATCTCGGCGTCTGACGCAGGAGGTAAATTCATGATGGATTTGATGTATCTCTGGTCAGCCTCTGTTGGTTGGGGTGCAACAAGGGACACCTCGGCGTATTTTGCTTTGAGAGGCGGCCACCAGGTTTGCGCGGTGGCTGCCTCAAACGCCCGAGAATCTAGCGCACCCAGGGTGTACCCCACGACAGACTCGTCTGAAGGAGGGGAGGTCTCGGTTGGCTTCTCGACGAGAACGAAGCCCCATGCACAATCAGGGACATTGACATAAGGAAGGGCGTAAACTTCACCCGGGAGCGACGGGTAATTGTGAACGTCCCTCCCAGATTTGCCAGCCTCGGACGTCTCTAAACAAATCTTGGAGAGCGCCGCCTCGTCCTCCTTGGTCACAGGACGGATAAAGGTTGGCATCGCTTGATATGCAAAGACTGACGACGGCAAACAAGAAACGGGTCTGAGCCGTAGCGTGAAGACTCGTGGGTTGCATCACAAACAATGCAAAATTGTGAGATTACAATAGATTGTGATATTTTCTATTATCACGCGCTATGGACTGGTTCGGTATATCAGATTTCAGTCGCCCGTGTCCTGGA